>CM033474.1:42525177-42890177 GCA_019447015.1 Hymenochirus boettgeri
GCGTGCCGCCGCACAGGATATAGTGTCTATAGTTATATGGATAGAGGTATATAGCTATAAGAGTATATAGGTATTAAGTTACTAATGATAGAGTATATAGATATAGGGTCTAGGTATATAGTTATAATGATGAGGGTATATAGTATTAGGATCTAGATATATGTTATAATGATAGAGATATATAAATATAAGGTATAGGTATTATAGTTATAATGATAGAGGTATATAGATATAAGGGTATAGGTATATAGTTATAATGTGATAGAGGTATATTAGATAGTATCGGATATAGGTATATAGTTATAATGATAGAGATATATAGATTATAGGATATGGTATATAGTTATAATGATAGAGGGATATAGATATAAGGAATATGTAAAGGATTATAGGTGTATATAGTTTATAACTGATAGAGGTATATAAGATATAGGGTATAGGTATATAGTATACAATGATAGAGATATATGATATACGAGGATATGTTATGGATTATAGTTATAATGATTACGAGGTATATGATATAGGATATAGATATAAGTTATAATGATAGAGGTATATAGATATTAGGGATATAGGTTATAGTTATATGATAGAGGTATATAGATATAAGGGATATGGGTATATAATATAATGATAGAGATATATAGATATAAGGATATAGGTATTTAGTTATAATGATAGAGTATATAGATATAAGGATAGGGGTATATAATTTAATGATAGATATAAAGAAGGGATTAAGTTTAATGATAGAGGTATATAGACATAAGGGTATAGGTATAGTTATAATGATAGAGATATAGATATAAGGATAGTAGGTATATAGTTACAATGATAGAGGCATATATATAGATATAAGCGGTGATAGTTATAGTTACAATGATAGAGATATATGATATAAGGATATAGGTATTATATAGTCATCATGATAGAGGTATTATAGATATAAGGATCTAGGTATACAGCTTTATAATGATACGATTTGCGTATATAGGATATAAGGATATAGGTATATAAGATCTAATGGATAGAGATATATAGATATAAGGGTATAAGGTATATAGTATATCTAGATTAGAGACTATATTAAGATACTATAGGGATCTAGGTATATACGTTATAATGATAGAGGTTATATCTAGATATAGGGATATAGGAATATATAGTCATATAGGATAGAGATATAATAGATATAAGGATATGGTTCATATAGGTTATAATGATAGAGGATATATTATGATATAGGATATAGGAATAGTTATAATGATAGAGGATATAGATATAGGATATGGGTATTAGTTAATGATAGGGTATATAGAATAAGGTTATAAGGATATAGTTAAAGATAGAGGGAGATAGATTATACGGATATGGGTTATTATAGTTATAATGATAGACGGTATATAGATATAAGGAGATGACGTAGTATAGTTATAATGATAGAGGTATATAGAATAAGGGTATAGGTATTTAGTTAATGATAGCGGTAGTATAGATATAAGGATATAGGTATATAGTTTTATAATGATAGAGGTATATATAGATATAAGGATATAGGTATATAGTTATAATGATAGAGATATTAGATATAAGGATAGGTATATAGTTATATGATAGCTATATGATATAAGGTAGACGTTATTTATTATAATGATAGAGGTAATAGATATAAGGATATGGGTATATAGTTATAATGATAGAGGTATATAGATATAAGGATATGGGTATATAGTTAATGATTAGAGGTATATAGATATAAGGATATGGGTATATAGTTATACTGATAGAGGTATATAGGATATAGGATATGGGTAAATAGTTTATAATGATAGATGGTATATAGATATAAGGATATGGGTATATAGTATAATGATAGAGGTAATAGATATAGGATATAGGTGGTATAGTTATAATGATAGGATATATAGATATAAGGATAAAGGATATAGTTTATAATGAGAGTGGTATATAGATATAGGAGTATAAGTTATAAGATAGATGGTATATAGATATAGGATAGGTATATAGTTATATGATGAGATATATAGATATAAGTATATAAGTATATAGTTATAATGATAGAGGTTATATAGATATAAGTATATAAGTATATAGTGTATAATGATAGAGGGTATTATAGATATAAGGGATTAAGAGTATAGTTATAATGATAGAGATATAGAGATATAAGGATATAGGTATATAATTAAATGATAGAGGTATATAGATATAAGGAATAGGTATATAGTATAATGATAGAGGTATATAGATATAAGGTATAGGTATATAGTTATAATGAGTAGAGATATAGAGATATAAGGATATAGGTATATAGTTATAATGATAGAGTTATAGTATAAGGATAGGTGTATAGGCTATAATGATAGATGGTATATAGATATAAGGATATAGGTATATAGTTATAATGAGAGATATAAGATATAAGGATATAGGTATATAGTTATAATGATAGAGGTTATATAGAATAAGGGTAAGGTATATAGTGATAATGATAGAGATATAGAGATATAAGGATATAGGTATATAGTTATAATGATAGAGGTATATAGATATAAGGATATAGGTATATAGTTATAAGATAGAGATATAGAGATAAGGGATATAGGTATATAGTATAATGATAGAGGTATATGGATATAAGATATAGGTATATAGTTATAATGATAGAGATATATAGATATAAGGATATAGTATATAGTTATAATGATAGAGGTATATAGATATAAGGATATGGGTATATAGTTATAATGATAGAGGTATATAGATATAAGGATATAGGATATAGTTATAATGATAGAGGGATATAGATATAAGGATATGGGTATATAGTTATAATGATAGAGGTATATGATATAAGGATATGCGTATATAGTTATAATGATAGAGGTAAATAGATATAAGGGTATAGGTATTTAGTTATAATGATAGAGGGTATAGTATAAGGATATAGGTATTATAGTTATAATGATAGAGGTATATAGATATAAGGATATAGGTATATGTTATATGATAGAGATATATAGATATAAGGTATAGAGTTATATGTTATAATGATAGAGTATATAGATATAAGGATATGCGTATATAGTTATAATAATAGAGGTATAGATATTATAAGGATATGGGTATATAGTTATAAGATAGAGGTATATAGATATAAAGGATATGTGGTATATAGTTATAATGATAGAGGTATATAGATATAAGGATATGGGTATATAGTTATTATAATGATACAGGTATATAGATATAAGGATTGGTTATATAGTTATAATGATAGAGGGATATAGAATAGGATAGGGTATGTTATAATGATAGAGGTATATAGATATAAGGATATAGGGTATAGTTATAATGATAGAGATATATAGATATAGGATATAAGGATATAGTTATAATGATAGAGGTATAGAGATATAAGGGTATATATAGGTATATAATAGATAGAGATATATAGATATAAGTATATAAGTATATAGTTATAATGATAGAGGTATATAGATATAAGGATATGCGTATATAGTTATAATGATAGAGGTATATAGATATAAGGATATGGGTATATAGTTATAATGATAGAGGTATATAGATATAAGGATATGGGTATATAGTTATAATGATAGAGGTATATAGATTAAGGATATAGGTATAGGTTATTAATGATAGAGTATAGATATAAGGATATAGGTATATAGTTATAATATAGAGATATTATAGATATATAAGGATATAGTTATATAGTTATAATGATAGAGTATATAGATATAAGGATATGCGTATATAGTTATAATAATAGAGGTTATAGATATAAGGATAGGGTATATAGGTATAATGATAGAGGTATATAGATATAGGATATATGGGTATATAGTTAAATGATAGAGGTATATAGATATAAGGATATGGGTATATAGTTATAATGATAGAGGTATATAGATATAAGGATATGGGTATATAGTTATAAATGATAGAGGTATTAGATTTAAGGATAGTGTATATAGTTTTATTAATGATAGTAGAGGTATATAGATATAAGGATATAGGTGTTAATAGTTATAATGATAGAGATATATAGATATAAGTATATAAGGATTATAGTTATATGATAGAGGTATAATAAATATAGATATAGTATATAAATATAAGTATAATGATAGAGGTATATAGATATAGGGTATAGTATATAGTTATAATGATAGAGAGATAGAGATATAAGGATATAGGTATATAGTTATAATGATAGAGGTATAAAGATATAAGGATATAGGTATTATATAGTTATAATGATAGAGGTATATAGATATAAGGGTATAGGTATATAGTTATAATGATAGAGATATAGAGATATAAGGATATAGGTATATAGTTATAATGATAGAGGTATATAGATATAAGGATATAGGTGTATAGTTATAATGATAGAGGTATATAGATATAAGGATATAGGTATATAGTTATAATGATAGAGATATATAGATATAAGGATATAGGTATATAGTTATAATGATAGAGGTATATAGATATAAGGGTATAGGTATATAGTTATAATGATAGAGATATAAGGATATAGGTATATAGTATAATGATAGAGGTATATAGATATAAGGATATAGGTATATAGTTATAATGATAGAGGTATATAGATATAAGGATATAGTTATAATGATAGAGGTATATAGATATAAGGATATAGGTATATAGTTATAATGATAGATGTATATAGATATAAGGGTATAGGTATATAGTTATAATGATAGAGATATAGAGATATAAGGATATAGGTATATAGTTATAATGATAGAGGTATATAGAGATATAAGGATATAGGTATATAGTTATAATGATAGAGGTATATAGATATAAGGATTATTAGGTATATAGTTATATGATAGAGGTTATAGATATAAGGATAAGGTAATAGTTATAATGATAGAGGTATATAGATATAAGGATATAGGTATATAGTTATAATGATAGAGGTATATAGATATAAAGATATAGGTATATAGTTATAATGATAGAGGTATATAGATATAAGGATATAGGTATATAGTTATAATGATAGAGGTATATAGATATAAGGGTATGGGTATATAGTTATATTGATAGAGGTATATAGATATAAGGGTATAGGTATATAGTTATAATATAGAGGTATATAGATATAAGGATATAGGTATATAGTTATAATGATAGAGGTATATAGATATAAGGGTATAGGTATATAGTTATAATGATAGAGGGATATAGATATAAGGATATGGGTACATAGGTAGAGATATGATTGTCACTGGACATTTAGTGACATGTTATTAATCCAGTTACAGGAAATAATCCTGATTTGTGTTCAGATTTTATTACAGTTACAATAAATATGAAGTTAAGAAGGGAAATAGGGAATGTCCACCCTTAAAACAAAAAACTGGCCAGTTGTCAGTTACCTGCCCCTAACCACAACTGATATATTTTGCACTTTAAGGCTGGGTGCACACCAGCAGATATTTTTGTCCGACCAACCGATTCATGGCACTTTCGGACAGTCGGTGAGACGAAAATATCTGCTGGTGCAGTGCAGCCGGCTGCGACCTCGATCATTCATTCTTTCGGATCGGACGAACGGACGTGTTGGTAAATTCCAATCGATCTTGGAATCGTAGCGAGCGCACGGTCTGGTCAAATAGTCCCGTCGTGTGTACCCAGCCTATTACCAATCCAATGTGATAGCTCTGATAGGTAAGATTAGAGGTGCACTCCCTATAACCTGTGCCACTGCAGGTAAGTATAATCAGTCATGTATAGTTCGTAGGTAGGCACACTCAATATGGTATCATTATCATTTAACACCTTACTCTGGGCGTTCCTATAACACCTCTTAGCCACTATCTAATCACACCCTTAACACCTGGCTGTGATATGCTAATTGGGATTTTCCAGGGTACATAATAGCCACAGATTCTTGTACAAGTCATTCTGAATTGAGAAAGCCAGTCGGATGACTAGCGAAACGTCTTCAAGAACTACATTTCAAGTCCAGTTGATCTAATTGAATACAACAGATATACCATGACCTGGATGAATGAGAACCTTCACAAATCAATATGGTATTCAAACAATACTCATTTATTTAAGTGCTGAAAAACAATAAATGCCAAATACACACTTTTTTTTGTGTTTATTTGGCATTTATTGTTTTTCACCACTTAAATAAATGAGTATTGTTTGAATACCATATTGAGTGTGCCTACCTATGAACTATACAGTACCCAGCCTATTACCTGCATTACTAAACGGATACATAACGATTGTTATTGTCCCCATTCTGGCAGAGTACAGTAGGCTGGCTCCACAGCCAGTGACTGACCGGACATCACAGCCAATTATAAACTGCTGTTTTTACTGGCTGCCTCCTTTGCACATGCAAGTTTATAAAATGCTCATTGAGCTTAGGGAGAAGGCAGATACCTTTCCCAGAAAGGAATATAATATATCATTAAATATCTGGTTACAAATGGATGTAATAAACTGGGGGGGGGAGCAGTTGGTGGCAGATAACTGACAAGTCACCAGTTTTTTTCTATCTGTGTTCTACCTTATATTCTGGTGTATATGTGCATTATGATTGTATTCATGTACTTAGCCACAGCTTACACAAACCGTGTAAAGACCAATGAAAATCATTAGCTTTGTGGCACAAGATGGGTTAATACCAGGATGTTTGTTCAGTTGGCTGGGCCAGTGTGAATATTGCTAATTGAATAGCGTTTTGGAGACCCAAGCCAGTAGGCTAGACAGTGCCCACATGGGCTCACACCAACTGGCACACAATCTTGCACATATACTGCTTTGCTGCCATACAGATTGACCAGTCTCTCAGCCAGTGAGATGTTGCAGTTTGTTTTTTATGTTCTTCCTGCATGACATTTAAAGGCAACACAACTGTCTGGAGCTGTCAATCTGGCTTTTTCAAGGTGAGGTCAGGACAGAGAGGTTCCCTGTGGTCCTCAGTACACCCTCCTTCCCTGTGGTTTCTGCTTCATTTGCTCCATAAAGCTTTGATCACAAACTAAATGCAATCCTATAGGAAGATGCTCTGATTCTATAGCTTTAACCCTTTTACTCACCCCTCTATAGAACTTTGGACATCCAGTGAGGGGGTGGATACACAAGGGACGCATCCATAATTTTTAATTAAGTCCAAGTAAGTTAGCATTTGACTTTGTAATGAGTTTAATAGGATTTCATGCCTGATAGAAGCATTTGTACAGGGGCAGTTACTGTGTTTAATGAGCCCCTAATGTCTGGGAGAAATCGAACAAGACCACAGACAGTCCAGCAAAGGGAAACATTGTAACTTTATTTCAACTGGAGGGACACTGGGGACTGCTGGAGAGACTGATTTAGAGACTGCTCTACTATATTGGCCCTGCTGCAAGCAAACCCAGATAGATTATCAAAATGGGCAGCAAAGTTGCAGGTGAGATTCAAAGGTGATGCATTTGGGGTTTAACAATCCTTGTTCCACCTACACCATAAATAACTGTGTTAAATGAATCTCTGTTGAAAAAGATTTAGGGGTTCTAGTAGATAACAGACTTAAGGTTCGTACACACGTGCGATTGCGGGTCCCGACCCGTGACGCATGATGTGTACTAACGTTCGTTTCGGCTGATAACCAGCCTGTGTATGGGCCCTTTAACGGCCAAAACGGACGGTCGTTTGGAGATCCCCGACCGGACACCGATTTCGGGCGATAAAGGGCCCATATACGGGCCGATTATCGGCCGAAACGAACGTTCGTACACATCATGCTTCACAGGTCAGGACCCGCAATCGCACGTGTGTACGAACCTTTAGTTGTAGCAATGCCAGACAAGCAACCGCTAGAGCTAGCATTATATTATATATAGTATAAAGAGGGGAATAGATTCAAGGGAGAAAAGTATTATTCTCCCTCTTTACAAGGCACTGGTAAGTAGAGATGGGTTTCGGATCCGTTCCGATTGTTTGGATTTTGAGACTTCGGAACTTATTTCTGAGGGTTATGAACAGTTCAAGGTTATTTTCAGTAACCCTTGAAAATAAACTTGAACTTTCGAAAACCCTCTAAAATACGATCTGAAACTTGAAAGTATCTCAGATCGGATTTTCGAGGGTTACCGAACGTTCAAGGTTATATTCGGTAACCCTTGAAAATAACCTCAAACGTTAGATAACCTTTGAAAATATGATCTGAAACTCGAAAGTAGCTCCGAACGTATTTTTGAGGGTTACCATGCATTCAAAGTTATTTTCGAGGGTTACTGAAAAAGAACCTTAAACATTTGGTAACCTTCGAAAAATATGGTCCGAATCCTCAAAATTAAGTTCCATTTTCAGATCTTCAGGTTTTTCCAGAGTTTCATAAATCCGAAAATGGAACGAAACTTCAGAGTTTTGCACATCTTTACTGGTAAGGTCTCAATTGCCAGGGGTGCCCAACTGAGCTAACACTGGGGGCTGCATTAGCGGCACTGAGCACAGTAAGCGGGCTGCGGGGAGTAGCTCTGCCCCCAGCTCGCCCGATGCCCCCCTAGAATGCCCCACCCCTTTCCACGCCTTTCCACGCCCACTTGTGGCTCCGTGCGGGCCGTGGGTTGGGCATCACTGGAATATGCGGTGCAGTTTTGGAATCCTAAGGAAGGGGATTTTAGGTGAACACATCACAAAAGACACAAGCAAACACACAATCAGATGCACATTATACATTCCTTCCCCCCCCCATCTCTAGTTTATTTTTCCCTATTTGCTTATTATGAATATTTGGTTTAAATCCCCTTACGTTACTGGTCTATTTCCATATTTAAAATGTTGGCTGCTGAACTGTGTCTCTCAGCGGAGACTTGTTCGGGGTGATATTTACATTGGTTGAATCATCTCTCTTACTGCAGGTTCAATGTGTAAGGGGAAATCTTTTCTTTTTATATAGATTTAACCCTATTTTAGGTTAACCACAAAAAGCTTTGAAAGGTTGCATTTCCAATAATTGTAGTTAGCCAATTAAGGTGATTAGATCCAAGATTTCTTTACTTTCCTTAATGGCTTAAAGTGGGTACACACAGTACCAATCTGCAAGGATGGGAGTATACACAGTCACAAGCATTCTCCCTATATAAAGTATAGGGGAGATCGTTCGTGACTGTCATATTCCCTACGATCGTGGGCGTCTCCCTATACTTTAGTAAAGTGGGCTGACCACGACCGAGGGAAATATTCTGGTCAGAACTAATTTCCGATGACGATTGCTTTTAAAGGGGTATTAAACTATTATATTTTTAAATTTATACCTTTAGGGAAAAGTAGAGCTGTGATACCTTTTATTGGCTAACTAGATAAAAAAAAAATTAGCAAGCTTTCGGGAGTCCTAAGCCCCCTTCATCAGACTGGATGTTACAGAAGAAACTGGGAAATCACAAACTTATATACACATTGGGACAGTAAACATCAAACAAATTGAACAGATGACCAGGTACAGAATTCAATTTGTTTGATGTTTACTGTCCCAATGTGTATATAGGTTTGTCACATAAATTGAAGGCAGGTCAGTTGGTGTGTGTACTCGTGTCAGGTTGGAAGTTAAAAAAACTAACTTTTTTGATTATTCATCAAAATTTATTTTTGACTATAGTTATCCTTTAAGTATAGCTGCCACAGTAATGGAAAAGTAGATCATTAGGTGTGTGTACCTGGGTCTGGTTGAGGGGGTATGTCTTTTTTTGGGTTTACAACTATAAAACTAGCTTTTTAATGAGGAAAAAAAATCTAAATTAGTTTTTTTGACTTTATTTACCCTCTAAATATGGCTGCCAAAGGAATAAAGGGTAGGTCAGTAGGTGTGTGTACCCGTGTGAGGTGGGGGGTATATGTTTTTGCATGTATGACCATATAACTAACTTTTATTGATGATTGATCAAAATTTGTTTTTTGACTAGAGTTACCCTTTAAGTTTGGCTTCCATGGAAATGGAAAGGTAGGTCAGTAGGTGGGTGTGAAGAAGAAAAAAAAGAAAAAGAAGAAGAAGAAGAAATAGAAAGAACAGGATTTTGGCTTTTTCAAGCCAAATTAATTAAACTAGCTAAAATAGAAAATGAAATACAGATAGCAGAACAATGCAAGCTTAACCCCAAAATGTTTTTTAAATATATATAATATATATAAAAGATGGGGACCAGAATGTGGGACCGTTAAATAATGTGGCTGAGATGGTTATAGAGAATGCCGAAAAGACTAATGTGTTAAACCATTTCCCCCCTCTGTATTCACTATAGAGATTTCTAGTCCTAGGGACTGTGATAATATGAAGGGTATAAATGAGGAGTATTCACATTGGCTGACAGAGGATACGGTACGGAAACAATTAGACAAAATTAATATCAATAAGACCCCAGGACCAGATGAAATACATCCTTGGATCTTAAAAGAGCTTAGTCCAGTTTGATTTAGACCCACTGTTTCTGACAATCTGTTTCAGATTCACTTTTGTCTGGTGATGTGTAAATGGATTGGAAAGTAGCCAATATAATGCCAATATTCAAAACAGGTAGTCGTTCCCAACCTGATAACTATAGACCTGTAAGCCTAACATCGGTGATAGGGAAGGTGCTGGAAACTTTGTTAAAGGTGTCTTTAGAATGCATCTTATTAGTAGTGGTCAGCGTGGATTTATGAGAAATAGATTGTCAGACAAATTTACTTGGTTTTTATGGTGAAGTAAGAATTTAGATTCAGGCACAGCAGTGGATGTGGTATACTTGGATTTTGCTAAAGCTTTTGTTACTGTGCCACATAAGTGACTAATGTATAAACTGAGGACTGTTGGCCCAGAAAAAAAGCATTTGTACATGGATAGAGAATTGGTTATTGGATCACAAACTGAGATTAATGGTCAATGGAGCTACATCTATGTGGGCTAAACTTCTAATCTGTTAATAAGGGGGCATTGAGAGCAAGGTCTCTAAACTATGCAGAGCTTAGGAAATTTCAAATGATGTGCAATTGCTGCAAGCAGACCTAGATAGATTATCAAAATGGGCAGCAGAATGGCAGATGGAATTCATTGTTGATAAATGTAAGGTTTGGGGTTTAACAATCCTTTTTCCACCTACACCATAAACAACTCTGTGTTAAGTGCATCTGTAATGGAAAAAGATTAAAGGGTTCTGGTAGATAACAGACTAAAGGTGGCCACACATATATCGGATTTTACTTACCCGACCAGGCGATCCCGTGACATTAGATCCTGCTGGAACCACTTTTCCCGTTCTTCTATGTGACCAACATGCGATCACAAAATGAATGGGATTTGCGATTGCATGTCGGTCGCACAGAAGAACGTGAAAGGTGATTCTGGCAGGATCTGTCTAATGGCGAGGGAGCGCTCAGTAGGGTAAGTTAAATTGAATATATGAACGGCCACCTTTAGCTGTAGAAAACAATGCCAGACAACCACGGCTAGAGCTAGCAAGATACATTATTGTTTTGTATAAAGAGGGGAATAGATTCAAGGTAGAAAAGTATTATTCTCCCTCTTTACAAGGCACTGGTAAGGCCTCATTTGGAATATGCGGTTCAGTTTTGGAATCCCATATACAAAAGGTTCATACTGGAAATGGAGGCAGTTCAGAGAAGGGCAACTAAATTAATAAGGTAGAATGGAGGGGCTTGACTATGCAGGCAGATTAGACAAGTTGCTTGGAGATCACTTTATACCAATATATTAATGGGCCATATAATAAACTCTCTGGTGTATTTTTCACCCATAGGTCATATTAAGAGGAGAAATGGACACCCTTTAAGATTAGAAGAAAAGAAGTTTTATCTTCATGTTAGGAAAAGTTTCTTTACAGTGAGAGCAGTGAAAATGTAGAACTGTCTTCCAGCAGATGTGGTAATGGAAAGTTCATTGAATATCTTTAAAAGTGGGCTGGATAAGTTTCTAAAACTAAATAATATTGAGAATTACTGGTATTAATACATATACTGCAGTTCTGGTTGGTACAGGGAAACTATATAATATTGAGAATGACTGGTATTAATACATATACTGTAATTCTGGTTGGTACAGGGATGCTATATAATATTGAGAATTACTGGTATCAATACATATACTTTAGTTCTGGTTGGTACGGGGATAGTATATAATATTGAGAATTACTGGTATTAATACATATACTGTAGTTCCAGTTGGTACGGGGATAGTATATAATATTGAGAATTAATGGTATTAATAAATATACTGTAGTTCTGGTTGGTATGGGGATACTATATAATATTCAGAACCATGTAGTGTGGACAAGGGCTTAGACATATGCTGAACATAAAATTCAATAATGTACAGGTATTGGGATGGTGGAGGCTGCAAAGGCTGCATTAGTACAATACAACAGGTCCGGTATAATAACCAATACAGTCAGTACAATACACAGATCCAGGGTAAATAACCTAAACAGCCAGTACAATACACAGATCCAGGTATAATAAACAACACAGTGCAGTACAAACCATATCCATACTAATAATCAACACAGTCAGTACAATACACAATATCCATATCTAATAATCAATACAGTCAGCAATAAAAGATCCAGGTATAATAACCAATACAGTCAGTACAATACACAGATCCAGGTATAAAAACCAATACAGTCAGTACAATACACAGATCCAGGTATATAAACCAATACAGTCAGTACAATACACAGATCCAGGTATAATAACCAATACAGTCAGTACAATACACAGATCCAGGTATAATAACCAATACAGTCAGTGCAATACACAGATCCAGGTATAATAAACAACACAGTCAGTACAATACACATATCCAACTAATAAACAACACAGTCAGTGCAATACACAGATCCATATCTAATAATCAATACAGTCAGTGCAATACACAGATCCATATCTAATAATCAAGACAGTCAGTGCAATACACAGATCCATATCTAATAATCAATACAGTCAGTGTAATACACAGATCCATATCTAATAATCAATACAGTCAGTGTAAACAACGATCCATATCTAATAAAAGACAGTCAGTGCAATACACAGATCCATATATCATAATCAATACAGTCGTCAGTGCAATACACAGATCCATATCTAAAATCAAGACAGTCAGTGCAATACACAGATCCATATCTAATAATCAGACAGTCAGTGCAATACACTGATCCAATACTAATAATCAATACAGTCATTGTAATACACAGATCCATATCTAATAATCAATACAGTCGATGCAATACACAGATCCATCTAATAATCAATACAGTCAGTGCAATACAAGATCCATATCTAATAATCAAGATAGTCAGTGCAATACACAGATCCATATATATAATCAAGACAGTACAGTGCAATACACAGATCCATATAATAATCAATACAGTCAGTGCAATACACAGATCCATATATAATAATCAATACAGTCAGTGCAATACACAGATCGGATATATAAAACCAATACAGTCAGTGCAATACACAGATCCGCATATAATAACCAAACAGTCAGTGCAATACACAGATCCGGATATAATAACCACTATAGTCAGTGCAATACACAGATCGCGTATAATTACAAACACGTGCATACACAGATCCATATTAATAACCATACAGTCAGTGCAATACACAGATCCATATCGAATAATCATACAGTCAGTGCAATACACAGATCCAATCTAATATCAATAGTCAGTTCCATATCTAATAATCAATACAGTCAGTGCAATAACACAGATCCATATCTAATAATCAATACAGTCAGTGCAATACACAGATCCGTTTATTAACCAATACAGAACAGTGCAATACACAGATCCAATCTAATAATCATACAGTCAGTGCAATACACAGATCGGATATAATAACCAATACAGTCAGTACAATACACAGATCCATATCTAATGATCAATACAGTCAGTGCAATACACAGATCCGGATAGAATAACCAATACAGTCAGTGCAATACACAGATCCATATGTAATATAAATACAGTCAGTGCAATACACAGATCCATATTAATAATCAATACAGTCAGTGCAATACACAGATCCGGTTATAATAACCATACAGTCAGTACAATACACAGATCCAGATATATAACCAATACAGTCAGTGCAATACACAGATCCGCATATAATAACCAATACAGTCAGTGCAATACACAGATCCAGATAATAAACCAATACAGTCAGTGCAATACACAGATCCGCATATTATAACCAATACAGTCAGTGCAATACACAGATCCATATTAATAATCAATACAGTCAGTGCAATACACAGATCCATATCTAATAACAATACAGTCAGTTCCATATCTAATAATTAATACAGTCAGTGCAATCACAGACCATATGTAATAATCAATACAGTCAGTGCAATACACAGATGGTTATAAAACCATACAGTCAGTGCAATACACAGATCCAATCTAATATCAGTACAGTCAGTGCAATACACAGATCCGGATATAATAACCAATACAGTCAGTGCAATACACAGATCCGCATATAAAACCAATACAGTCAGTGCAATACACAGATCCTATTAATAATCAATACAGTCAGTGCAATACACAAATCCATATCTAATAATCAATATAGTCAGTTCCATATCTAATAATTAATACAGTCAGTACAATACACAGATCCATATCTAATAATCAATACAGTCAGTGTAATACACAGATCCATATTATATCAATACAGTCAGTGCAATACAGATCCGGTATAATAACCAATACACAGATCCAATCATAATCAATACAGTCAGTGTAATACACAGATCCATATCTAATAATCAATCAGTCAGTGCAATACACAGATCTGGTATAATAACCAATACAGTCAGTGCAATACACAGATCCATATATAAATCATACAGTCAGTGAATACACAGATCCGGATATAATAACCAATACAGTCAGTACAATACACAGGTCCGGATATAAAAACCAACAGTCAGTGCAATACACAGATCCATATCTAATAACCAACAGTCAGTACAATCACAGATCCATATCTAATAATCAATACAGTCAGGACAATACACAGATCCAGATATATAAACCAATACAGTCAGTGCAATACACAAATCCATATCTAATAATCAATACAGTCAGTACAATACACGAATCCGGATATAATAACCAATACAGTCAGAACAATACACAGATCCGGATATAATAACCAATACAGTCAGTACAATACAAGATCCATATCTAAAACCAATAAAGTCAGTGGCAATAACAGATCCATATCTAACAATCAATACAGTCAGTGCAATACACAGATCCGGATATAATAACCAATACAGTCAGAACAATAGACAGATCCGGATATAAAAACAAACAGTCAGTACAATATACAGATCCATATCTAATAACCAATACAGTCAGTACAATACACAGATCCATATCTAACAATCAATACAGTCAGTGCAATACACAGATCCGGTATAATAACCAATACAGTCAGTACAATACACAGATCAGATATAATAACAAATACAGTCAGTGCACACAGATCGGATATAATAACCAATACAGTCAGTGCAATACAAAGATCCGGATATAAATAACCAATACAGTCAGTGCAATACACAGATCCGGATATAATAAACCAATACAGTCAGTGCAATACACAGATCCGGATATAAATAACCAATACAGTCAGGCAATACACAGATCCGGATATAATAACCAATAGTCAGTGCAATACCAGATCCATATTTAATAACCAATATAGTCAATACAATACACAAATCCAAAAAATAATTAAAGGGCAAGTCCAGCCCCCAAAACCCTAAACAGTAATAGTTTGAAATGTGAAATATATAAGTCTAACTGAAATCCTGTACAATATCCTGTTCCCCCATTTCTGCTTCCTGGTTCTTCCAGTTAGTAACTGTCAGTATGGATTTGACAGTTGATATCACAGCCAATGACTGGATGTTAATCCCATGTCTGCCTTTTCTTAGCATGCCCAGGCTCAGTACAGTTTTCTAAATTGCTCAGTTTCAGCACAGTAATGAATTCTAGGACAAAGTATGATATATCAACATATTTTAAAGAGGCCATTCTTTCTAAAAGATGTTCTTATGGGGGAGGAGTTGTCTTTAATACAGTATAACATTCAAATGACAGTGCCCACATGGGTCCATTTAGAACAGGTAAATGTAATGACCCTCTCTGAGCTGGTCTGGAAATGCTGGTCTACTGCAACAAGGTATCTCTCTACTGATCCAATATACAAGACTGTATCTCTCACTCTACACACTGATTGGATAGCATCATTCACAGTACTGTATTATCCTGTCTATAGAGATTTACATAAAAATATTCTTAAAACATTAGTAGATACTGTATTTATTGTAATAGGGGGGTAAGTAATATTACTTTATACATTTTGCATTTAGACTCATTTGATATCTCTGGATTCCCAGCTCTATACATAGAGATGATTCACTGTGCTGGGATAAAGATACAGTACTTTGTAATGGGATGTTATATACTGCAAAAACTGTATTACAATATACATACTGTACAGCAAATTACTACATGAATATAATTGGAAAATAATTCATTACTATTATATTCTTGTTGTTTTCTATTTCAAGTATTATTTGTAGTAGTAAAAGTATTACTATGTAATAATCATTATTACATTAATATTTTGTATTTAATAGTACTAGTAGTGGTAGTAGCAAATATTATTATAATTTTATTAATATTATTACATTATTTATTATTAATATCAGTACACTACGCTATAATTATATAATAAATAGTATTACTATTAGTAGTATTTATCTTATTATATATTTATATTAGTTGTAGAGTAGTATTAATATGCTTAATAATTATTATTATTATTATAAGTAGTAGTGGTTGTAGTATTACTATTATTATATTTATTATTAGTAGTAGTATTACTATTATTATATTATTATAGTAAATTACTTATTATATTATATATATTATAGTAGTAGAAGTATTAGTATTATATTTTATTAGTAGTAGTATTACACTTTATTTTATATTATTATTATTATATTATAAGTAGTAGTAGTAGTAGTATTACTATGATTATCTGTATTATTAGTACTAGTATTACTATTATTATATTTTTTTTATTATATAGTAGAAGTAGAGTTAATATAGTGGATAATGACACCCTACTGTAAATTATAAGGATATTAGAAGTCACCAAGGAGTTGTGACCATATAAAGCAAGAGGCTGCAGGCCAAAGTACCTTTTTACAGAACTCCAAGTTGACTTCTAATTCCTATAATTTACAGTGGGGGTGCATATTATTAAAACCTACCCTTTGTGGCTTCTGGTTTCCTTCTCCTCCAGGAACTGTAAGATTATAAGGCTATAATCTTACAGTTCCTCCACAGAAATCCTACAGGGGTAGGTTATTGATTAATGTATTATTATTATTATTGTTATTAGTATTTATTTATGTCGGCCATCTCTCAGTGTTAAGCAGCGATTCCTATGGTAGTTAGCATTGAGCCCTATTTGGTTACATCCCATACACTATTAGACTGGTCCATGCTCCTGCCATTCCCAGTTCCTACAGTGTTACATGTGAGTAAAATGACTGGCTGACCTATCCCCTTTAAACCGTTGGTCCTCAGAGGCAGCAGCGCGAGTCAGATCCCACCGCTACCTGTGTGAGTGACAGAGGGCGTGTCCTCCATCACTCCGGTCTCCCAGTCTATGAAGGTGTAGGATCAGGGGGGGCTGAGTGGGTGTTCTAAGAACAGAACGAACTTTCTGATTGGCCGGCGACTCTGGGTAGCGGCACGCGACTGTGGTTGTTACTATAAAACCTCGCGTGGCTAGATATAGTTACATTAAAGTTGTATTCATTAAAGGGACGCCGGGCTGTAATCGGTGAGCGCTGATCGCACAGAGGGGGGGGAACCATGGAAACAGCGCTGGAACAGTTCGCAGGACTGCAGTCTTTCTCTTCCCATTACTTCCATGATGAGATGTCTTCACGAGCGCTCCCCGGGGGCTCCTGGACCCAGATGACTTCCTAGGGGACCATGTGGAGTTCTTGGCCGGGCAGATCAGGACTATTACAGGGAGGAGAGGAGGAGGATGAAGATTACTGTGACCCCGGGGACCTCTCCTTCTCCTCCTCCTCCTCCTCCCCCGGTGGGTTCCCGTATGACTGCCGGGACAGTGTGAAGGGAGGGGGGGGTCTGGGCATCAAGCGCAGGAGGAGGATCCGGTCCGATAAGGAGCTGCAGAGCTCAGACAGGCGGCGAATGTCCGGGAGGCGCAGGATGCAGTCAATCAACGACGCCTTCGAAGGTCTCCGGTCCCACATCCCCACCCTGCCCTATGAGAAGCGACTGTCTAAGGTGGACACCCTGCGACTGGCCACGGCTACATCAACTCCTCAGCGACCTGGTGCGATCAGATCCCCAGTGAGGGGCCCCAGCGCAGACAGCGCCCACCAGCCCCAGAAAGTCATCATTGCCACAGGGGGACAAGTAAGTCAACTGCCCACAACCCGGCAGATTATTACGGATGGGCCAATCAGCAGGCATGTCATAGGGATCCCTGGAAGTGGATTGAGCATCTGTAACAGATATCTTGGCCTACTGAGTGCAGCTGGTATTGCCAGTTAAACCCGGTATAAGTCTGCTGTGTATTGTATGGTATTGTATATCCCAGTGTTGTCATAGTAACATAGCCTAGTGTGCAGTGTGGGTACCACCACCTTGTATCCCCCCAGCCATCCTACTCTGTTCCCTCTGCCTGGACTGTGCATGGGGGCCACCAGCTAATCCTTTATTATACAGTTATTACCGTGTACATGACAATACAATACCTGTATAAGGTGCAGTAGGATATTATATGGGGCAATGAGTAGCCCCAATACTGGCAATGAATGTTTCCCCTCATATCCCCATATCATTGGCAGGATTCCATATCGGTCTAACCCACATACCTGCTGTTTCCATATTATGATGTATTGTGTTTAGTTTACTGTGTTTCATTAAGTAAGTCTAATGTGTTTGTTTTCTCTCAGGATCCCTTCTCCAAGTGACCCTGACTATGGGCTCCCTCCTCTTGCTGGCCATTCTCTTTCATGGACTGATGGAAGCAGCTGAGAGATCAGAATGTTGTCAGAAGAGCAAAGTGTGGACTCCAGAGGACCCCAGGAAATTAAACAAAATCCTCATTGACAACATAGAAAATGAACCCCCTCTAACTCTGTGTCTGTGATTGAATACGAGCTGGACTCTATAGGCCCAGTGTGTACACACTCCACAGTAAATATGTACATGCACATGGACTATTTTTATTTATCGCCCTGATTTTTGTAATTTTCAATGGCAATCACCAACTTTGTATTTATATAAAATATATTTATATTTATTACCATTGATTAGTTAGAATCATGGGATATCAATGTGTAATTTATCTAATTTAATGGAATATATGCAACAGTGCACCTTTCATGGCTACAACACTGATGTTTGATAATATTGAGGAAGAAATAAATATAATTATTTTTAAAATAACATTGGCAATTCTCAGGTGTAAGGTTGTGTGGAGCTACCAAACAGGTTGCTACTGAGTATCTGCATAGGAATTGCTGGGAGCAAACATTGTTACTGGTCTTTTTATCCACTGTTCAGTTTGTGGTTTATCTGGTTGTATGAGGGTTAAAGAAGCTTGTGTAGATATTAGGAAACACAGCAACAACCCGCAAGTCCCTGGTCCATTATAATCTGTCAGCCTATGGATTAAATGCTTTTGTTAAACAGCAAGCAGTGTATAGATGGAAGGACTGATGGGAACTGTAGTTCAAACAAATAAGAGATCCAATGAGTAAAGTTTCCAATCTATGTATCTCACATCTATATATGGGTGGCCCCTGTCACATTTTTTTCAGAAGCCCCTGGAATGAGGGGACCCATAATGAATTACAACCTGTACAACCCTAATGTCTGTCCTGCAGACACAGGGGGTAAAGGGCACAGGGGATGACCTGTTGGGTCACAGGCAGTACAGGCTACAAACACAGACATACCCATTGCCATTATCTGAAGGGAGATGTTGATACTGCCCCCATTGATCACATTGGTTGCAAACTGTAATGTTCTTGTGCAGAGTTTCGTTAAAACATTTAGTTGCTTTACTGATCCTAGAAACACACAGATATTTTGATTTTGTCCCTGGCTAAATGTTGGACATTACAGAGAACACAGGAAACCAGTCAATAAATAATATTGCCAGTCACAGTTATTTTGTCAGAGTCACAGCAAGCAGGGTCGGTGGGACACACAACATGAGTTAATGTCTCCCGTGATGACAAGTTACACTTACTGCAATAAACTGGTTCCAGAGAGGATCAGGGATCACTAGTAAAGAGTGTGATACAGGCAGCTGGTACAAGGTGCTTTATGTGTTAGTGGGAGGTAGGAATAGAAGGGAGGAGACAAGGCAGGTGGTATAAGTGCTTTATGGTGTTAATGCATAGGATAGAAGGTAGAGAGACCAGGCAGGTGGTACAAGGTGATTTATGGTGTTAGTGGGTAGGAATAGAAGGTAGAGAGACCAGGCAGGTGGTACAAGGTGCTTTATGGTGTTACTGGGTAAGAATAGAAGGTAGAGAGAGACCGGACAGGTAGTACAAGGTGCTTATGGTGTTACTGGGTAGGAATAGAAGGGTAGAGAGACCAGGCAGTGGTACAAGATGCTTTATGGTGTTAGTGTGTAGGATAGAAGGTAGAGAGAACAGGCAGGTGGTAGAAGGTGTTTATGGTGTTACTGGTAGGAATAGAAGTAGAGAGACCAGACAGGTGTACAAGGTGCTTTATGGTGTTAGTGGGTAGGAATAGAAAGTAGAGAGACCATAGGTGGTACAGGTGCTTATGGTGTTAGTGGGTAGGAATAGAGTAGAGAGACCATGCAGGTGGTACAAGGTGCTTATGGTGTTGTGGGTAGGAATAGAAGGAAGAGAGACCAGGCAGGTGGTACAAGATGCTTTATGGTGTTAGTGTGTAGGAATAGAAGGTAGAGAGACCAGGCAGGTGGTACAAGGTGCTTTATGGTGTTACTGGGTAGGAATAGAAAGTAGAGAGACCATGCAGGTGGTACAAGGTGCTTATGGTGTTAGTGGGTAGGAATAGAAGGTAGAGAGACCAGGCAGGTGGTACAAGGTGATTTATGGTGTTAGTGTGTAGGAATAGAAGGTAGAGAGACCAGGCAGGTGGTACAAGGTTATTATGGTGTTATGTGTAGGAATAGAAGGTAGAGAGACCAGGCAGGTGGTACAAGGTTATTTATGGTGTTAGTGGTAGGAATAGAAGGTAGAGAGACCAGGCAGGTGGTAAGTTACAAGGTGCATTTATGGTGTTAGGGTGTAGGAATAGAAGAAGTAGAGAGACCAGCAGGTGGTACAAGGTTATTGATGTGTTTTGGGTAGGAATAGAAGCTGCCTGGTCTCTCTACCTTCTATTCCTACACACTAACACCATAAATAACCTTGTACCACCTGCCTGGTCTCTCTACCTTCTATTCCTACACACTAACACCATAAATCACCTTGTACCACCTGCCTGGTCTCTCTACCTTCTATTCCTACCCACTAACACCATAAGCACCTTGTACCACCTGCATGGTCTCTCTACTTTCTATTCCTACCCAGTAACACCATAAAGCACCTTGTACCACCTGCCTGGTCTCTCTACCATTCTATTCCTACACCCTAACAACCATAAAGCATCTTGTACCACCTGCCTGGTCTCTCTTCCTTCTATTCCTACCCCTAACACATAAGCACCTGCCTGGTCTCTCTTCCTTCTATTCCTACCCACTAACACCATAAGCACCTTGTACCACCTGCATTGTCCCCTCTCTACTTTCTATTCCTACCCACTAACACCATAAAGCACCTTGTACTACCTGTCTGGTCTCTCTACATTCTATTCCTACCCAGTAACACCATAAACACCTTCTACCACCTGCCTGGTCTCTCTACCTTCTATTCCTACACACTAACACCCCCCGCGCGCCCATCCCCCTAAATGCCCCACCCCTTCCACCACCTTCCCGCCTTTCAACGCCCCTTGTGGCTCCGTGCGGGCCTGGGTTGGGCATCACTGGAATATGCGGTGCAGTTTGGGAATCCTAAGGAAGGGGATTTTAGGTGAACACATCACAAAAGCACACAAGCAAACACACAATCAGATGCACATTACATTCCTTTCCCCCCCCCATCTCTAGTTTATTTTTCCCTATTTGCTTATTATGAATATTTGGTTAAATCCCCTTACGTTACTGGTCTATTCCATATTAAAATGTTGGCTGCTGAACTGTGTCTCTCAGCGAGACTTGTTCGGGGTGATATTTACATTGGTTGAATCATCTCTCTTCCTGCAGGTTCAATGTGTAAGGGGAAATCTTTTCTTTTTATATAGATTTAACCCTATTTTAGGTTACCACAAAAAGCTTTGAAAGGTTGCATTTCCAATAATTGTAGTTAGCCAATTAAGGTGATTAGATCCAAGATTTCTTTACTTTCCTTAATGGCTTAAAGTGGGTACACACAGTACCAATCTGCAAGGATGGGAGTATACAGTCCACAAGCATTCTCCTTATATAAAGTATAGGGAGATCGTTCGTGACTGTCATATTCCCTACGATCGTGGGCGTCTCCCTATACTTTAGTAAAGTGGGCTGACCACGACCGAGGGAAATATTCTGGTCAGAACTAATTTCCGATGACGATTGCTTTTAAGGGGTATTAACTATTTATTTTTAAATTTATACCTTTAGGGAAAAGTAAGCTGTGATACCTTTTATTGGCTAACTAGATAAAAAAAAAATTAGCAAGCTTTCGGGAGTCCTAAGCCCCCTTCATCAGACTGGATGTTACGAAAGAAACTGGGAAATCACAAACTTATATACACATTGGGACAGTAAACATCAAACAATTGAACAGATGACCAGGTACAGAATTCATTTGTTTGATGTTTACTGTCCCAATGTGTATATAGGTTTGTCACATAAATTGAAGGCAGGTCAGTTGGTGTGTGTACTCGTGTCATTGGAAGTTAAAAAACTAACTTTTTTGATTATTCCAAAATTTATTTTTGACTATAGTTATCCTTTAAGTATAGCTGCCACAGTAATGGAAAGTAGATCATTAGGTGTGTGTACCTGGGTCTGGTTGAGGGGTATGTTTTTTTTTGGGTTTACAACTATAAAACTAGCTTTTTAATGAGGAAAAAAAATCTAAATTAGTTTTTTTGACTTATTTTACCCTCTAAATATGGCTGCCAAAGGAATAAAGGGTAGGTCAGTAGGTGTGTGTACCCGTGTGAGGTGGGGGTATATGTTTTTGCATGTATGACCATATAACTAACTTTTATTGATGATTGATCAAAATTTGTTTTTGACTAGAGTTACCCTTTAAGTTTGGCTCCATGGAAATGGAAAGGTAGGTCAGTAGGTGGTGTGAAGAGAAAAAAAAGAAAAAGAAAGAAAAGAAATAGAAAGAACAGGATTTTGGCTTTTTCAAGCCAAATAATTAAACTAGCTAAATAGAAAATGAAATACAGATAGCAGAACAATGCAGCTTAACCCCAAAATGTTTTTTAAAATATATATAATATATATAAAAGATGGGACCAGAATGTGGGACCGTTAAATATGTGGCTGAGATGGTTATAGAGAATGCCGAAAAGACTAATGTGTTAAACCATTTCCCCCCTCTGTATTCACTTAGAGATTTCTAGTCCTAGGGACTGTGATAATATGAAGGGTATAAATAGAGTATTCACATTGGCTGACAGAGGATACGGTACGGAAACAATTAGACAAATTAATATCAATAAGACCCCAGGACCAATGAAATACATCCTTGGATCTAAAAGAGCTAGTCCATTTTGATTTAGACCCACTGTTTCTGACAATCTGTTTCAGATTCACTTTTGTCTGGTGATGTGTAATGGATTGGAAAGTAGCCAATATATGCCAATATTCAAAACAGGTAGTCGTTCCCAACCTGATAACTATAGACCTGTAAGCCTAAACCGGTGATAGGGAAGTGCTGGAAACTTTGTTAAAGGTGTCTTTAGAATGCATCTTATTAGTAGTGGTCAGCGTGGATTTATGAGAAATAGATTGTCAGACAATTTACTTGGTTTTTATGGTGAAGTAAGAATTTAGATTCAGGCACAGCAGTGGATGTGGTATACTTGGATTTTGCTAAAGCTTTTGTTACTGTGCCACATAAGTGACTAATGTATAAACTGAGGACTGTTGGCCCAGAAAAAAAGCATTTGTACATGGATAGAGAATTGGTATTGGATCACAAACTGAGATTAATGTCAATGGAGCTACATCTATGTGGGCTAAACTTCTAATCTGTTAATAAGGGGGCATTGAGAGCAAGGTCTCTAAACTTGCAGAGCTTAGAAATTTCAAATGATGTGCAATTGCTGCAAGCAGCCTAGATAGATTATCAAAATGGGCAGCAGAATGGCAGATGGAATTCATTGTTGATAAATGTAAGTTTGGGGTTTAACAATCCTTTTTCCACCTACACCATAAACAACTCTGTGTTAAGTGCATCTGTAATGGAAAAAGATTAAAGGGTTCTGGTAGATAACAGACTAAAGGTGGCCACACATATACGGATTTTACTTACCCGACCAGGCGATCCCGTGACATTAGATCCTGCTGGAACCACTTTTCCCGTTCTTCTATGTGACCAACATGCGATCACAAAATGAATGGGATTTGCGATTGCATGTCGGTCGCACAGAAGAACGTGAAAGTGATTCTGGCAGGATCTGTCTAATGGCGAGGGAGCGCTCAGTAGGGTAAGTTAAATTGAATATATGAACGGCCACCTTTAGCTGTAGAAACCAATGCCAGACAACCACGGCTAGAGCTAGCAAGATACATTATTGTTTTGTATAAAGAGGGAATAGTTCAAGGTAGAAAAGTATTATTCTCCCTCTTTACAAGGCACTGGTAAGGCCTCATTTGGAATATGCGGTTCAGTTTTGGAATCCCATATACAAAAGGTTCATACTGGAAATGGAGGCAGTTCAGAGAAGGCAACTAAATTAATAGGTAGAATGGAGGGGCTTGACTATGCAGGCAGATTAGACAAGTTGCTTGGAGATCACTTTATACCAATATATTAATGGGCCATATAATAACTCTCTGGTGTATTTTTCACCCATAGGTCATATTAGAGAGAAATGGCACCCCTTTAAGATTAGAAGAAAGAAGTTTTATCTTCATGTTAGGAAAAGTTTCTTTACAGTGAGAGCAGTGAAATGTAGAACTGTCTTCCAGCAGATGTGGTAATGGAAAGTTCATTGAATATCTTTAAAAGTGGGCTGGATAAGTTTCTAAAACTAAATAATATTGAGAATTACTGGTATTAATACATATACTGCAGTTCTGGTTGGTACAGGGAAACTATTAATATTGAAATGACTGGTATTAATACATATACTGTAATTCTGGTTGGTAAGGGATGCTATATAATATTGAGAATTACGGTATCAATACATATACTTTAGTTCTGGTTGGTACGGGATAGTATTAATATTGAGAATTACTGGTATTAATACATATACTGTAGTTCCAGTTGGGTACGGGGATAGTATATAATATTGAGAATTAATGTATTAATAAATATACTGTAGTTCTGGTTGGTATGGGGATACTATATATATTCAGAATTACTGGTATTAATCATATACTGTAGTTCTGGTTGGTACAAGGATACATATAATATTGAGAATTACTGGTATCAATACATATACTTTAGTTTGGTTGGTACATGGTACTAATATATATTGAGAAGTTCTGGTATTAATACATTTACTGTAGTTCTGGTTGGTACGGGTATACTATATAATATTGAGAATACTGGTATTTATACATATACTGTAGTTCCGGTTGGTACAGGATACTACATAATATTAGAATTACTAGTATTAATTATATACTGTAGTTCTGTGTTGGTACGGGGATAGTATGTAATATTGAGAATTACTGGTATTAATACATATACTGTAGTTCTGGTTGGTACAGGGTACTATATTAATATTGAGAATTACTGGTATTATAATATAATGTAGTTCCAGTTGGTACGGGGATACTACATATATTTGAGAATTACTGGTATTATTCATATACTGTAGTTCTGGTTGGTATGGGATACTAATATAATTTGAGAATTATTGGTATAATACATATACTGTAGTTCTGGTTGGTAGGGGGATACTACATATATTGAGATTACTGGTATCATACATATACTTTAGTTCTGGTTGGTACATGGATACTAATATATATTGAGAAGTTCTGGTATTATACATTTACTGTAGTTTCTGGTTGGTACGGGTATACTATATAATATTCAGAATTACTGGTATTAATACATATACTGTAGTTTCTGGTTGGTACAGGGATACTATATATATATTGAGAATTACTGGTATTAATAATATACTGTATTTCCGGTTGGTATAGGGATACTATATAATATTGAGAATTACTGGTATCAATACATATACTTTAGTTCTGTGTTGGTACATGGATACTATTAATATTGAGAAGTTCTGGTATTAATACATTTACTGTAGTTCTGGTTGGTACGGGTATACTATATAATATTGAGAATAACTGGTATTTATACATATACGTAGTTCCGGTTGGTACAGGGATACTACATAATATTGAGAATTACTAGTATTAATTATATACTGTAGTTCTGGTTGGTACGGGATAGTATGTAATATTGAGAATTACTGGTATTAATACATATACTGTAGTTCTGGTTGGTACAGGGATACTATATAATATTGAGAATTACTGGTATTAAATATACTGTAGTTTCCGGTTGGTATAGGGATACTATATAATATTGAGAATTACTGGTATTAATACATATACTGTAGTTCTGGTTTGTATGGGGATACTATATAATATTGAGAATTACTGGTATTAATACATATACCGTAGTTCTGGTTGGTACAGGGATACTATATAATATTGAGAAATTACTGGTATTACCGTTAATACATATACGGTAGTTCTGGTTGGTACAGGGATACTTATAATATTGAAAATTACTGGTATTAATAATATACTGCAGTTCCAGTTGTACGGGGATACTATATAATATTGAGAATTACTGGTATTAATACATATATTGTAGTTCTGATTGGTAGGGGATACATAATAATATTAAGAATTACTGGTATTAATAATACTGTAGTTCCGGTTGGTACAGGGATACTACATAATATTGAGAATTACTGGTATAAATAATATACTGTAGTTCCGGTTGGTACAGGGATACTACATAATATTAGAATTACTGGTATTAATTCATATACTGTAGTTTCTGGTTGGTATGGGGATACTATATAATATTCAGAATTACTGGTATTATACATATACTGTAGTTCTGGTTGGTACAGGGATACTATATAATATTGAGAATTACTGGTATTAATATATACTGTAGTTCCGGTTGGTACGGGATACTATATAATATTGAAATTACTGGTATTAAACATATACCGTAGTTCTGGTTGGTACAGGGATACTATTAATATTTAGAATTACTGGTACTAATACATATACTGTAGTTCCGGTTTGGTACAGGATACTTATATATTGGGAATCACTGGTATTATACATATACCGTATTTCTGGTTGGTACAGGATACTATATGATTTGAGAATTCTTTATTAATGCATATACTGTAGTTCTGATTGGTAGGGGGATACTATATAATATTGAGAATTACTGGTATTAATAATTACTGTAGTTCCGGTTGTACAGGGATACTACTAATATTGAGAATTACTGGTATTAATTCATATACTGTAGTTCTGGTTGGTATGGGGATACTATATAATATTCAGAATTACTGGTATTAATACATATACTGTAGTTCTGGTTGTACGGGGATACTATATAATCTGAGAATTACTGGTATTAATACATATACCGTAGTTCTGGTTGGTACAGGGATACTATTTAATATTGAGAATTACTGGTACTAAATACTATACTGTAGTTCCGGTTGGTACAGGGATACATATAATATTGGGAATCACTGGTATTATACATGTACCGTATTTCTGGTTGGTACAGGGATACTATATATATTGAGAATTACTGGTATTAATGCATATACTGTAGTTCTGGTAGGTACGGGGATACCATATAATATTGGATTATTATACTGGTATTAATATATTTACTGTTCTGGTTGATCCAGTGATACCTTCCGATCAGGGCCACATCTACCATTAGGCAGATGTGAGGCATTTGTCTCAGGCGGCACCCTGGCACTGAGAAGAAAGGCGGCAGACAGGCATTGTAGAAAAAAATGTTTTTTTTTCCTTGACCATCAAAAATAAAAATTTTCCCTAGTACACAGATATAAGTTGTTTAAATCCTTTATTATGGTTAGGTTAGCTTTAATAATTTTGTTAGACTGGTTAGGTTAGTTGGGCCCTGCTGAGAGTCTACCTTGACATGGTGGAAGACTTACAAATCTTTTGGCTAAAAAAAGAAAGTCTGGCATTTCTAATGTATTGTAAAAGTTGAACCAACATGTAAAGCCACGACTGTAAAAAAAGTTATATTTGATTTGAGCAACAAAATCCTGAAAGGAGCAACATGGTATTGGCAACACAAGATGTTTGAAGAATGGATGTAATATCTGTTTTCTAGTCATTTACATTATTGATAATTGATTGTCTGAGGAACTGTTTAAATACCTATGTGATAGGAAGTTAAAAATCATAATCTTTAGCCACGCCCATCCACAAAGCCACACCCATTCTAAGATGGCAGCGGCACACAAAAGCGGCAATAAAGTTTGGCTCAGGCAGCAAAAACCCTAGAAGTGCCCCTGCTTCCGATTGCCATTTGGAGTCAGGAAGGAATTCTCTCCCCCCTTCTTTTTAGCTGGGAGGTTATAAAGGTTGAACTGGATGTATGTATGTCTAACACCATAAAACACCTTGTACACCCCTGCTTGGTCCCTCTACCTTCTATTCCTAGCCACTAACACCATAAAGCACCTTGTACTACATGCCTGGTCCCTCTACCTTCTATTCCTACCCACTAACACCATAAGCCTTGTACCACCTGCCTGGTCTCTCTACTTTCTATTCCTACCAACACCATAAAGCACCTTGTACTCCCTGCCTGGGCTCTCTACTTTGTATTCCTACCCACTAACACCATAAAGCACCTTGTACCACCTGCCTGGTCTCTCTTCCTTCTATTCCTACCCACTAACACCATAGCACCTTGTACCACCTGCATGGTCTCTCTACTTTCTATTCCTACCACTAACACCATAAGCACCTTGTACCACCTGCATGGTCTCTCTACTTTCTATTCCTACCCACTAACACCATAAGCACCTTGTACCACCTGCATGGTCTCTCTACCTTCTATTCCTACCCAGTAACACCATAAAAACCTTGTACCACCTGCCTGGTCTCTCTATCCTTCTATTCCTACCACTAACACCATAAATCACCTTGTACCACCTGCCTGGTCTCTCTACCTTCTATTCCTACCACTAACACCATAAATAACCTTGTACCACCTGCCTGGTCTCTCTACCTTCTATTCCACACACTAACACCTAAATAACCTTGTACCACCTGCCTGGTCTCTCTACCTTCTATCTATTCCTACACACTAACACCATAAATCACCTTGAACCACCTGCCTGGTCTCTCTACCTTCTATTCCTACCCACTAACCCATAAGCACCTTGTACCACCTGCATGGTCTCTCTACTTTCTATTCCTACCCAGTAACACCATAAAGCACCTTGTACCACCTGCCTGGTCTCTCTACCTTCTATTCCTACACCACTACACATAAAGCATCTTGTACCACCTGCCTGGTCTCTCTTCCTTCTATTCCTACCCACTAACACCATAAGCACCTTGTACCACCTGCAGGTCTCTCTACTTTCTATTCCTACCCACTAACACCATAAGCACCTTGTACCACCTGCATGGTCCTCTCTCTACTTTCTATTCCTACCCACTAACACCATAAAGCACCTTGTACTACCTGTCTGGTCTCTCTACATTCTATTCCTACCCAGTAACACCATAACATCCTTACCTCTACCACCGGCATGGTCTCTCTACTTTCTATTCCTACCCACTAACACCATAAAGCACCTTGTACTACCTGTCTGGTCTCTCTACATTCTATTCCTACCCAGTAACACCATAAACACCTTCTACCACCTGCCTGGTCTCTCTACCTTCTATTCCTACACACTAACACCATAAAGCATCTTGTACCACCTGCCTGGTCTCTCTACCTTCTATTCCTACCCAGTAACACCATAAAGCACCTTGTACTACCTGTCCGGTCTCTCTACCTTCTATTCTTACCCAGTAACACCATAAAGCACCTTGTACCACCTGCCTGGTCTCTCTACCTTCTATTCCTACACACTAACACCATAAATCACCTTGTACCACCTGCCTGGTCTCTCTACCTTCTATTCCTATGCATTAACACCATAAAGCACCTTATACCACCTGCCTTGTCTCTCTACCTTCTATTCCTACCTCCCACTAACACATAAAGCACCTTGTACCAGCTGCCTGTATCACACTCTTTACTAGTGATCCCTGATCCTCTCTGGGAAACCAGTTTATTGCAGTAAGTGTAACTTGTCATCACGGGGACATTAAGACTCATGTTGTGTGTCCCACCGACCCTGCTTGCTGTGACTCTGACAGAAATAACTGTGACTGGCAATATTATTTATTGACTGGTTCCTGTGTTCTCTGTAATGTCCAACATTTAGCCAGGGACAAAATCAAAATATCTGTGTGTTTCTAGGATCAGTAAAGCAACTAAATGTTTTAACGAAACTCTGCACAATGAACATTACAGTTTGCAACCAATGTGATCAATGGGGGCAGTATCAACATCTCCCTTCAGATAATGGCAATGGGTATGTCTGTGTTTGTAGCCTGTACTGCCTGTGACCCAGACAGGTCATCCCCTGTGCCCTTTACCCCCTGTGGTCTGCAGGACAGACATTAGGGTGTACAGGGGTTAATTCATTATGGGTCCCCTCATTCCAGGGGCTTCTGAAAAAAATGTGACAGGGGCCACCCATATATAGATGTGAGATACATAGATTGGAAACGTTACTCATTGGATCTCTTATTTGTTGAACTACAGTTCCCATCAGTCCTTCCAATCTATACACTGCTTGCTGTTTAACAAAAGCATTTAATCCATAGGCTGACAGATTATAATGGACCAGGGACATTGCGGGTTGTTTGCTGTGTTTCCTAATATCTACACAAGCTTCTTTAACCCTCATACAACCAGATAAACCACAAACTGAACAGTGGATAAAAAAAGACCAGTAACAATGTGTTGCTCCCAGCAATTCCTATGCAGATACATCAGTAGCAACCTGTTTGGTAGCTCCACACAACCTTTAACACTGAGAATTGCCAATGTTATTTTAAAAATAAATTATATTTATTTCTTCCCAAATATTATCAAACATTACAGTGTTGTAGCCATGAAAGGTGCACTTGTTGCATATATTCCATTAAATTAGATAAATTACACATTGATATCCCATGATTCTAACTAATCAAAATGGTAATAAATATAAATATATTTTATATAAATACAAAGTTGGTGATTGCCATTGAAAATTACAAAAATCAGGGCGATAAATAAAAATAGTCCCATGTGCTATGTACATATTTACATGTGTGGAGTGTGTACACACTTGGCCTATAGAGTCCAGCTCGTATTCAATCACAGACACAGAGTTAGAGGGGGTTCATTTTCTATGTTGTCGAATGAGGATTTGTTTAATTTCCTGGGGTCCTCTGGAGTCCACACTTTGGCTCTTCTGACAACATTCTGATCTCTCAGCTGCTTCTCATCAGTCCATGAAAGAGAATGGCCAGCAAGAGGAGGGAGCCCATAGTCAGGGTCACTTGGAGAAGGGGATCCTGAGAGAAAACAAACACATTAGACATTACATTAATGAAAACACAGTAAACTAAACACAATACATCATAATATGGAAACAGCAGGTATGTGGGTTAGACCGATATGGAATCCTGCCAATGATATGGGGATATGAGGGGGGAAACATTCATTGACAGTATTGGGGCTACTCATTGCCCCATATAATATCCTACTGCACCTTATACAGGTATTGTATTGTCATGTACACGGTAATAACTGTATAATAAAGGATTAGCTGGTGGCCCCCATGCACAGTCCAGGCAGAGGGAACAGAGTAGGATGGCTGGGGGGATACAAGGTGGTGGTACCCAACTGCACACTAGGCTATGGTTACTATGACAACACTGGGATACCTACAATACCAATACAATACACAGCAGACTTATACCGGGTGTTAACTGGCAATACCAGCTGCACTCAGTAGGCCAGATATCTGTTACAGATGCTCAATCACTTCCAGGGATCCCCTATGACAATGCCTTGCTGATTGGCCCATCCGATAATAATCTGCCAGTGTGTGGGCAGTTGACTTACTTGTCCCCCTGTGGCAGATGATGACTTTCTGGGGCTGGTGGGCGCTGTCTGCGCTGGGGCCCCTCACTGGGAGATCTGATCGCACCAGGTCGCTGAGGAAGTTGATGTAGCCGATGGCCAGTCGCAGGGTGTCCACCTTAGACAGTCGCTTCTCATAGGGCAGGGTGGGGATGTGGGACCGGAGACCTTCGAAGGCGTCGTTGATTGACTGCATCCTGCGCCTCTCCCGGACATTCGCCGCCTGTCTGAGCTGCTGCAGCTCCTTATCGGACCGGATCCTCCTCCTGCGCTTGATGCCCAGACCCCCCCCTCCCTTCACACTGTCCCGGCAGTCATACGGGAACCCACCGGGGGAGGAGGAGGAGGAGGAGAAGGAGAGGTCCCCGGGGTCACAGTAATCTTCATCCTCCTCCTCCTCCTCCCTGTAATAGTCCTGGATCTGCCCGGCCAAGAACTCCACATGGTCCCCTAGGAAGTCATCTGGGTCCAGGGAGCCCCCGGGGGAGCGCTCGGTGAAGAAATCCTCATCATGGAAGTAATGGGAAGAGAAAGACTGCAGTCCTGCGAACTGTTCCAGCGCTGTTTCCATGGTTCCCCCGCCCTCTGTGCGATCAGCGCTCACCGATTACAGCCCGGCGGTCCCTTTAATGAATTACAACTTTAATGTAACTATATCTAGCCACGCGAGGTTATTTATAGTAACAACCACAGTCGCGTGCCGCTACCCAGAGTCGCCGGCCAATCAGAAAGTTCGTTCTGTTCTTAGAACACCCACTCAGCCCCCCGCTGATCCTACACCTTCATAGACTGGGAGGGACCGGAGTGATGGAGGACACGCCCTCTGTCACTCACACAGGTAGCGGTGGGATCTGACTCCGCGCTGCTGCTCTGAGGACCAAACGGTTTAAAGGGGAAGTAGGTCAGCCAGTCATTTTACTCACATGTAACACTGTAGGAACTGGGAATGGCAGGAGCATGGACCAGTCTAATAGTGTATGGGATGTAACCAGAAATAGGGCTCAATGCTAACTACCATAGGAATCGCTGCTTAACACTGAGAGATGGCCGACATAAATAAATACTAATAACAATAATAATAATAATACATATAATCATATAACCTACCCCTGTAGTGGATTTCTGTGGGAGGAACTGTAAGATTATAGCCTTATAATCTTACAGTTCCTGGAGGAGAAGGAAACCAGAAGCCACAAAGGGGTAGGTTATAATAAATAATGCACCCCCACTGTAAATTATAGGGATATTAGAAGTCAACTTGGAGTTCTGTATAAAAGGTACTTGGCCTGCAGCCTCGTGCTTTTATATGGTCACGGAACTCCTTGGTGACTTCTAATATCCTTATAATTTACAGTAGGGGTGCATTATCCACTATATTAATACTTCTACTACTTATAATAAAAAAAATATAATAATAGTAATACTAGTACTAATAATACAGATAATCATAGTAATACTACTACTACTACTACTTATAATAATAATAATAATAATATATAAAATAAAAGTAATACTACTACTAATAAACATAATAATACTAATACTTCTACTACTAATAATATATATAATAATAATAGTAATATTACTACTAATAATATATATAATAGTAATACTACTACTAATAATAAATATAATAATAGTAATACTACAACCACTACTACTTATAATAATAATAATAATTAATTAAGCAATATTAATACTACTACAACTAATAATAAATAAATATAATAATAGTAATACTACTAATAGTAATACTATTTATTATAATAATTATAGCGTAGTGTACTGATATTAATAGTAATAATAATGTAATAATATTAATAAAAATTATAATAATAGTTGCTACTACCACTACTAGTACTATTAAATACAAAATATTAATGTAATAAATGATTATTACATAGTAATACTTTTACTACTACAAATAATACTTGAAATAGAAAAACAACAAGAATATAATAGTAATGATATTATTTTCCAATGTATATTCATGTAGTAATGTTGCTGTACAGTATGTATATTGTAATACAGTTTTACTGCAGTATATAACAATCCCATTACAAGAAGTACTGTATCTTTATCCCAGCACAGTGAATCATCTCTATGTATAGAGCTGGGAATCCAGAGATATCAAATGAGTCTAAATGCAAAATGTATAAAGTAACTATTGACTATACACCCTATTACAATAAATACAGTATCTACTAATGTTTTAAGATATATTTTATGTAAATCTCTATAGACAGGATAATACAGTACTGTATGAATGATGCTATCCAATCAGTGGTAGAGTGAGAAAGATACAGTCTTGTATATTGGATCAGTAGAGAGATACCTTGTTGCAGTAGACCAGCATTTCCAGACCAGCTCAGAGAGGGTCATTACATTTACCTGTTCTAAATGGACCCATGTGGGCACTGTCATTTGAATGTTATGACTGTATTAAAGGACAACTCCTCCCCCATAAGAACATCTTTTAGAAAGAATGGCCTCTTTAAAATATGTTGATATATCATACTTTGTCCTATGAATTCATTACTGTGCATGAAAACTGAGCAATTTAGAAAACTGTACTGAGCCTGGGCATGCTAAGAAAAGGCAGACATGGGATTAACATCCAGTCATTGGCTGTGATATCAACTGTCAAATCCATAACTGACAGTTACTAACTGGAAGAACCAGGAAGCAGAAATGGGGGAAACAGGATATTGTACAGGATTTCAGGTTAGACTTATATATTTCACATTTCAAACTATTACTGTTTAGGGTTTTGGGGGCTGGACTTGCCCTTTAATTATTTTATTTGGATTTGTGTATTGTATTGACTATATTGGTTATTAAATATGGATCTGTGTATTGCACTGACTGTATTGGTTATTATATCCGATTCTGTGTATTGGTTATTATATCCGGATCTGTGTATTGCACTGACTGTATTGGTTATTATATCCGGATCTGTGTATTGCACTGACTGTATTTGTTATTATATCTGGATCTGTGTATTGTACTGACTGTATTGGTTATTATATCCGGATCTGTGTATTGCACTGACTGTATTGATTGTTAGATATGGATCTGTGTATTGTACTGACTGTATTGGTTATTAGATATGGATCTGTATATTGTACTGACTGTATTGGTTATTATATCCGGATCTGTCTATTGTTCTGACTGTATTGGTTATTATATCCGGATCTGTGTATTGCACTGACTGTATTGATTGTTAGATATGGATCTGTGTATTGCACTGACTTTATTGGTTATTAGATATGGATCTGTGTATTGTACTGACTGTATTGGTTATTATATCCGGATCTGTGTATTGTTCTGACTGTATTGGTTATTATATCCGGATCTGTGTATTGTACTGACTGTATTGATTATTAGATATGGATTTGTGTATTGCACTGACTGTATTGGTTATTATATCTGGATCTGTGTATTGTACTGACTGTATTGATTATTAGATATGGATCTGTGTATTGTACTGACTGTATTGGTTATTAGATATGGATCTGTGTATTGCACTGACTGTATTGGTTTTTATATCCGGACCTGTGTATTGTACTGACTGTATTGGTTATTATATCCGGATCTGTGTATTGCACTGACTGTACTGATTATTAGATATGGGATCTGTGTATTGCACTGATGTATTGGTTATTATAACCAGATCTGTGTATTGCACTGACTGTAATTGATTATTAATATGGATCTGTGTATTACACTGACTGTATGATTATTAGATATGGATTCTGTGTATTGGTTATTATATCCGGATCTGTGTATTGCACTAGCTGTATTGATTATTATATGGATCTGTGTATTACACTGACTGTATTTATTATTAGATATGGATCTGTGTTTGTACTGACTGTATTATTATTATATATGGAACTGACTATATGATTATTAGATATGGATTGTGTATTGCACTGACTGTATTGATTATTAGATATGGATCTGGTTGTATTGCACTGACTGTATTGGTTATTTATGCGGATCTGTGTATTGCACTGACTGTATGGTTATTATATCCGGATCTGTGTATTGCCACTGACTGTACTGATTATTAGATATGGGATCTGTGTATTGCACTGACTATTGGTTATTATAACCAGATCTGTGTATTGCACTGACTGATTGATTATTACATATGGATCTGTGTATTGCACTGACTGTATTAATTATTAGATATGGAACTGACTGTATTGATTATTAGATATGGATCTGTGTATTGCACTGACTGTATTGATTATAGATATGGATCTGGTATTGCACTGACTGTATTGGTTATAATATGCGGATCTGTGTATTGCACTGACTGTATTGGTTATTAATATCTGGATCTGTGTATTGCACTGACTGTATTGGTTATTATATGCGGATCTGTGTATTGCACTGACTGTATTGGTTATTATATCGGATCTGTGTATTGTACTGACTGTATGGTTATTATAACCGGATCTGTGTATTGCACTGACTGTATTGATTATTAAATATGATCTGTGTATTGCACTGACTGTATTGATTATTACATGGATCTGTGTATTGCACTGACGTGTATTGGGTTATTCTATCCGGATCTGTGTATTGCACTGACTGTATTGATCATTAGATTTGGATCTGTGTATTGTACTGACTTTATTGGTTATTATATCCATATCTGTGTATTGCACTGACTGTATTGATTATTAGATATGGATCTGTGTATGCACTGTCTGTATTGGTTATTATAACGGATCTGTGTATTGCACTGACTGTATTGATTATTAGATATGGATTCTGGTGTATTGCACTGACTGTATTGATATTAGATATGGAACTGACTATTGATTATAGATTGGATCTGTGATTGCACTGACGTTTGATTATTCGTATGGATCTGTGTATGCACTGACTGTATGATTATTCGATCTGGATCTGTGTATTGCACTGACTGTATTGGTTATTATACGGGATCTGTGTATTGCACTGACTATAGTGGTTATTATTCCGGATCTGTGTATGCCTGACTGTATTGGTTATTATATGCGGATCTTGTGTATTGCACTGACTGTATTGGTTATTATATCCGGATCTGGTGATTGCACTGACTGTATTGATTATTAGATATGGATCTGTGTATTGCCACTGACTGTATTGATTATTAGATATGGATCTGTGTTGCACTGACTGTTTGATTATTAGATATCTGTGTATTGCACTGACTATTTGATTATTAGATATGGATCGTGTATTGCACTGACTGTATTGATTATTAGATATGGATCGTGTATTGCACTGACTGTATTTATATTAGATATGGATCTGTGTATTCATGACTGTATTGATTATTAGATATGGATCGTGTATTGCACTGACTGTTTGATTATTAGATATGGTCGTGTTTTGCACTGACTGTTTGATTTTAGATATGGATCTGTGTATTGCACTGACTGTTTGAATTATTATATGGATCTGTGTATTGCACTGACTGTCTTGATTATTAGATATGGATCTGTGTATTACACTGACTGTATTGATTATTAGATATGGATCTGTGTATTACACTGACTGTATTGATTATTAGATATGGATCTGTGTATTGCACTGACTGTCTTGATTATTAGATATGGATCTGTGTATTGCACTGACTGTATTGATTATTAGATATGGATATGTGTATTGTACTGACTGTGTTGATTATTAGATATGGATATGTGTATTGTACTGACTGTGTTGTTTATTATACCTGGATCTGTGTATTGCACTGACTGTATTGGTTATTATACCTGGATCTGTGTATTGTACTGACTGTATTGGTTATTATACCTGGATCTGTGTATTGTACTGACTGTATTGGTTATTATATACCTGGATCTGTGTATTGTAACTGACTGTATTGTTATTATACCTGGATCTGTGTATTGTAACTGACTGTATTGGTTATTAATACTGGATCTGTGTATTGCACTGACTGTATTGATTATTATATGGATATGTGTATTGTACTGGACTGTGTTGATTATCTAGATTGTATGTGTATTGTACTGACTGTGTTGTTTATTATACCTGGATCTGTGTATTGTACTGGCTGTATTGGTTATTATACCTGGATCTGTGTATTGTACGGACTGTATGGTTATTATACCTGGACCTGTGTATGTACAGATGCAGCCTTTGCAGCCTCCACCACCCCATACCTGTACATTATTGAATTTTATGTTCAGCATATGTGCTAAGCCACTTGTCCCACTACATGGTTACATCACACAATGGGCTGGTATCTGACAAGGGCTGATTGACCCTATACAAAGTGTCATCATTTTATGGCCATGTGTTTGTATTAAGGGCAGGGCATTGTATTAGTTAACACTCCCTGGTAAACATATTGGGGGCCATTGTGCTGAGAAAAATTGAGAAAAAAACAATGAGAAAAAAGAAAGACTCTGGAACCCTGTATGTAATGTCAGAGGGTTATAAACCCCAGGAAATTCATCCTAGTTCTCCTAATCCTAAGCAGCCCCGGGGGGGATCATGGGTCATTGTCACTGTTCTGAAATGAACAGTAAATATTCATATTTTATATCCTGCTGATTCTAACATTGTATCAACATTGTATCAATATTGTATCAATATTCTACCTCCAATTGGAACACGTGCAACACATCGATCTATTCTCAGGAGGAATGGGACACATTGTATCTTTATTATACAATCAGCAACATTAAGTCTGTAACTGATCTGCTACATTGTTTGTCCATCAGGACCAAATGTTTCCACAGCTGAGCTATTAACTGAGCTATTTCACCCTGATTGTTCGAAACAGAAACTTTCATGTCTGTGTATAAAGTTACAAGGTAAACAGTCATTCCATTCCTTCCCTTCATTCCCTGTGTGGTGCAATGTCAAGGTCAGATGGAGAAAGCGACCTCCTTTGTAATCTGGCAGTTACAGTGAACAAAGTGGGAAAGGATTAGGTGAAAGGACAAATCTATCCAATAAACTGTCACTTTATAATACCTCAATGACCTGGTGGCTGAATAACCTCAGGTTCTATGGAGGTTTTATTGGGGAATCATTATGTTATGTTCCTTCCTTCCATTTTACTGTTAAATATGTTATCAAATCTTTCCACACACCATACAATCTGATTGTACAGGAGGGGAAAACCACATTTATAATCATTATTATTACTAATTATTATTATGGATTTGTTATCATTAATAGATATATAACCTACCCCTGTATGGGAGGAACTGTAAGATTATAGCCTTATAATCTTACAGTTCCAGGAGGAGAAGGAAACCAGAAGCCACAAAAAGGGTAGGTTATAATAAATAATGCACACCAACTGTAAATTAAAGGGACATCGAGGTCACCTTGGAGTTCCGTGCACTGTATAAAAGGTACTCGACCTGCGGCTTCAACTTTCATATGGTCACGGAACGCCTCGGTGACTTCTAATATCCTTATAATTTACAGTTTGGGGTGCATTATCCACTAAATAATAATAATAATTAATAATAATAATTTATTATTATAATTGGTATTGTTAATCCCATTGCCTATAGGGGGCGTACTAATTGTTCGACCAATTGTTTCACCTGCACTAATAGCGCAAACGTTAAAATGACGTTACTTTCCCGTGCAGATCGGCTGATCTGTGTACTTTGGTTCCATGATGGGTGTCAATGCTACAGACAGTTTCCAGCCGCTCCACGAAGTGAGCAAACTTATTGTGGAGCTGCCACACTGAATCCTCCAACCACCTCAGCAATTAAAATCCATTGTCCTCCTCCACTGGCTCATAACAAAACTACAAGTGCATCTGCTATTGGGGAGCCATTACATCCACACAAAACCCCAGCGCCTGTGATTTGTGGGAGCGTGATGCTTAGCGCCTGGAAGCCACATTAGCCCATTCAGCGCGGGCACAATACACATGAAGCAGGTACCTGGGCCCTGTGCTGGTAATGCACCATAGAGACCCTCCATTGATGGTAACTGTAGAGGTCAGTGGCTCCCCCTCCCTCCCCTGTTGCCTATTGGTACCTGGGTGCCATGCAATCTGCAGAGCCGGCCAGTCCAGGCTGGAATCTTACCACTTGTGCTCCAACCTCCCCCCCCCCTGCACAACAGGCAGGACAAACAAGGGGCCATCGATCTACAGAGTGCAGGAGACATGCAGATAGGGGTCCCCCCTCCCAGAAGGTTCGCCCAGAGCCAAATCCCCTAATTAATGGCACAGCTTCTTAATGATGGGACAGTATTATTATTAGTCATATTATAGGGCCTAAATTTCCCATGTCCTCCACTCTATGGGGCTGTGAGTATATACAATCCCCAGGGCTGTTACTTTCCTCTGGTCTGCCCTTTATAACCAGGTTACCCAGGGATTGTGGACTGGGCTCCTCTTCCTAATATTATACTCCAATGTTATCATTTATACAAGACAGCATCATATACTGTATACAGAGACATCATCATATACTGTATACAGGGACAGCATCATATACTGTATACAGAGACATCATCATATACTGTATACAGGGACAGCATCATATACTGTATACAGAACATCATCATATACTGTACTACAGGGACAAGCATCATACTGTAACAGGCCAGCTCATATACTGTATACAGGACAGCATCATATACTACTGTATACAGGGACATCATCATATACTGTATACAGAGACATCATCATATACTGTATACAGAGACATCATCATATACTGTTAGGGACACATCATAACTGTATACAGGCGACAGCATCATATACTGTATACAGGGACAACATTCTGTATCAGGGACAGCATCATATACTGTATACAGGACAGAGCATCATATACTGTATACGGCCAGCATCAATACTGTATACAGGGACACGCATCATATACTGTATACGGACAGCATCATATACTGTATACAGGACAGCATCATTACTTATACAAGACATCATCATATACTGTATACAGAGACTCTCATATACTTATACGGACCTCATCATATACTGTATACAGGGACAGCATCATATACTGTATACAGGGACAGCATCACATACTGTATACAGGGACATCATCATATACAGTATACAGGGACATCATCATATACTGTATATAGGGACATCATCATATACTGTATATAGGGACAGCATCATATACTGTAGTAACAGATAGACAGGGATCAGTCATATACTTGTATACAGGGCAAGGCATCATATACTGTATACAGGCCGCATCGCATACGGGGGGGCATCAAATACTGTATAAGAGGGGACATACTCATATCTGTATATGGTACAAGAATCAGGCATAATATCTGTATCTAGGGAGACATAACTGATATAAGAGACATCATACTATGATATACTAAGTAAGGACAGTCGATGCACTAGTCATCATGTATACTGTATACAGACGATGACATCATCATACAGTGTATACGATGTATGACAGCAGGTCATATACTACTATACTGTATACAGAGACATCATCTATACTGTATACGGTACTCATCATATACTGGTATACAGGGACAGCATCACTACGTATACAGGACATCATCAATATGTATACAGGACAGCATCATATACTGTATACAGGGACATCATCACATACAGTATACAGGCACAGCATCACATACTGTATACAGGGACAGCATCATATACTGTATACAGGGACATCATCATATGCTGTATACAGAGACATCATCATATACTGTATACAGAGACATCATCATATACTGTATACAGGGACAGCATCATATACTGTATCAGGGACAGCTCATATAGTACAGGACATCATCATATACTGTATACAGGGACCATCATCATAACTGTATACAGGGACATCATCATATACTGTATACAGGGACATCATCATATACTGTATACAGGGACAAGCATCATATACTGTAACGGGACAGCATCATATCTTATACGGGGACGCATCATATACTGTATACAGGGACATCATCATATACTGTAATACAGGGCCATCATCATACTACTGTATACAGGGACAGCATCATATACTGTATCAGGACTCATCAATACGAATACGGGACAGCATCATATACTGTATATGGGACATCATCAATACTGTATACAGGACATATCATATACTGTATACGAGACATCATCATATACTGTATACAGGGACAGCATCATATTCCACTGTATAACAGGACAGCATCATATACTGTATACAGGGACATCATCATATACAGTATACAGGGACATCATCATATACTGTATATAGGGACATCATCATATACTGTATACAGGGACAGCATCATATACTGTATACAGGGACAGCATCATATACTGTATACAGGCACAGCATCATATACTGTATACAGGGACAGCATCATATACTGTATACAGGGACAGCATCATATACTGTATACAGGGACATCATCATATGCTGTATACAGAGACATCATCATATACTGTATACAGAGACATCATCATATACTGTATACAGGGGACAGCACATATACTGTATACAGGGACAGCATCATATACTGTATACATGGACAGCACATATACTGTATACAGGTACATCACATATCTGTATACAGGGACATCATCATATACTGTATACAGGGACATCATCATATACTGAATCGGACAGCAATATCGTATACAGGGACAGCATCATATACTGTATACAGGGACAGCATCATATACTGTATACAGGGACATCATCATATACTGTATACAGGGACATCATCATATACTGTATACAGGGACAGCATCATATACTGTATACAGGGACAGCATCATATACTGTATACAGGGACAGCATCATATACTGTATATAGGGACATCATCATATACTGTATACAGAGACATCATCATATACTGTATACAGAGACATCATCATATACTGTATACAGGGACAGCATCATATACTGTATACAGGGACAGCATCATATACTGTATACAGGGACATCATCATATACAGTATACAGGGACATCATCATATACTGTATATAGGGACATCATCATATACTGTATACAGGGACATCATCATATACTGTATACAGGGACATCATCATATATGTCAGACAGGCACAGCATCATATACTGTATACAGGACAGCATCATATACTGTATACAGGCCATCAGCATCATATAACTGTATACGGGACATCATCATATACTGTTATAGGGACATCACTCATATACTTGTATATAGGGACATCATCATATACTGTATACAGGGACATCATCATATCAGCTGTCAATACAGAGCATCATCATATACTGTACTACAAGACATCATCATCTACTGTATACAGGGACATGCATCTATACTGTATACAGGACAGCATCATATACTGTATACAGCACAGCATCACATACTGTATACAGGGACATCATCATATACTGTATACAGGGACATCATCATATACTGTATATAGGGACATCATCATATACTGTATACAGGGACATCATCATATACAGTATACAGGGACCTCATCATATACTGTATACGGGGACAGTATCATATACTGTATACAGGGACATCATCATATACTGTATACGGGGACAGTATCATATACTGTAATATTAGGACATCATCATATACTGTATGTGGGGACAGTATCATATACTGTATACGGGGACATCATCATATACTGTATACAGGGGACATCATCATATACTGTATACGGGGACATCATCATATACTGTATAACGGGGACATCATCATACATGTAATACGGGACAGTATCATATACTGTATACAGGGACATCATCATATCCGTATAAATAGGGACGGATCTCATATAACTGTATACGGGACGTATCATATACAGTATACAGGACATCATCATATAACTGTGGGCATAATATACGGTATGACAGTATCATATACTGTATACAGGGACGTCATATACTAAAGTATAGGGGGACATAATCATACTGATGAAATAGGGGACAGGATACGAATGCATCATATACTGTATACAGGTGGGGACAGTCATCAATGAGACTTCTTACGGGACATATCATGATACTGTATACAGGGGGACATCATCATATACTTTATGAGGGGGACATCAAGGCGGGGCATACTATAATGGACGAAATACATGATACTGTATAGTATGAAGGGGAAGTCATCATATACGCATAATATAGAGTGACATGCATCATTAGTAGGGGGACTAAGTATGTGTGGACAGACATCATATACGTAATACAGGGACATCATCATATACAGTATCAGGGACATCATCATATACTGTATATAGGGACAGTCATCATATCTGTAATAGGACATTATCATATACTGTAAACAGTCATCATCATATCTGTACGGGCTCATCATATACTGTATACGGTGACATCTCATTATCTTATGTGGGACAGTCATCATATACTGTACTGTGTGGGTACGATCATAACTGTATACGGGGACATCATCAGTATACTGTTAACAGGGTACTCATCATAATACTGGATACGGGGACCTCATCATATACGGTATTGGGGACAGTATCATATACTGTATATAGGGAACATCATCATATACTGTAATACAGGGCATCATAACTATACTGTATACAGGGACATCATCATATACTGTATATAGGGACAGCATCATATACTGTATATAGGGACATCATCATATACTGTATATAGGGACATCATCATATACTGTATACAGGGACATCATCATATACTGTATACAGGGACATCATCATATACTGTATATAGGGACAGCTCATATACTGTATATAGGGACATCATCATATACTGCAACAGGGACAGCATCATATACTGTATATAGGGACAACATCATATACTGTATATAGGCGACTTCTATATACTGTATCTAAGGGATATCATACAAACATCTATATATAGAGACAGCATTTTATACTGTATACAGGGACATCATCAAATACTGTATATAGGGACATCATCAAATACGTATATAGGGACATCATCATAATACTGTATATAGGGACATCATCATATACTGTGCTAGGGACATCATCAAACCTGTATATAGAGATAGCACATATACTGTATACAGGGACATCATCATATACTTTATACGGGACATCATCATTACTGTATACAGGGACATCATCCAATACTGTATTAGGGGCATCATCTTATACTGTATACAGGGACTCAATCATATACTGTATACGGACATCATCATATACTGTATATGGGGACAGCATCATATACTGTATACAGGCACAGCATCATATACTGTATACAGGGACATCATCATATACTGCAACAGGGACAGCATCATATACTGTATATAGGGACAACATCATATACTGTATATAGGGACATCATCAAACACTGTATATAGGGACATCATCATATACTGTATATAGGGATATCATCAAACACGTTATAGGGACATCATCTATACTGTATATAGGGATATCATCAAACACTGTATATAGGGACAGCATCATACTGTATATAGGGACATCATCAAACACTTTATAGGACAGCATCATACTGTATATAGGGACAGTATTATATACTGTATATAGGGACATCATCAAATACTGTATATGGGACATCATCAAACACTGTATATAGGGACATCATCATATACTGTATATAGGGACATCATCAATCTGTATATAGGGAAAGCATTATATACTGTATACAGGGACATCATCAAATACTTTATATAGGGACATCATCAAACACTGTATATAGGGACATCATCATATACTGTATACAGGGACATCATCATATACTGTATATAGGGACATCATCATATACTGTATATAGGGACAGCATCATATACTGTATATAGGGACATCATCATATACTGTATACAGGGACATCATCATATACTTTATACAGGGACATCATCATATACTGTATAAGGGACATCTCATTACTGTATTAGGGACAGCATCATATACTGTATATAGGGACATCATCATATACTGCAACAGGGACAGCATCATATACTGTATATAGGGACAACATCACTATACTGTATATAGGGACTTCATCAATATACGTATATAGGGATATCATCAAACACTGTATATAGAGACACATTTTATACTGTATACAGGGACATCATCAAATACTGTATATAGGGACTCATCAATACTGATATATGGACATCATCATATCTGTATAGAGGGACTATCATATACTGTGCATAGGGACATCATCAAACACTGTATATAGAGATAGCATCATATACTGTATACAGGGACATCATCATATACTTTATACAGGGACATCATCATATACTGTATACAGGGACATCATCAAATACTGTATATAGGGGCATCATCTTATACTGTATACAGGGACATCATCATATACTGTATACGGGGACATCATCATATATGTTACGGGGACAGCATCATATACTTTATACAGCACAGCATCATATACTTGTATGACAGGGAACACATCATATACTGCAACAGGGACAGCATCATATCTGTATATAGGACAACATCATATACGTAATAGGCACATTATAAACACTGATATGGAACATCACATATACTGTAATAGGGATCTCATCAAACACTGTATATAGGGACATCTCATACTATATAGGATATCATCAAACACTGTATATAGGACAGCATCATACTGTATATAGGGACATCATCAAACACTTTATATAGGGCCACGCATCATCTGTATATAGGACGTATTATATACGTTATAGGACATCATCAATACTGTATATAGGGACATCATCAAACACTGTTATAGGGACATCATCATAACTGTATATAGGGACATCATCATACGTATAAGGGAAAGATTATAACTGTTACAGGGACATCATCAAATACTGTATATAGGGACATCATCAAACACTGTATATAGGACATCATCAATACTGTATATAGGGACATCACCAAACACTGTATATAGGAAGCATCATAGGTATATAGGACAGTATTATATACTGTACATAGGGACATCATCAAACACTGTATATAGGGACATCATCATATACTGTATATAGGGACATCATCAAATATGTTATAGGGACATCATATACTGTTACAGAGACAGCATCAAATGCTGTCATATAGGGACATCTCTTATACTGTATACGAGACAGCTCATTACTGTATACAGGGACAGCATCATCTACTGTATACAGGGACAGCATCATATACTGTATACAGGCACAGCATCACATACTGGTACATGGGACATCATCATATCTGTATAAGGGACATTATCATATACTGGTATATAGGGACATTATTCTACTGTATACAGGGACATTATCATATACTGTAATACAGGGACATTATCATATAACTGTATACAGGGACAATCATTAACTGTATACAGGGACATTATCATATACTGTACATGGGACATAACATACTGTATACAGGGACATTATCATATACTGTATACAGGGACATTATCATATACTGTATACAGGGACATTATCATATACTGTATACAGGGACATAATCATATACTGTATACAGGGACATTACCATATACTGTATACATAAAGCAAGAAACTAATGGAAGGAGTGGTTTAATGCTCACACATCTGAAGGTGTCTATACAGTCTCTATAATGTGTGTGTATTGTTGTGTTGTGTGGGATGGTCTTGTGTCATTGCGATTTTCTCTGGTTTATTTCTAGATAGACAGCCAGATAGATAGATGATACATAATAATGTTAAAAGCACAGTTATACAATTGGATGCACCCAGTACCTCGTACGCCGGCGGTGCATCATTCTGCTATTAGTATGAGAGCAAGCACCCTCTTGCATACATTGCTGAAGAATAGCACAAAATCAGCAGAAAAACGCAAGATCTCTCTCTATAACACTATCTGCTCCGACCTGTCTCTCTCCAAAAGCTCTCCTGAAACTCCCACCTCCCAGCTATGCACATCATGCATTTTGTGTTCTTTGTCCTGCCTCTTCAAAATTTCGAAAATGCCGCAAAGGTATTGTAAACGAACGGACCAAACGATATAACGCACACTGCAAACGGTCCAGCAAACGGATAACGAGAACGTTTTGAAATGTCACTTACACGCAATGCGTTTTTTGCTTGCATTTTTTCCTGTTCCTAGTGTGAACAGCCCCCCCTTTAAAGCCGTAAACAGGCTAATGGTTTTCGATCAGATTGGTGGTGAATTATCGTAATAAGATTGGAAGAACCATCATAATTTACCCCCCATTTCCCCACCCAGAGAGAGAAAAGAGACAGAGAGAGAGATCATAGAGATCTCTGTTCACTGGAAGTAAAAGTTATTTTACCAAGACCCTGATGCTCTGTAACTCTGTTATATGTAGATAGATAGATAAATATATTAGAGAGAGATGAGTGGATCATAGATAGATGATAAATAGAGAAAAAGAGATATAAAGATCGTAGATGATGGATGGATGCTGGCCTATGTATTACACTGACTGTATTGATTATTAGATATGGATCTGTGTATTGGTTATTATATCCGGATCTGTGTATTGCACTGACTGTATTGATTATTAGATATGGATCTGTGTATTACACTGACTCATATACTGTATATAGGGATATCATCAAACACTGTATATAGGGACAGCATCATACTGTATATAGGGACATCATCAAACACTTTATATAGGGACAGCATCATACTGTATATAGGGACAGTATTATATACTGTATATAGGGACATCATCAAATACTGTATATAGGGACATCATCATCCTGCCTTGGTGTTGCTTCTCTTAGGGTGGTTGGCTCTGGGCCTGCCTGCCCTGTGTTCCGTCTCACACAACAATTATCCCTGGCTGTCCCCCCCCTGCTCTTGCCTGCGTCTTGTTCCTTCTCCCTGGCTCTGTGTATTGTCTGCGGTCTTGGTTTACCCTCTTCTGGCTTGTGGCTTGCCCACCTGCTGCTTGGTTCTTCTCTGGCCTTGTGTCCCTTGTCTGCCTGCTTGCCCCACACACCCACCCCCCAAGAAACAAACACCACATGGCCCAAACCAACAACACCACCTTTGTGTCTTGTCTGCCTGTCTTGGTCCCGATCTGGTATTGCACTGACTGTATTGATTATTAGATATGGATATGTTGTATTGTTACTGAATGTGTGATGTTAGATATGGCTATATGGTATTGTACTGATGTGTGGTTTTAGATACCTGGATTGTGTTATGTACTGGCTGTATTGGTTATTATAACTGGGATCTGTGTATTGTACTGACGTGTATTGGGTTTATACCTGGACCTGTGTATTGTACCTAGATGGCAGCCTTTGCAGCCTCCACCACTCCAATACCTGTACATATTGAATTTATGTTCAGCATATGTGCTAAGCCAATGTTCACACTAACATGGTTACATCACACAATGGGTGGTATCTGACAGTGGTCTGAGTGACCCATACAAACGTGTCATCATTGTATGGGCCATGTGTTTGTATAAGGGCAGGGCATTGTATTAGTTAACCTCCCCCCTGGTTAAAAACCTATGGGGGGGGGCCATTTGGTGCTGAGAACCATTGAGAACCCCCCCCCTGCGACCCCCGCCCGCGCTCTGGCCCCCCTGTGCGCTGTCCGGGGTTCCCCCCCCCCGGCCCTCCCCCACCCCCTCGTTCTCCTCCTTTCCCCCCCACACCACGCTCACTCCCCCACCACCCCCCCACGCCCCGTCACACCCGGGGCCCCCCCCCCCTGCCCGGCCGGCTCCCCACCACCACGCGGCCTGGGTCTTGTCTGTTCTGCCCTGCCGTCCCTTTCCTCTTTTCTCTCCCTGTGTTCCCCAACCACCCACCACACACCCCCCCCCTACCCCCAAACCCCCCCCCCCCACCCACCCCCTGCTCCTTTGCCCCCCTCGTCCCCCCCCACCTACCAACCCACCCCCCCTCGTCATCACCCACGATCCCTTTGTACTCAATATTCTACCCTCCAATTCACAGCCCCGCACCCCCCACCCACTGCAACAAATCGGATCTATTCCAGGAGGAAATGGGACACATTGTACCCCCCCGCTTATTATACAACAGCCAACATTACGCTGTACGATCTGCTACATCTGTTTGTCCATAAGCCGACCCCCCCCCCCACCCCCCCCCCCCCCCCCCCCCCACCCAAATGTTTCACAGGAGCGAGAGCTATTAACTTCCGAGACTATCACATGATGTTCGGAAACAGAAACTTTCATGTCTGTGTATAAAGTGACAAGGTAAGGTAAACATTCTTCCCAGTCCTTCCTTCATTCCCTGTTTGCGATGCAATGTCAAGTCAGATTGGAGGAAGAGAAAGCGGACTACTTTGTAATATGGCCAGTAGTTACAGTGAACAAAAGTGGGAAAGGATTAGGTGGAAAGGACAAATCGATCCAAGAAACTGTCACTTTATAATCCCTCAATGACCTGTGTGGCTGAATAACCTCAGGTTCTATGGAGTTGTAATTGGGAATCATTATGTTAGTTCCTTTCCTTCCATAGTTACTGTTAAATATGTTATCACATCTTTCCCACACACCATACAATCTGATTGTACAGGAGGGCGAAAACCCCCCAATTTATAATCATATTTTACTATTATTAGTATGGAGTTGTTTATCATTAAAGATATATAACCTACCCCTGTTATGGGAGTGAACTGTAAGATTATAGCCTTTATCAACTTCAGTTCCAGGATGGAGAAGGGAACCAGAGAGCCACAAAGGGTAGGGTTTATCATAAATTAATTCACACCAACCTGTAAAATTAAGGGACATTCGGAGGGGTCACCTGGGTTCCGTTGCAACGTATAAAGGTATGAACTGCGGGCCTTCAAACTTTAATAATGGTCACGGAACGCCTCGGTGACTTATAATATCCTTATAATTTACAGTTGGGTGAATTATCCACTAAATAATAATAATAATTTAATAATAATAATTTATTATTAATAATTGGTATTGTTAATCCCAGTTTGTTGGGCTATAGGGGGCGTACTAATTGTTCGACCAAATTGTTCACCGGCATAATAGCGCCAAACGTTAAAATGACGTTACTTTCCCGTGCAGATCGGCTGCTGCTGCTGATCTGTGTACTTGGTCCATGAGGGTCACTGCTACAGACAGTTTCCAGCCGCTAAACGAAGAGTGAGAACTTAATTGTGGGAGCTGCCACACTGAATCGCCAACTCAACGCAGGCAAGGAACAAGCCCCAGGGGCCCGCCACGGGGCCATGAAATCAAACGACAAGGCAGGGGCCGATGGGGGGATGACAGGAAACAGGCACCACAAAACCTCCATATGCCTGTGAGTTGTGGGGGAGCGTGATGGCTTAGCGCTGGAAGCACATTAGCCCATTTCATTCGCGGCACAATTACACATGAAGCAGGTACTGGGCCCTGTGCTGGTAATGCCCACAACACATGAGACCCTCCATTGATGGGTAGAACTGTAGAGGTCAGTGGCGCTCCCCATCCCTCCCCTGGTTGCATTGGTTAGCCTGGGTGCCAGTGCAATCTGCAGAGCCGGCCAGTCCATGGGAATGCTTCCACTTGTGCTCCCAAACCTCCCCCAGCCCCTGCACAACAGGCAGGAAAAACAATACAACCCCCCGGGGCCATCGATCTACAGAGTGAGGAGACACAGTTGACAGAGATAGGGGTCCCCCCTCCAGAAGGTAGCCCAGAGCCAAAGCCCCTAATTAATGGCACAGCTGATTCTAATGATGGGACAGTAATTACTATTGTCATATTATTATAGGGCATGGAATTTCCACATAGTTCTCCACTCTAGGGGCTGTGAGATATACAATCCCCAGGGCTGTGCTTTCCTTCTGTCGCCCTTTTATAACCAGGTTACCCAGGGATGTGGACTGGGCTCATCTTCCTAATATTATACTCCAATGTTATCATTTATAAAAGGACAGCATCATATACTGTATACAGAGACATCATCATATACTGTATACAGGGACCAGACATCAGATACTGTATACAGAGACTCATCATATACTGTATACAGGGACAGCATTCATATACTGTATACAGAGACATCATCATAACTTTATACAGGTGACCAAGACATATATGTATAAAACAGGCACAGCATCATATACTGTTAACAGGGACAGCATCATATACTGTATACAGGGACATATCATTTACATATACTGTATAAAGAGACATCATCATATACGTATACAGAGGACATCATCATATACTGTATACAGGGACAGCAGCAGATACTGTATACAGGCACCGCATATATTACGGTATACGGGACAGCATCATATAATTGTATACAGGGGACAGCATCAATACGGTATACATGACAGCATCTATACTGTTATACAGGCACGGCATCATATACTGTATGAAAGGGACAGCATGGAAAATACTGTATAAAGGACAGCATCATTATACGTATACAGGCACAGCATCATATTACTGTATACAGAAGAATTCATCATATACTGTATACAGAGGAATCATCATATTAATGTATACAGGGACAATCATATAACTGTATACAGGGACAGCAGAATATAACTGTATACAGGGGACAGCATCACATACTGTATACAGGACATCATCATATACAGTATACAGGGACATCATTCATATACTTGTAAAGGGGAGACCATCATCTATACGATATAGGGGACAGCATCATTATACTGTATACAGGAGAATCATCATTATAACTGTAACAGGGACAGCCATTACTATACGTATACAGCACAGAATCACATACTGTATACAGGGACTCATCATATTCGGTATAAGGGACATCATCATATTTTAAACTGTATATAGGACATTTCTCCATATACTGTATACAGGGAAATTCATCAGCTAGTATACAGAGGACATCATCATATCTGGATTACAGGGACAGCATCATATTACGGTATACAGAGACATCATCATATACTGTAGACAGGACAGCATCATATACTGTATAACAGAGAATAATCATATTACTTATAATAGGGAGGGCACATTCATCATATACTGTATTACAGGGGACAGCATCACATACGGTATACAGGGACAAGCTCACATACTGTATAAAGGGACCAGCCTCATTATAATGTATAAAGGGACATAATCACAGAACCAGTCTACAGGCACAGCATCAGGCATCACATATGATACAGGGGAAAGCATCAATACTGTATACAGGGACATCATCATATGTGTATACAGAGGACCATATCATATAATGTATACCTGAGATCATCTATACTGATACAGGGCCAGCATCATATATGTATACAGGGACAGATCATATATGTAGACCAGGGACAGCATAATAACTGTTTACAGGACATCATCTATACTGTATACAGGGAACATAATCATATACTGTATACTGCGCAGGGATACCCAGGGACATCATCATATTACTGTATACAGGGACGACAGCATCATAAACTGTATGACAGGGACAGCATGCATATACTGTATACAGGACAGGCATCATATACTGTATACAGGGACATTCATATTACTGTATACAGGGACATCATTCATATGACTGTATTAAGGGACGCATCATATACTGGATACAGGGACAGCATCATATACTGGTATACAGGGAAAGCATCATATACTGTATATAGGGACATCATCATCTTACTGTATACAGAGACATTCATCATATGACTGTTACAGGAGAAAATCATCATATACTGCTAATACAGCGGACAGCAGCATTATACTGTATAAAGGGACCAGCTCATAACTGATACAGGGACCATCATCATTATACAGTATACAGGGAACATCATCATGGTACTGTATATAGGGACATCATCATTCAACTGTATACAGGGGGACAGCATCATATACTGTATACAGGAGACCCGCATTCATATTATCGATACAGCGCACCGCATCATATACTGTATACAGGGGGACCAGCATCATATACTGTATACAGGAAAGCAATCATATTATGTATCATGGACATCATCATATGCTGTATACAGAGACATCAATATAATGTATACAGAGACATCATCATACTGTATACGGGACAGCATCACCTATACTGTATACAGGGGACAGCATCATATACCCTGTATACAGGGACAGCATCCTATACTGTTATACAGGGGACATCATCATATACTGTATACAGGGACATCAATCACTATTACTGTATACAGGGACATCATCATATATGTATACGGGTACAGCATCATATGTCATGTTATACAGGGACCAGCATCATATACTGTATTACAGGGGACGCATCCTATCCTGTATAACAGGGACATCATCATATTACTGTATACAGGAATCATCATATACTGTATTACAGGGGACAGCATCATATTATATACAGGGGACAGCCATTTTCATATACTGTATAAGGGACAGCATCATATACTGTATATAGGACATCATCAATACTGATACCGAAGACATCTTCATATACTGTAACAGAGACATCATCATATACTGTATACAGGGAAAGCATCATATACGGTGATAAGGGACAGATCAATATGTATACAGGGACATCATCATTACAGTATTACAGGGGACATCATCATATACTGTATATAGGGACATATCAATATGTATACAGGGACCCAGGCATCATATACTGTATACAGGACGCATCATATACTGTATAAGGCACCGGCATCATATACTGTAAGACGGGGACAGCCATTATATACTGTATACAGGCACAGCATCATATACTGTATACAGGGACCACTCATATCTGTAATCGGGACATAATCATATACTGATATAGGGACATCATCATTACTGTATACAGGGAAATCATCATTACTGTATACAGAGACATCCTCTACGTATACTGGACATACTATACGTACAGGGACAGCATCATATACTGTATACAGGTACAAGCATCATATACTGTATACAGCACAGCATCACATATCTGTATACAGGGACAAACTCATCATATATCTGTATACAAGGGACCATCATCATTTGTATAACTAGGAATCATATACTTTCAAGGGACAAATTCATATACCGTATACAGGGACAATCATCATATACTGTATACAGGGACATCTATCATATACTGTATACGGGGACAGTTATCATATCTCGTATAAGGGACAATCATCATATACTGTTACAGGGACATATCATAACTGTATATAGGGACATAATCATATACTGTATTTGGTGGGGACAGTATCATAACTGTAGACGGGACATCATCATATTACGTATACAGGGACATATCATATACTGTTATACGGGGACCACATATATACTGTATACGGGGAACATCACATATACTGTATACGGGGACAGGATCATACTGTATACAGGGACATCAATCATATACTGGATATAGGGACATATATATACTGTATACAGGGACATTCTCATATTACAGTATAAGGGGGACATCATCATTATACTGTTATACGGGGACAGTATCATATAGATACCGGACATACTCATCTACTGTATACGGGGACAGATATATACTGTATATAGGGGAAATCATCATATACTGTATGTGGGGCAGATATCATATACTGATACGGGGACATCATAGTTACTGTATACGGGGGACATCATCATATACTGTATACGGGGAAATCATTAATATCACAGTATACAGGGAATCATCATTTTCCTGTATATAGGGACATCATAATATACTATATATAGGGACATCATCAGAACTGTAGTGGGACCAGTATCATATACTGTATACAGGGAATCATCATAGACAGTAACAGGGACATCATCATATACTGTATATCGGGACATCATCATATACTGTATATAGGGACATTATCATATACGGTATAAGGGGACATCTCATTTATACTGTATACGGGATCCGCATCATATACTGTATACGGGGACAGTATCATATACGGTATATAGGGAATCATCATATACTGTATGTGGGGACAGTATCCATTTACGTGTATACGGGGAAATGGGGGCCATTTCATTCATATACTGTATACAGGGACATCATCATTATATGTATACGGGGAATCATCATATACTGTATATGGGGGCCATATCATGTACTGGATATAGGGACATCATCACTCATACTGTATACAGGGACATCATCCAATACTGTTATACAGGGACATATATATACTGGTATATAGGGACCGCATCATATACTGTATTAGGGGACATCATCATAACTGTATATAGGGACATTCACATATTAATGTATTACAGGGAAATCATCATATATGTATACAGGACATCATCATATACTGTATCAGGACAGCATCATTTAATGGATATAGGGACATCATTCAACCTACGAACAGGGGACGCATCATCCATTACGTCTATAGGACAACATCATATACGGTTATATAGGGACTTCATCATAACTGTATCTAGGGTATCAGAACACTGTATATAGAGACAGCATTTTATTAATTATACAGGGACATCAATCAAATACTGTATATAGGGACATCATCAAAATACGTCTATAGGGAACATAATCATATACTGTATATAGGGACATCATCATATACTGTGCCATAGGGAAATCATCAAACACTTGGTATATAGAGAGGATAGCATCATGATACTGGATACAGGGACATCATCATATACGTTATACAGGGACATCTCATATACGTGGATACAGGGCACATAATCAAATATCGTATATAGGGGCATCATTCTATAGGTATACAGGGACATCATCATTACGTATACGGGGACATCATCATATACTGTATATGGGGAGACAGCATCAGATACTGTATACAGGACAGCATCATAGACGATTACAGGGACATCCATCATATACGGCCAACAGGGGACAGCATCATATACGGTATATAGGGACAACATCATATACTGTTATAGGGACAGCATCAAACACTGTTATATAGGGGACATCCCATCATATTACTGTAGATAGGGATATCATCAAACAAGGTTTATAGGGACATAATCATATACGATTAGGGATATCATTCAAACACTGTATATATTGGGGACCAGCATCATACCTGTATATAGGACATCATCAGAACACTTATATAGGGACAGCATCATACCGTATATAGGGGACGGATATATACTGGATATAGGGAAATCATCAAATATGTATATAGGGACATTCCATCAAACAACTGTATATAGGGACATCATTTCATATACTGTATATAGGGACATTTCATACTGTATATAGGGAAAGCATTATATACGGTATACAGGGACATCATCAAATACTGTTGTAATCGGGACATCATCAAAAACCACTGATATAGGGGACAGCATCATCTATACTGTATACAGGGACATCATGCATATAATGTATATAGGGGACATCATCAATACTGTATATAGGGACAGCATCATATACTGATATAGGGACATATCATATAATGTATATAGGGACATCATCATATACTGTATACATGGGACATCATCATATACTGTATACAGGGACCATCATCATTATTACTGTATATAGGGACGCATCATTAGGTATATAGGGAACCATCATATATACTGCAACAGGACAGCATCATATACTGTATATAGGGAAACATCATATACTGTATATAGGGACTTCAGCATACTGGATATAGGGATATCATCCAAACACTGTATATAAGACAGCATTTTATACTGTATACAGGGACATCATCAAATACTGTATATAGGGACATCATTCAAATACTGTATATAGGACATCATCATATACTGTATTAGGGACATCATCATATTAATGTGCATAGGGACATCATCAAACACTGTATATAGAGGATTAGCATTCATGTACTGTATACAGGGACATCATATATACTTATACAGGGACATCCCTATATGTATACAGGGAGACATCATCAAATACTGTATATAGGGGGCATCATCTTATACTGTATACAGGCGACATCATAAATACTGTATACGCGGGACCTCATCATATATGTTATACGGGGACAGCATCATAGACTGTATTACAGGCACAGCCTCATATATGGATACCGGGCCATCATCAGATAATGCAACAGGGACACATCATATTACTGTATATTAGGGACGGACAACATCATTATAATGTCTATAGGGACAGTATCAAACACTGTATATAGGGGGCACATAATTTGATACTGTATATAGGGATATCATCAAACACTGTAATAGGGACCTCATCATATATACTGTTATTATAGGGAATCATCAAACATGTATATTAGGGACAGATCATACTGTATATAGGGCCATCATCAAACAATTTATATAGGGACCGCATCCCTACTGTTATATAGTGAAGTATTATATACTGTATATAGGGACATTCACAAATACTGATAAGGGACATCATCAAACACTTGTATATAGGGAATCATCATATACTGTATATAGGGACATCATCATAGGTATATAGGGAAAAGCATTATATACTGTATACAGGGACATCATCAAATACTGTATATAGGGCATCATAAAAACACTGTATATAGGGACATCATCATATACTGGGATATAGGGACACACCAAAAACGGTAGTATAGGGACAGCATCCTACTGTATATAGAGGACAGTATTATATACTGTACATAGGGAATCCATCAAACAAACGTATATCGGGACATCATCATATACTGTATATAGGGACATCATCACAATACTGTAATAGGGACATCATATACTGTATACAGACGACCAGCATCAAATGGTATATAGGGACATCATCTTATACTGTACTACAGAGACAGCATCATATACGTTACAGGGACCGCAATCATATCCTGTATTACAGGGGGAAAGCATCATATACTGTATACAGGCACAGCATCACATACTTATACAGGGACATATCATATACTGTATATAGGGGGACATTATCATATACTGTATAAGGGACCTTATCATTACTGTAGACAGGGAATATCATATACTGTATACATGGACATTATCATATACTGTATACAGGCGACATTATCATATAATGTATACAGGGGAATTATCATACTGTATTACAGGGACTAATCATATACTGTAACGGGACATCATCAATACGTACAGGGACATTATCATATACTGTATACAGGGACATAATCATATACTGTATACAGGGACATTACCATATACTGTATACATAAAGCAAGAAACTAATGGAAGGAGTGTTTAATGCTTCACATCTGAAGGTGTCTATACAGTCTCTAAATAATGTGTGTGTAGTTGTGTGTGTGTGGGATGGTCTTTGGGTCATTTCGATTTTCTCTGTGTTTAATTTCTAGATAGACAGCCAGATAGATAGATGATACATAATAGATGTAAAAGCACAGTTATACAATTGGATGCACCCAGTACCTCAGTACGCCGGCGGTGCATCATTGCTGCTATTAGTATGAGAGCAAGGCAACACTCTGCATACATTGCTGAAAGAATAGCCACAAAATCAGCAGAAAAACGCAAGATCTCTCTCTATAACACTATCTGCTACCTCTCTCTCCAAAAGCTCCTGAAACTCCCACACTCCCAGCTAGTGACATCATGATTTTGTGTTCTTTGTCCTGCCCTCTTCAAAATTCGAAAAATGCGGCAAAAAGGTATGTAAACGCAACGGACACAAACGGATAATAACGCACATGCAAACGGGCAGCAACGGATACAGAAACGTTTTGAAATGTCACTTAACGCAATGCGTTTTTGCGTTGCATTTTTGTCTGTTCCTAGTGTGAACGAGCCCTTAGCCGTAAACAGGCTAATGGTTTTCTGATCAGATTGGTGGGAATTATCGTAAATAAGATTGGAAGAACCAATCATAATTACCCACCATTCCCCACCCAGAGAGAGAGAGAAAGAGACAGAGAGAGAGAGATAGAAAGATCTCTGTTACACTGGAATAAAAGTTATTTCACAAGACACATGAGTGCTCTGTAACTCTGTTATATGTAGATAGATAGATAAATATATATAGAGAGAGATAGTGGATCAATAGATAGATGATAAATAGAGAAAAAAAGAGATATAAAGATAGTAGATAGATGGATGGATGGCTGGCTGGCTGCATGGATGGATAGATAGATATATAGATAGACGGATAAAGATAGGATAGATAGATAGACGGATAAATATAGGATAGATAGATAGAAAGATAGATAGACGGATAAAGATAGGATAGATAGACGGATAAAGATAGGATAGATAGATAGATATTAGATAGATAGATAGATAAACGGATAAAGATAGGATAGATAGATAGATAGAGAGACGGATAAAGATAGGATAGATAGATAGATAGATAGAGAGACGGATAAAGATAGGATAGATAGATAGATATTATATAGATAGATAAATAGATAGAAGGATAAAGATAGGATAGATAGATACATGGATAAAGATAGGATAGATAGATAGATTCGATGGATAGATAGATAGATAGATAGACGGATAAAGATAGGATAGATAAATAGATAGATATATTCGATAGATAGATATTATTAGATAGTTATTATTAGATAGATAGATAGATAGACGGATAAAGATAGGATAGATAGATAGATATTATTACATAGATAGATGGATAAAGATAGGATAGATAGATACATTTAATAGATAGATAGATAGATAGATAGATGGATAAAAATAGTAGATAGACAGATAAAGATAGGATAGATAGATATTATTAGATAGATAGACAGATAAAGATAGATAGATTCAATAGATAGATAGATAGAAAGATAGATATATAGATAGATAGATAGACGGATAAAAATAGTATAGATAGATAGATAGATAAAGTTAAACAGAAAAGTGTGCACTCTACCTTTAATAGTTCCATCTGCCTGGGTGCTTCTGGTTGTTGATTCACAGATATCCAATGAAGTAAAAGAGTTCCAGGCACTCTCAGGTCTTGTGCAAAAAACAAACAGGGTTGTTCAATAAAAGTTCTTATTGTTTAAAATGGTGCTAAATTTGCCCCAACCAATCAGATGTTTGTTTTGGTTGGGGCAAATTTAGCACCATTTTAAACGATAAGACCTTTTATTGAATAACCCCCAAAATTTTATTCAATGTGCAAAACACATAAGTAGCAACGTTTCAGCCTTACTTCATTAGATAGACGGATAAAGATAGGATAGATAGATAGATAGATAGATAGATAGATAGATTAGATAGATAGATAGATAGATAGATAGATAGATGATAGATAGATTAGATAGAATAGATAGATAGATAGATAGATAGATAGATAGATAGATAGATAGATAGATAGATAGATAGATAGATGATAGATAGATGATAGATAGATGATAGATAGATGGATAGATAGATAGATTAGATAGATAGATAGACAGACAGACAGACAGACAGACAGACAGACAGACAGATAGATAGATAGATAGATAGATGGATAGATAGATAGATGATAGATAGATAGATAGATAGATAGATGATAGATAGATAGATATATATGATAGATAGATGGATATATGATAGATAGATAGATAGATAGATAGATAGATAGATAGATAGATAGATAGATAGATTAGATAGATAGATAGATATATGATAGATCGATAGAAAGATAGATTAGATAGATAGATAGATAGATGATAGATACATATATGATAGATAGATATATAATAGATAGATAGATAGATTAGATAGATAGATAGATAGATAGATAGATTAGATAGATAGATAGATGATAGATAGATATATGATAGATAGATAGATAGATAGATATAAGATAGATAGATAGATAGATTAGATAGATAGATAGATAGATAGATAGATAGATAGATAGATTAGATAGATAGATAGAGGAGAAGATAGAAGATAGATAGATAGATAGATAATAGATAGATAGATAGACATAGATGCTTTTCTCTCATATTTTTTGGGTTTTCGTGTGATTTTGTTCAGTATATTTTACATTATAAAAACTATTTCTATCTACTTGTTGCTTGAGAAATAGTTTTAAAAACAAAATTTAAATTTTTAGGTTTGTTACTCTCCCCCCTTATTGCTATTTGCCCCCATCAATCAGATCTTGTTAACATTTGAAAGTTAGGTAACATCGATTGGTATGGGTAATAGCACCATTTTAACGATAAGAACTTTATTGATGTCCTGCTAATCTTTCATTTTCGCTCACACTACTTCTACGCGTTCAGTCCATATTCAGACCGTCATTAGGACAAATATGGACTGAAAGTGTAGAAGTATGTTGTAGCGAAAATAAAAGATTAAAAGATTATGAGTTGATTTACCCAGAGGCTGCTGGCAAATTAATTTTTTTATGGAGTTAAGTTGCGCTAACTGGTTCGCTGCTGGTTAATGTGACTTTAACTCCATATTAGCACCGGAGTCGTGGGTTTCCACAAAAGACACCTGCGCAAAAGATCCCATATACGTACTAATCAGAAAATGTTTACCAGTCCCACACACTATACTGTTGAAAAGGGACATAAGTCTAAAGATCTCACGTTCTTGGCCTTAGAAACATATCCCCAATTAAAAGGGAAAGGGGAGGGGAGAGGTATTGAAACTTAACAACATGAAATGAAGTGAAGTGGATACACCAACTTCAGACATTATCCGGGAGGTACAGAGCTAGTTATACAACAATTATAACATATTACAGCAGAGATTCAATAAAAGTTCTTATCCTTTAAAATGGTGCTAATTTTGCTCCCAACCAATCAGATCTTATTTAACATTTGAAGATTAACATCTGATGGTTGGGGCAAAGTTAGCACCATTTTTAACGATATGAACTTTTATTGAATCTCGCTGTATATGTTATATTGTTGTATAATCTAGCTCTGTGGTATTATATGGGAATGTATTTGATTGTTGTTTTGCCATATTAGTGTGATGTATAACCCTTTAAGTTAGAGTCTACAGGGTTACATCGTTTCTGGCATACATCTTGTTATGGATAAATATATATGTGTGTGTGTGGTGTTTTTTTTATATATATAAACACTGCTGGTGTCCTATCCCAAACAGACTGTGGGTTTCTGGTCGTCGTTCTCTATTTCCCTCAGTCCCAATGGAGACTGCTGGGGCACTTTAAAAGAAAGCAAAGACAAGTTGTCCCACTAGTCAAAGTCATTGAGCCAGTGCTTTCAGGCTGACATAGAGAACAATTAGGAGCACTCTGGGGTTAGGAAGTGAGCACTAAGGAAATGACAGCCAGGACTTTAATGAGCCCTTCACATGCAGCACCTGCAAGGTCTGTTGGTTGTGAATGGAAGTGTCATTGAGAGGGAGCTGTACCTGGGTCCCATTCCCAGCAGTTCCAAGTCACGGAAAGAAAGCATGAGTGTGGTCAACCCTGGAGGAACAGGCTGATGAGCCCGGGGAGCCAGCTGTCACTATGGCCAGTCCATGGTAATCTCAACACTTGTGCCTTGTGAGCCAGGAGGGGGCTGAGCTTCCCTTTCACAAACAGACACAATTAGCAAAATGCTCCATGAACATAAAAAGGATGGGCAATGGCTGTGCAGATTGCCTAACAAATCAATGACATGGTTGGTTATGGTGGTTTTTCATGCTCTGTGCAAAAGGGAGTCAGGTAACTTCTCACTGTTGAATAACATTAGATTTACTGGGGACAGAGTCTGAACTAGCATGTTCTCTCTCAATAGAGCCTGCTGGCTGGTCTAGTGGAACTGGGGCATTCCTGTATCTCCCGACCCTGGGGAAGGGGGGACACCTCAATTAGGTCAGGGAAGTTCCAATTTGTCTCCCAGTATTAATGCCAGAAAACTTTCTCTATTTAAACCAGTCCCCCCCTTTCCCCAGTAAGGCATTGATTAGGAAGGTCCATCTTCCAGCTGTTCTGCAGCAGCTGAGGGTTTTCCCACCTGGTTATTATATGCAAACACCTAATTGGTCCATCCTCCTGATATGCTGTTCAGTGCTGGGTGATAATTGTCCTGTGTATGGAAGGTTCCCAGACCATCTGATAATAGATAACTAATGTCACATAATTCATTTGGTTTCAAACTGATTGCACTTAAACTGCATTAAATCAGAGAGGGAAACAGATAAAAAACACCAATAGGCAATACCCTTAATCAAATATGGGGGGAGTTCCCTTAAGACATGATGAAAGTTAACCCTGTGTTGTCTTCCTTCTAATTTAGTATAGTTAATAACTTATAGTAACATCCCATAGAACAGTGTTTCATAAACCAAGTGTCTGGCTGTGGCTGTCCTTGGTTTCCATAAGATGGTTTTAGGGTGGAATAGTGATATATATATACTACAGAGACGTTTACTATACATACATTTCTATCTATTTATAGACACAAACAGTTACACTATTTATAGATACATTTATACCTATTTATAGACACAGTTACACTATTTATAGATACATTTATATATATATGTAACACAATAAGATCTATTTTATATACATATTATACTGTTTATAGATACATTATATCTATTAATAAATACATTTACACTATTTATAGACACATTATACTGCTTTATTTATCATGTATAGACAACATTACACATAGATACTTTTACACTATTTATAGACACATTTAACACTATAGATACTTTTACACTATTTATAGATACATTTACACTAAGAGTACTTTTAACCAACTATTGATAGACACATTTACACTATAGATTTAACATTATACCACCACATAGTCTTATAGAACACTATTTAAAACTATAGATATCCGATCTTTTAAACACTATTTATAGAACATTCATTGTATCTTCATCTTATAGACCTACGAACTTTTACACTATTTATAGACACATACTCACTAAGATACTTTTACACTATTTATAAGACACCATTTACACTATAGATTACTTTTACACTATCTTATAGACAACATTACACTATAGATACTTTACACTATTTATAGACACATGTTACACCTATAGTACTTTTATCACATTTACTCGACACATTATTACCACTATAGATACTTTTACACTATTTATAGACACATTTACACTATAGTACTTTTCACATTTTATAGACAAATTTACACTATAGATACTTTTACCACTATTTATAGACACCTTAATATAGATATTTTACATATTTAGCGACAGCTATTTTACAACAGATGATAGATAGATAGATAGATAGATAGATGATAGATAGATAGATATATATGATAGATAGATGGATATATGATAGATAGATAGATAGATAGATAGATAGATAGATAGATAGATAGATAGATAGATTAGATAGATAGATAGATAGATAGATAGATAGATAGATAGATAGATAGATAGATAATAGATGCTTTTCTCTCATATTTTTTGGGTTTCGTGATTTTGTTCAGTATATTTTACATTATAAAAAACATTCTATCTACATTGTTGATTGAGAAATAGTTTAAAAAACATACATTTAAATTTTTATGGGTTACTCTCCCCCCTTATTGCTAATTTTGCCCCAATCAATCAGATCTTGTTTAACATTTGAAAGTTAGGTAACATCTGATTGGTATGGGTAAAATAAGCACCATTTTAACGATAAGAACTTTTATTGATGTCCCTGATAATCTTTCATTTTCGCTCACATACTTCTACGCGTTTCAGTCCATATTCAGACCGTCATTAGGACAAATATGGACTGAAACGTGTAGAAGTATGTGAGCGAAAATAAAAGATTAAAAGATTATGGAGTTGATTTACCCAGAGGCGCTGGGCAAATTAATTTTATTTATGGAGTTAAAGTTGCGCTAACTGGTTCGCTGCTGGTTAATGTGACTTTAACTCCATATTAGCACCGGAGTCGTGGGTTCCACAAAAGACACCTGCGCAAAGATCCCATATACGTACTAATCAGAAAATGTTACCAGTCCCACAACTCTACTGTGAAAAGGGACATAAGTCTAAAGATCTCACGTTCTTGGCCTTAGAACATATCCCCAAATTAGAAAGGGGAGGGGAGAGGGTATTGAAACTTAAACAACATGAAGTGAAGTGGATACACCAACTTCAGACATTATCCGGGAGGTACAGAGCTAGATTATACAACAATTATAACATATACAGCGAGATTCAATAAAAGTTCTTATCCTTTAAAATGGTGCTAATTTTGCCCCAACCAATCAGATCTTATTTAACATTTGAAAGATAACATCTGATTGGTTGGGGCAAAGTTAGCACCATTTTTAACGATATGAACTTTTATTGAATCTCGCTGTATATGTTATAATTGTTGTATAATCTAGCTCTGTGGTATTATATGGGAATGTATTTGATTGTTGTTTTGCCATATTAGTGTGATGTATAACCCTTTATAGTAGAGTCTACAGGGTTACATCCTTTCTGGCATACCATCTTGTTATTGGATAAATATATATGTGTGTGTGTGTGTTTTTTTTATATATATAAACACTGCTGGTGTCCTATCCCCAAACAGACTGTGGGTTTCTGGTGTCTGTTCTCTATTTCCCTCAGTCCCAATGGAGCTGCTGGGGCACTTTAAAAGAAAGCAAAGACAAGTTGTCCCACTAGTCAAAGTCATTGAGCCAGTGCTTTCCAGGCTGCCATAGAGAACAATTAGGAGCACTCTGGGGTTAGGAAGTGAGCACTAAGGAATGAACAGCCAGGACTTAATGAGCCCTTCACATGCAGCACCTGCAAGGTCTGTTGGTTGTGAATGGAAGTGTCATTGAGAGATGGAGCTTGTACCTGGGTCCCATTCCCAGCAGTTCCAAGTCACGGAAAGCAGCATGAGTGTGGTCAACCCTGCAGGAACAGGCTGAGCCCTGGGAGCCAAGCTGCACTATGAGCCAGTCCATGGGAATCTCAACACTTGTGCCTTGTGGAGCCAGGAGGGGGCTGAGCTTCCCTTTCACAAACAGACACAATTAAGCAAAATGCTCCATGAACATTAAAAAGGATGGGCAATGGCTGTGCAGATTGCCTAACAAATCAGATGACATGGTTGGTTATGGCTGGTTTTCATGCTCTGTGCAAAAGGGAGCAGGTAACTTCTCACTGTGTGAATAACATTAGATTTACTGGGGACAGAGTCTGAACTTAGCATGTTTCTCTCTCAATAGAGCCTAGCCTGGCTGGTCTAGGGAACTGGGGCAGTTCCTGTATCTCCCACCCTGGGGAAGGGGGGACACCTCAATTAGGTCAGGGAAGTCCAATTTGTCTCCCAGTAGTAATGCCAGAAACTTTCTCTATATTAAACCAGTCCCCCCCTTTCCCCAGTAAGGCCATGATTAGGAAGGTCCATCTTTCAAGCTGTTCTGCAGCAGCTGAGGGTTTCCCACACTGGTTATATGCAAACACCTAAATTGTCCATCCTCCTGATATGCTGTTCAGTGCTGGGTGATAATTGTCCTGTGTATGGAAGGTTCCCAGACCATCTGATAATTAGATAACTAATGTCACATAATTCATTTGGTTTCAAACTGATTGCACTTAAACTGCATTAAATCAGAGAGGGAAACAGATAAAACACACCAATAGGCAATACCTTAATCAATATGGGGGGAGTTCCTATTAAGACATGATGAAAGTTAACCCTGTGTGTCTTCCTTCCTAATTTATATAGTTAATAACTTAATAGTAACATCCCATAGAACAGTGTTTCATAACCAAGTGTCTGGCTGTGGCTGTCCTTGGGTTTCCATAAGATGGTTTTAGGGGTGGAATAGTGATATATATATACTACAGAGACGTTTACTATACATACATTTCTATCTATTTATAGACACAGTTACACTATTTATAGATACATTTATACCTATTTATAGACACAGTTACACTATTTATAGATACATTTATATCTATATGTAACACATATTAATATCTATTTATATACATATTATACTGTTTATAGATACATTTATATCTATTAATAAATACATTTACACTATTTATAGACACATTATACTGCTTATATCTATGTATAGACACATTTACACTATAGATACTTTTACACTATTTATAGACACATTTAAACTATAGATACGTTTACAACTATTTATAGACACACACTTACAACTATATAGATACTTTATACCTATTTAATAGACACAGTTACACTATTAAGAATAATCATATTACACATTTATTCTATAGTACATTTCATCTGTTATAGATACTTTAATCTATTTATAAATTACACTTACCATCATATTTACTAAGCACTATCTGTAATCAGTAACACATTTCACTATGATATCTTTTACACTATTATAGACCCTTTACACTATAGATCCTTTTACCTATTTATAGTACATTACACTAAGATACTTTTACACTAGTTATAGGAAACATTTACACTATAGATACTTTTACACTATTTATAGGACAACATTTACACTATAGAAACTTTTACACTATTGATAGACACATTTAACTATAGATAACTTTTACAGTTTACTGAACACATGTTACACTATAGATTACTTTTACACTATTTATGAACACATTTACACTATAGATACTTTTAAACACTTTTATAGACACATTTACACTATAGATACTTTTAACACTATTTATGACAACATTTACACTATATATCTTTACACTATTTTAACACATTTACACTATAGATACTTTACACTATTTATAGACACATTACACTATAGATACTTTTACACTATTTATAGACACAATTTACACTATAGAACTTTTACACTATTTATAGACACTTTACACTATAGATACTTTTCACTATTTATAGACACATTTACACTATAGATACTTTTACACTATTTATAGACACCTTTACACTATATTTTACAAACATTAATCTATTTTAAAGCAACATTTATAACATTTATGTTCTATAGTTGTAAGTACATTTATTTTAGACATTTATTCTTCTCCACAGATACAAATTTATACTTTCTCTCGCAGGCAGTAACATATATACTATTACAAATACATTTATAACCTATTTACAGTACATTCTACTTCTCTACAGATACATTTATACTATTTACAGATGCATTTATACTTCCTCTACAGGTACATTTACTTTACGATACTTTATACTTCGCTCCAGATTACATTTATACTATTTACATCATTTTACTATTATTGCAGATACATTTACACTTCTCTACATGTCATTTCTATATTTACAGAACTTTATAACTATTTACAGATACATTTATCCTTCTTCTGCAGATACAATATACTATTAACAAATCACATTTTATACTATTTACAGATACATTTGTACTTCTCTACAGATACATTTATACTATTGCAGACTACATTTATAACTGCCTTTACATGTACATTTATGTAAATTTACAGATACATTTAAAAAATACCTATTATACTTCTGTACAGGTACATTTTAGATATCTTACCAGATACCATTTATGACTTCTTTACAGGTAATTTATAGTATTTACAGATATTTCATCTTCTCTGCAGTACTTTTATACTATTCTACAGATACAGTTTACTTCTATACAGGTACATATATACTATTTACGGTACATTTAATACTATTTACAAATACACTTTAATACCGTTACAGATCATTTTATTAGTCTTTACAGGTACATATATACTATTTAACGATACAATTTTATACTAGTTTACAGATATATTCCTTATAAACTATTTAACGATACAGTATACTTCTCTACATATACAGTGAAGGAATGGACCAGATAAAGGGTGAGAAGGAAAGCGAACAAATGACAGGGAAGGACCTGATAGAGAAGTAAATGGATCACGTACACGGTGTCCGAAGTGGAAAAAACGGGGACCGCTTACACTATAGATACTTTTACACTATTTATAGACACATTTACACTATAGATACTTTTACACTATTTATAGACAAACATTTACACTATAATATACTTTTACACTATTTATAGACACATTTACACTATAGAGACTTTTACACATTTACTACACATTTTACCATCTATAGATACTTTTACACTATTTATAGACCCATTTACACTATAGATACTTTTACACTATTTATAGACACATTTACACTATAGATACTTTTACACTATTTATAGACACATTTACACTATATATCTTTTACACTATTTATAACACATTTACACTATAGATACTTTACACTATTTATAGACACATTACACTATAGATTACTTTTACCACTATTTATAGACACATTTACACTATAGAACTTTTACACTATTTATAGACCAAATTTACACTATAGATACTTTTCCTATTTATAGACACATTTACACTATAGATACTTTTACACTATTTATAGACACATTTACACTATTTATAGATACATTTATATTTTTTTAAAGATACATTTATATTTATTTATAGATACATTTATACTTCTCCACAGATACATTTATACTTCTCTGCAGGTACATATATACTATTTACAAATACATTTATACTATTTACAGATACATTTATACTTCTCTACAGATACATTTATACTATTTACAGATGCATTTATACTTCTCTACAGGTACATTTATAGTATTTACAGATACATTTATACTTCTCTACAGATACATTTATACTATTTACAGATACATTTTACTATTTGCAGATACATTTACACTTCTCTACAGGTACATTTATAGTATTTACAGATACATTTATACTATTTACAGATACATTTATACTTCTCTGCAGATACATATATACTATTTACAAATACATTTATACTATTTACAGATACATTTGTACTTCTCTACAGATACATTTATACTATTTGCAGATACATTTATACTGCTTTACAGGTACATTTATAGTATTTACAGATACATTTATACATTTATACTTCTGTACAGGTACATTTATAGTATCTACAGATACATTTATGCTTCTTTACAGGTAAATTTATAGTATTTACAGATACATTTATACTTCTCTGCAGGTACATTTATACTATTTACAGATACATTTATACTTCTATACAGGTACATATATACTATTTACAGGTACATTTATACTATTTACAAATACATTTATACTATTTACAGATATATTTATTAGTCTTTACAGGTACATATATACTATTTACAGATACATTTATACTATTTACAGATATATTTATACTATTTACAGATACAGTTATACTTCTCTACATATACATTTATTATTTACAGATACTTTTATACTTCTCTACAGATGCATTTATTCTTCTCTACAGGTACATGTATGCTTCACGGTGGTCCCGCAGTTCAAAACCGGGACCGCCTCCTTGGTCCTTACAAGGACCTTTGTGGCCCTGACAAGGGCCCTTTGGCGTTTAAGGGGTCCTGCAGCTCTAACTGGGAGCCTGCTCCCTGGCCCTTGTAAGGGCCCATGCAGCACTGATAAGTGCCTTTGTTGGGGGTCCCGCAGCTTGAACTGGGACCCCCGTCGGCTCTTAAAAGAGCCCATGGGCTGTGTCTTCTGTCTTCCATCTGGTGACACCAGCTCCGCTGAGGCCACCAAGCCCAGGAAGTACCCCAGCGACCGCCAGGGGTACCTCTGGCGCTGGTGGGCTCAACAAGACCGATGTTACCAGCGTCTCGATCCAACGTGATGTCTTCGGGTTAGCGACACCAACACCACTGAAGTTGCCAAAGCCAGGCAAGCTCTCTGAGGCCGCCAGTGAGCCCGCTGCTACCGCTGGCCTCAACGGAGCCAATGTTGCCAACTGCTTCTTTCTACTGTGATGACTTTTGAGCTCCGCGGAGGTTTGCAGCTCTTTATATAGGTTTGCAGAAAACTCTAATCCGTTTCTGATTTGTCAATTTTTCAATGGTTGGTTTACATGGTTTACATTAACCAATCAGATTTTCCGAAATATGATTGGTTACTGTAAACCATGTAAACCAAGCATTGACCAGTCAGAAACGGATTAGAGTTTTCTGCAAACCCATATAAAGAGCTGCAAACCTCCGTGGAGCTCAGAAGTCATCACAGTAGATGGCAGAAGAAAAAAGACGTCAGATCAAGACGCTGGTAACATCGGCCTCGTTGAGGCCACCGGCACCAGAGGTACCCCTGGCGGCCGCAGGTATACTTCTTGGGGTCAGTGGCCTCAGTAGAGCTCTTTTAAGAGCCACAAGGGCCCTTACATGGGCCGGGGAGGGGGTTCCCGGTGCTTGTAAGGACCCAGGAGGGGGTCCCGGTTTTGGGCTGCGGGACCCCCGAACATCCGGTTGCGCGATTGTCAGACGTTCGGCAATCCGCAATCGTCCATTTTCAGGATTCTCTGGCCGTTCAACGGTTTTCAGAATTGGCTGTTAGAGGCAAACGTTCGAAGCGTTCGAAAATCCTCATACATTCGAGAATTCTCGAATGTTCCAGGATTTTAGAAAATAGTCCCATGAGTCCGGAAAATCAAACTAGTTCGAATAGTTCGAGTTCGTCCGAACTCATAAAGTTCGGCTCGAACTCGGGTCCGAGTTCTAGTCCATCCCCATCTACAGGTACATTATAGCATGTACAGATACATTTATTAGTCTTTACAGGTGCATTTATACTATTTACAGATATATTTATACTTTTCTACCGATACATTTATACTATTTACAGATACAGTTATACTTCTCTACATATACATTTATTATTTACAGATACATTTATACTTCTCTATAGGTACATTTATACTATTTACAGATACATTTATACTTCTCTACAGGTACATTTATACTATTTACAGATACATTTATACTATTTGCAGATACATCAATACTTTTCCACAGATACATTTATACTATTAATACATACATTTATTTCTATTGCAGATACATTTATTTATCTGATATATTTGTATGAGTTATGTATTTTGATGAATTGATGGCCAAGAAAGAAAAAGATAAAAATATATAATAATTATTCAATGTAGGGTCCCTGAGCAACGGAAATAGAATCATGGTGCACATCCAATTCAACCATTCTCCGCTGTGACCCATACAAAATAGAGTCATGGTGCCCATCCAATTCAACCATTCTCCGCTTTGAACCACACAAAATAGAATTATGGTGCACATCCAATTCACCCATTCCCAGCTGTGACCCACACAAGATAGAATCATGGTGCACATCCAATTCAACCATTCTCCACTTTGACCCACACAAAATAGAATCATGGTGCACATCCAATTCAATCATTCTCCACTGTGACCCACACAAAATAGAATCATAGTGCCCATCCAATTCAACCATTCTCCACTGTGACCCACACAAAATAAAATAAAATCATGGTCCACATCAAATTAAACCATTCTCCCCTGTGACCCATGCAAACTAGAATCATGGTGCACTTCCAATTCAACCATTCTCCCCTGTGACCCAAACAATATAGAATCATGGTGCACATCCAATTCAACCATTCTCTGCTGTGATCCACACAAAATTGAATCATGGTGCACATCCAATTCAACCCATTCTATCTAGCCCTGTGACCCACACACAATAGAACCCTGTGACCCACACAAAATAGAAATCATGGGTGCACATCCAATTCAAACAATTCTATCTAACCCTGTGGGACCCACACAAAATAAAAATCATGGTGCACATCCGATTCACCATTTTCTCCGCTTCAACTAATCTCCCCCTGTGGCACACACCCAAAATATAATCATGGTGGCACATTCCAATATGCAACCATTCTCCCCGTGACCCCCAAAGGAAATCATGGTGCACATCCAATTCAAACCATTCTCCCCCTTTGGGCACACACCCAAATGCATCTGGTGCACATCCAATTCACCCTTCTCCCCTGTGGCACACCAAAATAAATCATGGTTCACATCCAAGTTCAACATTCTCCCCTGTGACCCCACAAAATGGACATGGTGCACAATCCAATTCAAACCATCTCCCCTGTGGCACACACAAAATAGAATCATGGTGCACATCCAATTCCCAAATCACCGCCATTCTCCCTCTGTGGACCCATACAAAATAGAGTCATGGTGCCCATCCATTCAACCATTCTCCTCTTTGAACCACACAAAATAGAATAAGGTGCACATCCAATTCACCCCATTCTCCGCTGTGACCGCACACAAGATAGAATCAAGGTGCAGCATCAATTCAACCATTCTCACCCGCTTGACCCCACCAAAACTAGAATCATTGTCCATCCCAATTCATCATTCTCCACTTTGTACCCCCACAAAATAGAATCTAGTGCCCATGCCAATTCAACCATTTCTCCACTGTGACCCACACAAAATACAATAACACATGGTCCCATCAAATTAAACCATTCTCTTCTCCCCTGTACCCATGCAAACTAGAATCATGGTGCACTTCCACTTCCAACATTCTCCCCCTGTGACCAAAAAATATGAATCATGGTGCACATCCAATTCAACTAATCAACCATCTCTCTGTGATCCACGACAAAATTTGAATCAGGGTGCACATCCAATTCAACCAATTTCTACTAACCCTGTGGCCCCACACAAATAGAACCCTGTGACCCACAAAATTAGAATCATGGTGCACATTCCAATCAACCATTCTACCTACACCTGTGACCCCACCACAAATAGAATCATGGGCACAATCCTTCAAACCATTTCTCGCTTCAACTAATCTCCCCTGGGCAACATCACACCAAAATGAATCATGTGGTGCACATCCAATTCACCATTTTCCTCCCTCGCCGGGTGGCACACACAAATATAATCATGGGGCACATTCCAATTCAAAAACCATCTCCCCTGTGCACTCACAAAATAGATCATGGTGCACATCCATTCAACCATTCTTCCCCTGTGACCCCACACAAAATGGAATCATGGTGCACATCCAATTTCAACCTTCTCCCTCACTGTGGCACACACACAATAAATCATGGTGCACATCCCATTCAACCATTCTCCCCTGTGACCCACACAAAATAAACATGGTGCACATCCAATTCAACCATTCTCCCCTGTGAACCCCATACAATATAATCAGGTGCACAGCCAATTCAACCATCCTCCCCCTGTACCGACCCACACATAAATAGATCATTGTGCACATCCCAATCACCCATTAACGAACTGCTGTGACCCATACAAAATAGAGAATCATGGTGCACATCCATTCAACCATTCTCCCGCTGTTGACCCATCAAAAATAGAATCATTTGGGGGGGTGCAAATCCCAATTAGCCATTCTCCGCTGTGACCCACACAAATAGACCCAACACGAAATTAATTCCTATCCACAACTTTGGATAGGAATACTATCTTGAGGTGGAGGTCCAAAGATCCTCGAAAACTTAAAGGACAAGGGGACATGTTTTGTTAACCCCGTAAGCCTGCAGTTAATTTTACAATTATTAAAATGTTACAGGTCTACTTACCTTATGAGTCAGGATCCAGTCCTAAAGGAATAATGTCAGAAAAAGGGGGGGGTTTGTAATTTTGTCCCTAAGGGACATAGTCTCTCCGAGTTTTACAACACAATCCTCACGCACAGAAACATGGTTCCTTTTAAAGGCTGCTTACCGTGTGGGGCTATGGGGTGAGGACTATTGCTCGCACATACAGAAGGGGGACCTTGTTATTAGCTCAGTCACAGTCCTTAAAGCCGAATAAAGAGCACCTTAAGGGATGTAGAAAATAAGCGTGGTCAAAGCCCCGTAGCCAGAACATTTTTTACAATCGTAAATGGAGGTGACATCCATGACCGTGGCCCAGGGTATTCAAGCAGTAAGACCAGACCCTAGTAAGTGACAGTACTAGTGCCCTGGTAAAGGATGAGGTCCAATGGATATTTATGAGAGCCAGGACCCCTTGGGTATTAATTCAATGATTGTATATATCTTTTACACACATGATTATTTTACCTTTACCCGTCATAATAAAGCTTTTCATACGACTTATTATGTATTGATTAACCTTTTGTTTTGGCTTTATAATCTCTATTATAGAATTACTGTCCATATACCTGTACCAGCTTAAGAAGGTAACATGCTTCTCATGATTAGCCTATGATTAAAGAGCCAGGGGGCTCGAAACGACGTAAGGCCTGTGACTTTCACTATAAATGGTAACTTTTTAAATAAATTTGACATTTTACAGAACCACGCGCAAGCTGATAGTATTCCGGTGTGCGCCGTTCCCAATTGTCGTTGTATATGGTCTATAGCGTACTCATGAATTAGTGAGGGTATATTACATAATGGTATATGTATATGATTTAGTATATGTGTATTGACTATGGTATATAGTAATATGATTGTAGTATATGGGTATATGAAGATGGTACATGACATTGGTCTATATATATGATATGAAAGTATATGTCTTGACATCTAGTATATAGTATCTGCTCCTGTCGTCCTCTTGTATATTATCTCTGGTATCTTCCTCTGGTTCTCGTATAAGCACTGCCTTATCTGGTATATCGACCTATGGTCTCTCGTCTATGATCTGTATATCTGGTTACTGACCTTGGTATATCGTCTCTGATATGTATTCTCTGGTATATGATATCTGGTATATTCTGCCCTCTAGGTATATCGATATCTGCATCTGCGCTCTGGTCTCATGCCCCTCGGTATCTCGTATCTGCCCTCTGTGATAAATGGTCTATGACATCTTAATACCGTATATGATATGTAGTATATGTATATGATATATGGTATATGACCTATGGGTATATAGTATTGATCTGAAGTGATAGTGGTATATGAACATATGGAATATAGTATAGGCATATGTATACTGGTCATCATGCCTAGTATATCGTATCTTATTCTGTCGTCCCTGGATCTCTGCTCTCTGGTCTCTGCCCTCTGGTCGCCTCGTCTCTGTCCTGCCGCCTCTGCTCTGCCTCTCTGGTCTCCTCCTCTGGTCTCCTTGGTCTCCTGCTCTGGCCGCTCTGGTCTCTGGCCCACTGTATTCTCTCTGATCTGTGGTCGTATATGTTCTATGACTCTGGTATCATCGTATACTGCTGTAGTCTCTGGTACTCCTGCTATATGTCTCTGCCATCGGTCTCTCGTCTCTGCTCTGCCCTCTCATTTACTCTGCCTCTGCGTCTCTCGTCTCTGAATCTGTCTTCTCTGGTCTCTGCCTCGTCTCTCGTTCCGCTCTGTCGTCTCCTGGTCCTCTCTTGGCTATGCCCTCGGGTCTCTGTCTCTGGCGCTGCCGCTCTGGTCTATTGCCCCCTCATGGTCTCTCCTCTCTGCTCTTCGTCGTGGTCTACTGCTCTCTTTCTCTGCCCCTGGCTCTCTCCGTCTCTGCTCGGCCGTCTATGGTCTCCTGCATTCTCTCGTCTCGCTCCGCTGCTCTGTCGTCTCTGGTCTCTCGCCCTCTGTTCTCTGCCCTCTGGATCTCTCGCTCTGCTCTGTCGTCTCCGTCTCCTGCCTATCTTGTCCTTCGTCCGGATATGTCGTCTATGGTATCTGCCCTCACTGTGTATATAGAATATGAGATGTGTATATGGATATGATATATGCCCCTCTAAATTTCCCCTTACTGTACTACATTTCTGGTACAGGTAGTGTTGGAGAGAATGTAACCGTTATGGATTTTTTTGTTTGTGTTAATAAACCATGTCACTGATGTAAATATCCTCATATCCACCTGCCATTTAGTCATTAATTTGTTTAATTTCATTAAAATTTTTTCCTCAATTTAGATTTGTTTGATTATCCCAGAAAAAATAATTTTAACCCTTACTTTTTCAAGCAACAGCTTATTACTGGACCCCCCCACGGTAGTAATGTGTAGTAACCACCACATTAAAAAAATGAGTCATATTAGAGTGCAATAATATGCCCCCAAATGTTTGGTAACTGTGGGTGATCTTAGCTTTACAGTTGTTTTACTAACTGCACCACTTCCTCCAAAATAGACACAGTTGCCCAAACCAGCACCAATTTTTGACCACACCATCTTTAAAATGACCCATTTCAAAGACCCACCTCCCACCTCCATCATTACCCTTGTTGTTAATAAAAGGAAGTGATATAAGATGGCAACCATTTTGTTCATTTCATTTCATCGGTATTATCATAATTTACAGATTTATTACTATTTATTAGCACTATTTGGATTATGCCATCAGGTGGATCTCACACTTACTGTATAGTCAAGTGGCCAGGTACCTATTGGTGGTTGATTGATCGACAGAGGGAACTTGATAGAAATCCATTTAAATAGCATTTACAAAATCAAACCACTGAGATGAACAACAGAAAGTCAACAGATCCATTACACAAGTTCATACCTCATCATGTTAACCAATGCTAATCTTCATTCCACTCCACAGGCATAGTAAGGCTATGGAATTGCTGTTTACAGCTATTGTCCGCCCTCTACTGTTTTTCATTTTGGATAATCCGCATAGGTAATCTGAGGTCATTAAGACGCAAATGATTATGACAGTCCCACAAAGGAATACCTAGGAAGCTTAAACAACATCTTTTTAAACACTCATCTTCAAGTAATAGTAAGATCTAGAAGTTCTTATTGTCAATAGTCCTTTGTTGGGGGCATTGCCTGTAGATACCTACTTTTCAATGTGGGGATTTTCATTCAGAATGCTTTTCACAGGCAATGGCATCTTTCATCTGGCCATTTTGTATCAAGCTTCTGGGGGGGTTCATTTTCACAGGGAAATCCGCATATGATCAGATTTGCGACAATGTTCATTGGAAGCATGTGAAGAGATCACCAGTGTGGGGCTAGCCCTGATCAGATTTCATGGAATCTGCCATGAATTCTACAGACGTGTAGAACCTATTGGACCGGCGGCCCCAGCTGTGCTTCCGTGCCTACAATCGTTGGCATGTGCATTTTTAAAGCGTATCGATGCCGCACAAGCTGCCGCATGGGGGGCACACGTGATTGCATGTTACTAATTGTCTATCTCCTGTGAGCTCAACTGAAGGCATATTACTATGAGGTTTTAGCCAACTATTCTTTAAATGTATATTGACAAAGTTTGTGCAGATTGGATTTCCTGTGAATCCAATTCTTTTCTTTCAATCGTGTTGCTGAAAATGAACACTTATAAGGTTTTCAATATCACTAGTTTGTCTAGGGAGTACGCACACAAGACAAATGTCACAAGTCCCTTAACCCGTGGATTGTGGGGAGTTTATAAAACTGCTGTGGCTGGATTTTTGCTCCAGAAGAATTGCAGATTTTAAGGTTAAATTAATTGAAACAATATCCACTGGTACAAATAGAGATGTTTTCGCAACTGTTGATTTCGTTCCGTTTTTCAAATTTTCAAAATGTTCGAAATGAAAAAATTAAAAAAAAATTCGAAACTAACCCATAGAAATCTATGAGAGAAAATGTATTGAAAGTGTTCTGTCCATTAACCTGGTTACTGTAAATGACACATGACCTGGGGAACTGTGGACCCGTACATAGAAACAAAACTATTTTTAAAACTATCTTTACCTCACGATCGGGCTGATTTTTCCAGCTCCGCGTTCTATTTTCGAGAGTTACTGAAACCGACGCTACTCTTGAGGGTTACCGATATTAAATTTTAAGGTTACCAAAATCGCTTCTTTGCTTTCGCGGGTTACAGAAATTGATCTTACTTTTTGTTTCCTGGTTTAGATTTTTATCGATTTCGATAAAAATCCGTTCTATTTTCGGTTTCGAAAAATTCGAAAATTCCCAAAAATCCGAGTTCTGTCAAAATACTGGAGTTCCGAAAGTTTTTTGGGTCTTCGAAACCCTCAGATTCCAGCGAACCGGGTTCTATCAAACCCACATTACATCTCTAGTTTACAAATTAAAGTCAAGGGATGCTTTGTCAGCCTTTAGGAGGTAGGGTTGCCAGAGGACACCTTAAAAGCCAAGCTGCCATACGGAGACCTAGTTACGCATCGAAACCAATGTAGGCGCTAATTTTTGTGTGTTCATATTAATTATAATCCAGGTAAATATGGCTGCTATAATATTTAACAAAATCCTAAGGAATTTTAGTTGGTGTACCTATGATTAATTGTGGGGGGCTAGCGAAACCGCGTCACGCATCCCTGTCTGGTCTGCTTTATCATGTTCTGTTGTTTAAGGAAAGTGTTGTTAGTTACCTGCAGCGTTCATTCGGTGAGAGTTCTTTCATTAGTGAAAGTCTACCTCTATTTTTTTCACCCACTTTTGTTGTGTACTGTACTGGCTGGTTTAGTAGGTTAAGTGTTTGGCTCCCTCTTTTGGAATAAATTTGTTTGCCATTATAAACCAGTGTTGGCTCAAATCCTAAGAGATTTTCCTTATTTTTATACTCAGTGTCATTCTAAACTGAATCTGGTAAAAAGCTGAAACTTAGGAATGGGATCTACAGGGAGGTGATAGTGAGCCATTTCAACAGCTCTTTTATTTTCTCCTCTCCTTGGGGTAATTATTCCTATTAAAGTAGCCCTTTGGCAGTGCTGATCCACGTTAAGCAAGCCTTTTGCTGGCTGTCACTCTGCTTTACCCCTTAAACCCCCTTTTTAATATTTGAAGGTCCTGTGACATGAAAAGAACTTTCTGTTCCACTAAACATCTTACCTGTGGATCAGTCAGGATGGGAAAGACTTTCTACCCGGTTATTTTCAGTCTACCTTTTATTAGTTTGATGGATAAAGGAACAGATTAACCATCGGTCTCCTGTGTCAGTACTAGATTCTTCCCTACTGAAGACTCCCGCATTTGTAGAAGTCCTGAAGACTCTGTTGTTTAACAGCCCTGCAGCTTACCGAGTCATTAAAGGTTAATTGATTCCTTATAATATTGTTAATGTGATTAACTGCTTTGAGCATAGAATATAAACTTAGCCTGTAGCTATTAGTGTACCTGCCCCCGCAAGCCCAGCCCAAAGCCACTGCTCTTCTATTGGACGCTCCCCGCTAGGTACATAAATAGAAACACATGGCTGACATAATGTGGTACATGATTAAACCATTTATCTCCAGGTTGATTGACCAGACAAGTTTCCCTACGTCCCATATTGTGAGGATAACAGAATTCAGTTTTGTGCCTACACGCCACAGGAGGAATGTTTATTCCTGCTACTTTTTGTGTGCATGCTATTTACCATGTGTTGCAATCCTGCTGACCCTCTAATGTAATGTTTGAGTTTTCAGTAACACTCGAATGTAGCCTGCGATTTTTGGTAACCCTCTAAGTAATGTTTGAGTTTTTCAGTAACCCTCGAATTTAGCCTGCATTTTGGGGGGGGTACCCTCTAGTAATGTTTTGAGTTCAGTACACTCGAAGTAGCCCTGTGATTTTGGTAACTCAATGTAATGTTTGGGAGTTTCAGTAACACTCGAATGTAGCCTGCGATTTTGGGTAACCCTCTAATGTAATGTTTTGAGTTTCAGTAACACTCGAATGTAGCCTGCTGATTTGGTAACCTCTAATGTATGTTTCAGTTTCAGTAACACTCGAATGTAGCCCTGCGATTTTGGTACCCTCTATGTAAGTTGAGTTATTAAACACTCGAATGTTAGCCTGCGTGTTTGGTAACCTCTAATGTAATGTTTGAGGTTTCAGTAACACTCGATTAGCCTGCGATTTTTGGTAACCCTCTAATGTAAATGTTTCAAGTTTCATGTACACCGAATGTACCTGCGTTTTTTGGTAACCCGCTAATGTATGTTTGATTTCATAACACTCGAATGTAGCCTGCGATTTTGTGTAACCCTCTAATGTAATGTTTGAGGTTTCAGTAACACGCGACTGTAGCCTGCGATTTGGTACCCTCTAATGTACAGTTTGAGTTTCAGTAACACTGAATGTAGCCTGCGATTTTGGTAACCCTCTAATGTAATTTTGAGTTTCAGTACCACTCGAATGATCCTGCGATTTTGGTACCTCTAATGTAATGTTTCAATTCAGTTTCATAACACTCGAATGTCGCCTGCGATTTTGGTAACCCTCTAATGTAATGTTTGAGTCTTTCAGAACACTCGAATGTACCTGCGATTTTGGTACCCTCTAATGTATGTTTGAGTTTCAGTAACACTCGATGATAGCCTGCCTGCGAATTTTGGTAACCCTCTAATGTAAATGTTTGGAGTCAGTAACCACTCTAATGTAGTCCTGCGATTTTGGTACCCTCTAATGTAATGTTTGAGTTTCAGTAACACTCGAATGTAGGCCTTGCGAGTTGGTAACCCTCTATTAATTTTCAGTTTCAGTAACACTCGAATGTAGCCTGCCTCTTTGGGTAACCCTTCTAATGTAATGTTCATTTCCCGTAACACTCGAATGTAGCTGCGATTTTGGTACCCTCTACGTAATGTTTGACGTTTCAGTAACACTCCAATGTAGCCTGCGATTTTGTTAACCCTCACTGTAAATGTTTCAGTTTCAATAGCCCTCGCATGTAGCCTGCGATTTTGGTAACCCTCTAATGTAATGTTTGAGTTTCAGTAACTCGAATGTAGCCTGCGATTTTGGTAACCCTCTAATGTCTGTTTCCGTGTTCAGTTAACACTCGAATGTGAGCCTGTGATTTGGTAACCCCTCTAATGTATGTTTCAGTTTCAGTAACACTCGACTGTGCTGCGATTTTGGTAACCCTCTATTTAATGTTTCAAGTTCAGTAACACTCGAATTAGCCTGCGATTTTGTGTAACCCTCTAATGTATGTTGTCAGTTTCAGTACACTTTTCGAATGTTAGCCTGCGATTTTGGTACCCTCTAAATTAATGTTTTGGTTTCAGACCCTGTGACCCACACAAAATAGAATCATGGTGCACATCCAATTCAACCATTCTCCGCTTCAACTAATCTCCCCTGTGGCACACACAAAATAGAATCATGGTGCACATCCAATTCAACCATTCTCCCCTGTGACCCACACAAAATAGAATCATGGTGCACATCCAATTCAACCATTCTCCCCTGTGACCCACACAAAATAGAATCATGGTGCACATCCAATTCAACCATTCTCCCCTGTGGCACACACAAAATAGAATCATGGTGCACATCCAATTCAACCATTCTCCGCTGTGACCCATACAAAATAGAGTCATGGTGCACATCCAATTCAACCATTCTCCGCTTTGAACCACACAAAATAGAATTAAGGTGCACATCCAATTCACCCATTCTCCGCTGTGACCCACACAAGATAGAATCATGGTGCACATCCAATTCAACCATTCTCCGCTTTGACCCACACAAAATAGAATCATGGTGCACATCCAATTCAATCATTCTCCACTGTGACCCACACAAAATAGAATCATAGTGCCCATCCAATTCAACCATTCTCCACTGTGACCCACACAAAATAAAATAAAATCATGGTCCACATCAAATTAAACCATTCTCCCCTGTGACCCATGCAAACTAGAATCATGGTGCACTTCCAATTCAACCATTCTCCCCTGTGACCCAAACAATATAGAATCATGGTGCACATCCAATTCAACCATTCTCTACTGTGATCCACACAAAATTGAATCATGGTGCACATCCAATTCAACCATTCTACCCTGTGACCCACACAAAATAGAACCCTGTGACCCACACAAAATAGAATCATGGTGCACATCCAATTCAACATTCATATACTGTAGTTCTGGTTGGTATGGGGATACTATATAATATTCAGAATTACTGGTATTAATACATATACTGTAGTTCTGGTTGGTACAGGGATACTATATAATATTGAGAATTACTGGTATTAATAATATACTGTAGTTCCGGTTGGTACGGGGATACTATATAATATTGAGAATTACTGGTATTAATACATATACCGTAGTTCTGGTTGGTACAGGGATACTATTTAATATTTAGAATTACTGGTACTAATACATATACTGTAGTTCCGGTTGGTACAGGGATACTATATAATATTGGGAATCACTGGTATTAATACATATACCGTATTTCTGGTTGGTACAGGGATACTATATGATATTGAGAATTACTGGTATTAATGCATATACTGTAGTTCTGATTGGTAGGGGGATACTATATAATATTGAGAATTACTGGTATTAATAATATACTGTAGTTCCGGTTGGTACAGGGATACTACATAATATTGAGAATTACTGGTATTAATTCATATACTGTAGTTCTGGTTGGTATGGGGATACTATATAATATTCAGAATTACTGGTATTAATACATATACTGTAGTTCTGGTTGGTACGGGGATACTATATAATACTGAGAATTACTGGTATTAATACATATACCGTAGTTCTGGTTGGTACAGGGATACTATTTAATATTGAGAATTACTGGTACTAATACATATACTGTAGTTCCGGTTGGTACAGGGATACTATATAATATTGGGAATCACTGGTATTAATACATGTACCGTATTTCTGGTTGGTACAGGGATACTATATAATATTGAGAATTACTGGTATTAATGCATATACTGTAGTTCTGGTAGGTACGGGGATACCATATAATATTGAGATTATTATACTGGTATTAATATATTTACTGTTCTGGTTGATCCAGTGATACCTTCCGATCAGGGCCACATCTACCATTAGGCAGAGTGAGGCATTTGTCTCAGGCGGCACCCTGGCACTGAAGAAGAAAGGCGGCAGACAGGCAGTTGTAGAAAAAAATGTTTTTTTTCCTTGACCAGTCAAGAAAATAAAAATTTTCCCTAGTAACAGATATAATGTTGTTTAAATCCTTTATTATGGTTAGGTTAGCTTTAATAATTTTGTTAGACTGGTTAGGTTAGTTGGGCCCTGCTGAAAGAGTCTACCTTGACATGGTGGAAGACTTACAAATCTTTTGGCTAAAAAAAAGAAAGTCTGGCATTTCTAATGTATTGTAAAAGTTGAACCAACATGTAAAGCACAGACTGTAAAAAAAAGTTAATTTGATTTGAGCAACAAAATCCTGAAAGGAGCAACATGGTAGTGGCAACACAAGATGTTTGAGAAATGGATGTAATATCTGTTTCTAGTCATTTACATTATTGATAATTGATTGTCTGAGGAACTGTTTAAATACCTATGTGATAGGAAGTTAAAAATCATAAATCTTTAGCCACGCCCATCCACAAAGCCACACCCATTCTAAGATGGCAGCGGCACACAAAAGGGCGGCAATAAAGTTTGGCTCAGGCAGCAAAAACCCTAGAAGTGCCCCTGCTTCCGATTGCCATTTGGAGTCAGGAAGGAATTCTCTCCCCCCTTCTTTTTAGCTGGGAGGTTATAAAGGTTGAACTGGATGTATGTATGTCTAACACCATAAAACACCTTGTACCACCTGCTTTGTCCCTCTACCTTCTATTCCTAGCCACTAACACCATAAAGCACCTTGTACTACATGCCTGGTCCCTCTACCTTCTATTCCTACCCACTAACACCATAAAGCGCCTTGTACCACCTGCCTGGTCTCTCTACTTTCTATTCCTACCAACACCATAAAGCACCTTGTACTACCTGCCTGGGCTCTCTACTTTGTATTCCTACCCACTAACACCATAAAGCACCTTGTACCACCTGCCTGGTCTCTCTTCCTTCTATTCCTACCCACTAACACCATAAGCACCTTGTACCACCTGCATGGTCTCTCTACCTTCTATTCCTACCCAGTAACACCATAAATAACCTTGTACCACCTGCCTGGTCTCTCTACCTTCTGTTTTATTATTATAAAGATCTGGATCTAGTGTATTGGGTTATTATATCCGGATCTTGTATTGCACGGACGTATGATATTATATATGGTCTGTGTATTACACTGACTGTATTGATTATTAGATATGGATCTGTGTATTGTACTGACTGTATTAATTATTAGATATGGAACTGACTATATTGATTATTAGATATGGATTTGTGTATTGCACTGACTGTATTGATTATTAATAGGATCTGTGTATTGCACTGACTGTATTGGTTATTATATGCGGATCTGTGTATTGCACTGACTGTATGGTTATTATATCCGGATCTGTGTATTGCACTGACTGTACTGATATTAGATTGGATCTGTGTATTGCACTGACTGTATTGGTTTTATAACCATCTGTGTATGCACTGACTGTATTGATTATTACATATGGTCTGTGATTGCACTGACTGTATTAATTATTAGATATGGAACTGACTGTATTGTTATTAGATATGGATCTGTGTATTGCACTGACTGTATTGATTATTAAATATGGATCTGTGTATTGCACTGACTGTATTGGTTATAATATGCGGATCTGTGTATTGCACTGACTGTATTGGTTATTATTATCTGGATCTGTGTATTGCACTGACTGTATTGGTTATTATATGCGGATCTGTGTATTGCACTGACTGTATTGGTTATATATCTGGATCTGTGTATTGTACTGACTGTATGGTTATTATAACCGGATCTGTGTATTGCACTGACTGTATTGATTATTAATATGGATCTGTGTATTGCACTGACTGTATTGATTATTACATATGGATCTGTGTATTGCACTGACTGTATTGGTTATTCTATCCGGATCTGTGTATTGCACTGACTGTATTGATCATTAGATATGGATCTGTGTATTGTACTGACTGTATTGGTTATTATATCCGATCTGTGTATTGCACTGACTGTATGATTATTAGATTGGATCTGTGTATTGCACTGTTCTGTATTGGTTAATAAACGGATCTGTGTATTGCACTGACTGTATTGATTATTAGATATGGATCTGTGTTATTGCACTGACTGTATTGATTATTAGATATGGAACTGACTATTGAATTAGATTGGATCTGTGTATTGCACTGACTGTATTGATTATTCGATATGGATCTGTGTATTGCACTGACTGTATTGTTATTAATATGGTATCTGTGTATGCACGTGTTTGTATTATACGCGATCTGTGTATTGCACTGACTATAGTGGTTATTATATCCGGATCTGTGTATTGCACTGACTGTTTGGTTATTATATGCGGATCTGTGTATTGCACTGACTGTATTGGTTTTATATATCGATCTGTGTATTGCACTGACTGTATTGATTATTATATATGGATCTGTGTATTGCACTGACTGTATTGATTATTATATGGATCTGTGTATTGCACTGACTGTCTTGATTATATATATGGATCTGTGTATTGCACTGACTATCTTGATTATTAGATATGGATCATTGTATTGCACTGACTGTATTGATTATTAGATGGATCTGTGTATTGCATCGACTGTATTGATTATTAGATATGGATCTGTGTATTACAATGACTGTATTGTTATTAGTATTGGATCAGTGTATTGCACGACTGTCTGATTATTAGATATGGATCTGTGTATTGCACTGACTGTCTTGATTTTAGATATGGATCTGTGTATTGCACTGACGATGTATTGATTTATGATATATGGATCTGTGTATTGCACTGACTGTCTTATTATTAGATATGGATCTTGTTTACACTGACTGTATTGATTATTAGATATGGATCTGTGATTACACTGACTGTATTGATTTTAGATATGGATCGTGTATTGCACTGACTGTCTTGATTATTAGATATGGATCTGTGTATTGCACTGACTGTATTGATTATAAGATATGGATCTGTGTATTGTACTGACTGTGTTGTTTATTAGTTGGATATGTGTATTGTACTGACTGTGTGTTTATTATACCTGGATCTGTGTATTGCACTGACTGTATTGTTATTATACCTGGATCTGTGTATTGTACTGACTGTATTGGTTATTATACCTGGATCTGTGATTGTACTGACTGTATGGTTATATACCTGGATCTGTGTATTGTACTGACTGTATTGGTTTTATACCTGGATCTGTGTATTGTACTGACTGTATTGGTTATTATACCTGGATCTGTTTATTGCTGACTGTATTGATTATTAGTATGGATATGTGTATTGTACTGACTGTGTTGATTATTAGTATGGATATGGTTTGTACTGCCTGTGTTGTTATTATACCTGGATCTGTGTATTGTACTGGCTGTTTAGGTTATTTACCCTGGATCTGTGTATTGTACTGACTGTATTGGTTATTATAACCGGACCTGTTGTATTGTACTAGATGCAGCCTTTGCAGCCTCCACCATCCCAATACCTGTACATTATTGAATTTTATGTTCAGCATATGTCTAAGCCCTTGTCCACACTACATGGTCACTGACTGTATTGATTATTAGATATGGATCTGTGTATTACACTGACTGTATTGATTATTAGATATGGATCTGTGTATTGCACTGACTACTGTACTGTCTTAAATTATTAGATATGGACTGACTATATTGATTATTAGATATGGATTGTGTATTGCACTGACTGTATTGATTATTAGATATGGATCTGTGGTATTGCCACTGACTGTATTGGTTATTATAATGGGATCTGTGTATTGCACTGACTGTATTGGTTATTATATCCGGATCTGTGTATTGCACTGACTGTTGTATTATTCGATATGGATCGTGGTATTGCACTGACTGTATGGTTTTATAACCAGATCTGTGTATTGCACTGCACTGTATTGATTATTACATATGGATCTGTGTTTGCACTGACTGTATTAATTATTAGATATGGAACTTGACTGTATTGATTATTAGATATGGATCTGTGTATTGCACGACTGTATGTATTATTAGATATGGATCTGTGTTGCACTGACTGTATTGGTTATAATGCGGATCTGTGTATTGCACTGACTGTATTGGTTATTATCTGGATTCGGTGTATTGCACTGACGTATTGGTTATTAATGCGGATCTGTGTATTGCACTGACTGTATTGTTATTATATCGGATCTGGTATTGTACTGACTGTATTGTTATTATAACCGATCTGTGTATTGCACTGACTGTATTGTTATTAATATGGATCTGTGTATGGCACTGACTGTATTGATAATTATATGGATCTGTGTATTGCACTGACTGTATTGGTTATTCTATCCGGATCTGTGTATTGCACTGACTGTATTGATCATTAGATATGGATCTGTGTATTGTACTGACTGTATTGGTTATTATATCCAGATCTGTGTATTGCACTGACTGTATTGATTATTAGATATGGATCTGTGTATTGCACTGTCTGTATTGGTTATTATAAACGGATCTGTGTATTGCACTGACTGTATTGATTATTAGATATGGATCTGTGTATGCACTGACTGTATTGATATTAGATATGGAACTGACTATTGATATTAGATATGATCTGTGTATTGCACTGACTGATTGATTATTCGTATGGATCTGTGTATTGCACTGACTGTATTGATTATTAGATTGGATCTGTGTATTGCACTGACTGTATTGGTTTATACGCGGATCTGTGTATTGCCCTGACTATAGTGGTTATTATATCCGGATCTGTGTATTGCACTGACTGTATTGGTTATTATATGCGGATCTGTGTATTGCACTGACTGTATTGGTTATTAATATCCGGATCTGTGTATTGCACTGACTGTATTGATTATTAGATATGGATCTGTGTATTGCACTGACTGTATTGATTATTAGATATGGATCTGTGTATTGCACTGACTGTCTTGATTATTAGATATGGATCTGTGTATTGCACTGACTATCTTGATTATTAGATATGGATCAGTGTATTGCACTGACTGTATTGATTATTAGATATGGATCTGTGTATTGCACTGACTGTATTGATTATTAGATATGGATCTGTGTATTACAATGACTGTATTGATTATTAGATATGGATCAGTGTATTGCACTGACTGTCTTGATTATTAGATATGGATCTGTGTATTGCACTGACTGTCTTGATTATTAGATGGATCTGTGTATTGCACTGACTGTATGATTAGTAGATATGGATCTGTGTATTGCACTGACTGTCTGATTATTAGAATATGATCTGTGTATTACACTGACTGTATTGATTATTAGATATGGATCTGTGTATTACACTGACTGTATTGATTATTAGATATGGATCTGTGTATTGCACTGACTGTCTTGATTATTAGATATGGATCTGTGTATTGCACTGACTGTATTGATTATTAGATATGGATATGTGTATTGTACTGACTGTGTTGATTATTAGATATGGATATGTGTATTGTACTGACTGTGTTGTTTATTATACCTGCTGTGTATGGCACTGACTGTATTGGTTTTATACCTGATCTGTGTATTGTCACTGACTGTATTGGTTATTATACCTGGATCTGTGTATTGTACTGACTGTATTGGTTATTATACCTGGATCTGTGTATTGTACTGACTGTATTGGTTATTATACCTGGATCTGTGTATTGTACTGACTGTATTGGTTATTATACCTGGATCTGTGTATTGCACTGACTGTATTGATTATTAGATATGGATATGTGTATTGTACTGACTGTGTTGATTATTAGATTGGATATGTGTATTGTACTGACTGTGTTGTTTATTATACCTGGATCTGTGTATTGTACTGGCTGTATTGGTTATTATACCTGGACTGTGTATTGTACTGACTGTATTGGTTATTATACCTGGACCTGTGTATGTTACTAGATGCAGCCTTTGCAGCCTCCACCATCCCAATACCTGTACATTATTGAATTTTATGTTCAGCATATGTGCTAAGCCACTTGTCACACTAACATGGTTACATCACACAATGGGCTGGTATCTGACAAGGGCTGATTGACCCTATACAAAGTGTCATCATTTTATGGCCATGTGTTTGTATTAAGGGCAGGGCATTGTATTAGTTAACACTCCCTGGTAAACATATTGGGGGCCATTGTGCTGAGAAAAATTGAGAAAAAACAATGAGAAAAAAGAAAGACCTGTGGAACCCTGTATGTAATGTCAGAGGGTTATAAACCCCAGGAAATTCATCCTAGTTCTCCTAATCCTAAGCAGCCCCGGGGGGGATCATGGGTCATTGTCCTGTTCTGAAATGAACAGTAAATATTCATATTTATATCCTGCTGATTCTAACTTGTATCAACATTGTTCAATATTGTATCAATATTCTACCTCCAATTGGAACACCGGCAACACACGATCTATTCTCAGGGAGAATGGGACACATTGTATCTTTATTACAATCACAACATTAAGTCTGTGACCTGATCTGCTACATTGTTTGTCCATCAGGACCAAATGTTTCCACAGCTGAGCTATTAACTGAGCTATTTCACCCTGATTGTTCGAAACAGAAACTTTCATGTCTGTGTATAAAGTTACAAGGTAAACAGTCATTCCCAGTCCTTCCCTTCATTCCCTGTGTGGATGCAATGTCAAGGTCAGATGGAGAAAGCGACTCCTTTGTAATCTGGCAGTTACAGTGAACAAAGTGGGAAAGGATTAGGTGAAAGGACAAATCTATCCAATAAACTGTCACTTTATAATACCTCAATGACCTGGTGGCTGAATAACCTCAGGTTCTATGGAGGTTTTATTGGGGATCATTATGTTATGTTCCTCCTTCCATTTTACTGTTAAATATGTTATCAAATCTTTCCACACACCATACAATCTGATTGTACAGGAGGGGAAAACCACATTTATAATCATTATTATTACTAATTATTATTATGGATTTGTTATCATTAATAGATATATAACCTACCCCTGTATGGGAGGAACTGTAAGATTATAGCCTTATAATCTTACAGTTCCAGGAGGAGAAGGAACCAAAGCCACAAAGGGTAGGTTTAATAAATAATGCCACCAACTGTAAATTAAAGGCACTTCGAGGTCACCTTGGAGTTCCGTGCACTGTATAAAGGTACTCGACCTGCGCTTCAACTTTCATATGGTCACGAACGCCTCGGTGACTTCTAATATCCTTATAATTTACAGTTTGGGTGCATTATCTAAAATAAATAAAATATATTAATAATAATTTATTATTAATAATTGGTATTGTTAATCCCAGTTGCCTATAGGGGGCGTACTAATTGTTCGACCAATTGTTTCACCTGCACTAATAGCGCAAACGTTAAAATGACGTTACTTTCCCGTGCAGATCGGCTGATCTGTGTACTTTGGTTCCATGATGGGTGTCAATGCTACAGACAGTTTCCAGCCGCTCCACGAAGTGAGCAAACTTATTGTGGAGCTGCCACACTGAATCCTCCAACCACCTCAGGCAATTAAAATCCCATTGTCCCTCCACTGGCTCATAACAAAACTACAAGTGCATCTGCTAGTGGGGAGCCATTAACATCCACACAAAACCCCAGCGCCTGTGATTTGTGGGGAGCGTGATGCTTAGCGCCTGGAAGCCACATTAGCCCATTCAGCGCGGGCACAATACACATGAAGCAGGTACCTGGGCCCTGTGCTGGTAATGCACCATAGAGACCCTCCATTGATGGTAGAACTGTAGAGGTCAGTGGCTCCCCCTCCCTCCCCTGGTGCCTATTGGTAGCCTGGGTGCCAGTGCAATCTGCAGAGCCGGCCAGTCCATGGGAATCTTACCACTTGTGCTCCAAACCTCCCCCCACCCCCTGCACAACAGGCAGGAAAACAAACAAGGGGCCATCGATCTACAGAGTGAGGAGACAGTGCAGATAGGGTCCCCCCTCCAGAAGTTTCGCCCAGACCAAATCCCCTAATTAATGGCACAGCTTCTAATGAGTGGACAGTATTATTATTAGTCATATTATAGGGCATGGAATTTCCCATAGTCTCCACTCTATGGGGCTGTGAGATATACAATCCCCAGGGCTGTGACTTTCCTCTGTCTGCCCTTTATAACCAGGTTACCCAGGGATTGTGGACTGGGCTCCTCTTCCTAATATTATACTCCAATGTTATCATTTATACAAGACAGCATCATATACTGTATAGAGACATATCAATACTGTATACAGGACAGCATCATATACTTATACAAGACATCATCATATACTGATACAGGGACAACATCATATACTGTATACAGAGACATCATCATATACTGTATACAGGGACAGCATCATTACTGTATACACACAGCATCATATACTGTATACAGGACAGCATCATATACTGTATACAGGGACATCATCATATACTGTTACAGAGACATCATCATATACTGTAACAAGACATCATCATAACTGTATACAGGGCCAGCATCATATACTGTATACAGGCACAGCATCATATACTGATACAGGGACAGCATCATATCTGTTACAGGGACAGCATCATATACTGTATACAGGGACAGCATCATATCCTGTTACAGACAGCATCATATACTGTATACAGGGACAGCATCATATACAACCTTGGTATACAGGGACAGCATCATATACTGTATACAGCACAGCATCATATACTGTATACAGAGACATCATCATATACTGTATACAGAGACATCATCATATACTGTATACAGGGACATCATCATATACTGTATACAGGGACAGCATCATATACTGTATACAGGGACAGCATCACATACTGTATACAGGGACATCATCATATACAGTTACAGGACATCATCATATACTGTATATAGGGACATCATCATATACTGTATATAGGGACAGCATCATATACTGTATACAGAGACATCATCATATACTGTATACAGGGACAGCATCATATACTGTATACAGGCACAGCATCACATACTGTATACAGGGACATCATCATATTCTGTATATAGGGACATCATCATATCCTGTATATAGGGACATTATCATATACTGTATACAGGGACATCATCATATACTGTATACAGAGACATCATCATATACTGTATACAGGGACAGCATCATATACTGTATACAGAGACATCATCATATACTGTATACAGGCAGCATCATATACTGTAACAGGACATCATATCTATACAGGACATCATCATATACTGTATACGGACCATCACATCATATACTGTATACAGGATGACACGGCATACATATCACTGTATACAGGGACAGCAATCATACGTTAGGGACCATCATATCACTGTATACAGGACATCATCACATACAGTTACAGGCACAGCATCATAACATACTGTATACAGGACAGCCCATATACGGTATCCGGGACATCATCATATCTGTATACAGGACATCATCATATCTGTATACAGGAGACATCATCGATACGGTATACTCAGGGACAGCATCAATACTGTATACAGGGACAGCATCATATACTGTAATACAGGGACCGCATCATATACTGTATACAGGGACACTCATCATATACTGTATACAGGGACATCATCAATATACTGTATACGGGCAGATTATTAGATATGGATCTGTGTATTGCACTGACTGTATTGATTATTCGATATGGATCTGTGTATTGCACTGACTGTATTGATTATTAGATATGGATCTGTGTATTGCACTGACTGTATTGGTTATTATACGCGGATCTGTGTATTGCACTGACTATAGTGGTTATTATATCCGGATCTGTGTATTGCACTGACTGTATTGGTTATTATATGCGGATCTGTGTATTGCACTGACTGTATTGGTTATTATATCCGGATCTGTGTATTGCACTGACTGTATTGATTATTAGATATGGATCTCCCCGCGCGCCCATCCCCCTATAATGCCCCCCCCTTCCATCTCCGCCTTTCAACGCCCCTTGTGGCGCCGTGCGGGCCTGGGTTGGGGCATCACTGGAATATCGGTGCAGTTTGGGAATCCTAAGGAAGGGGATTTTGGTGAACACATCACAAAGCCCCAATCAAACACACAATCAGATGCACATTACATTCCTTTCCCCCCCCCATCTCTAGTTTAATTTTCCCTATTTGCTTATTATGATATTTGGTTAAATCCCCTTACGTTTACTGGTCTAGTTCCCATATTAAAATGTTTGGCTGCTGAACTGTGTCTCTCAGCGTAGACTTGTTTCGGTGGTGATATTTACATGGTTTGAATCATCTCTCTTCTGCAGGTTCATGTGTAAGGGGAAATCTTTTCTTTTTTTAGATTTAACCCTATTTTAGGTTACCACAAAAAGCTTTGAAAGGTTGCATTTCCAATAATTGTGTAGTTAGCCAATTAAGGTGATTTAGATCCAAGATTTCTTTACTTTCCTTAATGGCTTAAAGTGGGTACACACAGTACCAATCTGCAGGATGGGAGTATCACAGTCACCAAGCATTCTCCTCTATATAAAGTATAGGGAGATCGTTCGTGACTGTCATATTCCCTACGATCGTGGGCGTCTCCCTATACTTTAGTAAAGTGGGCTGACCACGACCGAGGAAATATTCTGGTCAGAACTAATTTCCGATGACGATTGCTTTTAAGGGGTATTACACTATTATTTTTAAATTTAACCTTTAGGGAAAGTAGAGCTGTGATACCTTTTATTGGCTAACTAGATAAAAAAAAAATTAGCAAGCTTTCGGGAGTCCTAAGCCCCTTCATCAACTGGATGTTACGAAAGAAACTGGGAAATCACAAACTTATATACACATTGGGACAGTAAACATCAAACAATTGAACAGCATGACCAGGTACAGAATTCATTTGTTTGATGTTTACTGTCCCAATGTGTATATAGGTTTGTCACATAAATTGAAGGCAGGTCAGTTGGTGTGTGTACTCGTGTCAGGTTTGGAAGTTAAAAAACTACTTTTTTGATTATTCAAAATTTATTTTTGACTATAGTTATCCTTTAAGTATAGCTGCCACAGTAATGGAAAGTAGATCATTAGGTGTGTGTACCTGGGTCTTGGTTGAGGGGGTATGCTTTTTTTTTGGGTTTACAACTATAAAACTAAGCTTTTTAATGAGGAAAAAAAATCTAAATTAGTTTTTTTGACTTATATTTACCCTCTAAATAGTGGCTGCCAAAGGAATAAAGGGTAGGTCAGTAGGTGTGTGTACCCGTGTGAGGTGGGGGTATCATGTTTTTGCATGTTACCATATAACTAACTTTTATTGATGATTGATCAAAATTTGTTTTTGACTAGAGTTACCCTTTAAGTTTGGCTCCATGGAAATGGAAAGGTAGGTCAGTAGGTGGTGTGAAGAGAAAAAAAAGAACAAAGAAAGAAAGAAATAGAAAGAACAGGATTTTGGCTTTTTCAAGCCAAATATTAAACTAGCTAAATAGAAAATGAAATACAGATAGCAGAACAATGCAGCTTAACCCCAAAATGTTTTTTAAATATATATAATATATATAAAAGATGGGGACCAGAATGTGGGACCGTTAAATATGTGCTGGATGGTTATAGAGAATTGCCGAAAAGACTAATGTGTTAACCATTTCCCTCTGTATTCACTATAGAGATTTCTAGTCCTAGGGACTGGATAATATGAAGGGTATAAATAGATTATTCACATTGGCTGACAGAGGATACGTACGGAAACAATTAGACAAAATTAATATCAATAAGACCCCAGGACCAATGAAATACATCCTTGGATCTAAAAGACTTCCCATTTTGATTTGACCCACTGTTTCTGACAATCTGTTCAGATTCACTTTTGTCTGGTGATGTGTAATGGTTGGAAAGTAGCCAATAATATGCCAATATTCAAAACAGGTAGTCGTTCCCAACCTGATAACTATAGACCGTGTAAGCCTAACATCGGTGATAGGGAAGTGCTGGAAACTTTGTTAAAGGTGTCTTTAGAATGCATCTTATTAGTAGTGGTCAGCGTGGATTATGAGAAATAGATTGTCAGACAACTTTACTTGGTTTTTATGGTGAAGTAAGAATTTAGATTCAGGCACGCAGTGGATGTGGTATACTTGATTTTGCTAAAGCTTTTGTTACTGTGCCACATAAGTGACTAAGTATAAACTGAGGACTGTTGCCCAGAAAAAAAAAGCATTTGTACATGGATAGAGAATTGGTATTGGATCACAAACTGAGATTAATGGTCAATGGAGCTACATCTAGTGGGCTAAACTTCTAATCTGTTAAGGGGGCATTGAGAGCAAGGTCTCTAAACTTGCAGAGCTTAGGAAATTTCAAATGATGTGCAATGCTGCAAGCACCTAGATAGATTATCAAAATGGGCAGCAGAATGGCAGATGGAATTCATTGTTGATAAATGTAAGTTTGGGGTTTAACAATCCTTTTTCCACCTACACCATAAACAACTCTGTGTAAGTGCATCTGTAATGGAAAAAGATTAAAGGGTTCTGGTAGATAACAGACTAAAGGTGGCCACACATATACGGATTTTACTTACCCGACCAGGCGATCCCGTGACATTAGATCCTGCTGGAAACCACTTTTCCCGTTCTTCTATGTGAACCAACATGCGATCACAAAATGAATGGGATTTGCGATTGCATGTCGGTCGCACAGAAGAACGTGAAAGTGATTCTGGCAGGATCTGTCTAATGGCGAGGGAGCGCTCAGTAGGGTAAGTTAAATTGAATATATGAACGGCCACCTTTAGCTGTAGAAACCAATGCCAGACAACCACGGCTAAGCTAGCAAGATACATTATTGTTTTGTATAAAGAGGGAAATTCAAGGAAAAGTATTATTCTCCCTCTTTACAAGGCACTGGTAAGGCCTCATTTGGAATATGCGGTTCAGTTTTTGGAATCCCATATACAAAGGTTCATACTGGAAATGGAGGCAGTTCAGAGAAGGCAACTAAATTAATAAGGTAGAATGGAGGGGCTTGACTATGCAGGCGATTAGACAAGTTGCTTGGAGATCACTTTATACAATATATTAATGGGCCATATAATAACCTCTGGTGTATTTTTCACCCATAGGTCATATTAAGAGGAGAATGGCACACCCTTTAAGATTAGAAGAAAGAAGTTTTATCTTCATGTTAGGAAAAGTTTCTTTACAGTGAGAGCAGTGAAATGTAGAACTGTCTTCCAGCAGATGTGTAATGGAAAGTTCCATTGAATATCTTTAAAGTGGGCTGGATAAGTTTCTAAAACTAAATAATATTGAGAATTACTGGTATTAATACATATACTGCAGTTCTGGTTGGTACAGGGAAACTATTAATATTGAAATGACTGGTATTAATACATATACTGTAATTCTGGTTGGTAAGGGGATGCTATATAATATTGAGAATTACGGGTATCAATACATATACTTTAGTTTCTGGTTGGTACGGGGATAGTATATAATATTGAGAATTACTGGTATTAATACATATACTGTAGTTCCAGTTGGGTACGGGGATAGTATATAATATTGAGAATTAATGTATTAATAAATATACTGTAGTTCTGGTTGGTATGGGATACTATATAATATTCAGAATTACTGGTATTAATCATATACTGTAGTTCTGGTTGGTACAAGGATACTATAATATTGAGAATTACTGGTATCAATACATATACTTTAGTCTTGGTTGGTACATGGTAACTAATATATATTGAGAAGTTCTGGTATTAATACATTTTACTGTAGTTCTGGTTGGTACGGGTATACTATATAATATTGAGAATACGGGTATTTATACATATACTGTAGTTCCGGTTGGTACAGGATACTACATAATATTTAGAATTACTAGTATTAATTATATACTGTAGTTCTGGTTGGTACGGGGATAGTATGTAATATTGAGAATTACTGGTATTAATACATATACTGTAGTTCTGGTTGTACAGGGTACTATATTAATATTGAGAATTACTGGTATTAATAATATAATGTAGTTCCAGTTGGTACGGGGATACTACATATTATTTGAGAATTACTGGTATTAATCATATACTGTAGTTCTGGTTGGTATGGGATACTAATAAATTGAGAATTTTGGTATATACATATACTGTAGTTCTGGTTGGTAGGGGGATACTACATATATTGAGATTACTGGTATCAACATATACTTTAGTTCTGGTTGTACATGGATACTAATATATATTGAGAGTTCTGGTATTATACTTACTGTAGTTTCTGGTTGGTACGGGTATACTATATAATATTCAGAATTACTGGTATTAATACATATACTGTATTCTGGTTGGTACAGGGATACTATATATATATTGAGATTACTGGTATTAATAATATACTGTATTTCCGGTTGGTATAGGGATAACTATATAATATTGAGAATTACTGGTATCAATACATATACTTTAGTTCTGGTTGTACATGGATACTATAATATTGAGAAGTTTCTGGTATTAATACATTTACTGTAGTTCTGGTTGGTACGGGTATACTATATAATATTGAGAATAACTGGTATTTATACATATACGTAGTTCCGGTTGGTACAGGGATACTACATAATATTGAGAATTACTAGTATTAATTATATACTGTAGTTCTGGTTGGTACGGGATAGTATGTAATATTGAGAATTACTGGTATTAATACAATATACTGTAGTTCTGGTTGGTACAGGGATACTATATAATATTAGAATTACTGGTATTAAATATACTGTAGTTTCCGGTTGGTATAGGGATACTATATAATATTGAGAATTACTGGTATTAATACATATACTGTAGTTCGGTTTGTATGGGAGATACTATATAATATTGAGAATTACTGGTATTAATACATATACCGTAGTTCTGGTGGTACAAGGGATACTATATAATATTGAGAAATTACTGGTATTACCGTTAATACATATACGTGTGTTCTGGTTGGTACAGGGATACTTATAATATTGAAAATTACTGGTATTAATAATATACTGCAGTTCCAGTGTGTACGGGGATACTTATAATATTGAGAATTCCTGGTATTAATACATATATTGTAGTTCTGATTGGTAGGGGATACTATAATAATATTAAGAATTACTGGTATTAATAATACTGTAGTTCCGGTTGGTACAGGGATACTACAATATTGAGAATTACTGGTATAAATAATATACTGTAGTTCGGTTTGGTACAGGGATACTACATAATATTTGAGAATTACTGGTATTAATTCATATACTGTAGTTTCTGGTTGGTATGGGGATACTATTATAATATTCAGAATTACTGGTATTATACTATACTGTGTTCTGGTTGGTACAGGATACTATATATATTGAGAATTACTGGTATTAATATATACTGTAGTTCGGTTGGTACGGGATACTATATAATATTGAAATTACTGGTATTAATACATATACCGTAGTTTCTGGTTGGTACAGGGATACTATTAATATTTAGAATTACTGGTACTAATACATATACTGTAGTTCCGGTTGGTACAGGATACTTATATATTGGGAATCACTGGTATTATAACATATACCGTATTTCTGGTTGGTACAGATACTATATATTTGAGAATCTTATATTATGCATATACTGTAGTTCTGATTGGTAGGGGGATACTATATAATATTGAGAATTACTGGTATTAATAATTACTGTAGTTCCGGTTGTACAGGATACTACTAATATTGAGAATTACTGGTATTAATTCATATACTGTAGTTCTGGTTGGTATGGGGATACTATATAATATTCGAATTACTGGTATTAATACATATACTGTAGTTCTGGTTGGTACGGGATACTATATAATCTGAGAATTATTCTGTATAATACATATACCGTAGTTCTGGTTGGTACAGGGATACTATTTAATTTGAGAATTACTGGTACTAAATACTATACTGTAGTTCCGGTTGGTACAGGGATACAATAATATTGGGAATCACTGGTATTATACATGTACCGTATTTCTGGTTGGTACAGGGATCTATATATATTGAGAATTACTGTTATTAATGCATATACTGTATGTTCTGGTAGGTACGGGGATACCATATAATATTGGATTATTATACTGGTATTAATATATTTACTGTTCTGGTTGATCCAGTGTACCTTCCGATCAGGGCCACATCTACCATTAGGCAGATGGAGGCATTTGTCTCAGGCGGCACCCTGGCACTGAGAAGAAAGGCGGCAGACAGGCAGTTGTAGAAAAAAATGTTTTTTTTTCCTTGACCATCAAAAATAAAAATTTTCCCTAGTACCAGATATAAGGTTGTTTAAATCCTTTATTATGGTTAGGTTAGCTTTAATAAATTTTGTTAGACTGGTTAGGTTAGTTGGGCCCTGCTGAGAGTCTACCTTGACATGGTGGAAGACTTACAAATCTTTGGCTAAAAAAAGAAAGTCTGGCATTTCTAATGTATTGTAAAAGTTGAACCAACATGTAAGCCACGCACTGTAAAAAAGTTATTTTGATTGAGCAACAAAATCCTGAAAGGAGCAACATGGTATTGGCAACACAAGATGTTTTGAAGAATGGATGTAATATCTGTTTTCTAGTCATTTACATTATTGATAATTGATTGTCTGAGGAACTGTTTAAATACCTATGTGATAGGAAGTTAAAAATCATATCTTTAGCCACGCCCATCCACAAAGCCACACCCCTCTAAGATGGCAGCGGCAACACAAAGCGGCAATAAAGTTTGGCTCAGGCAGCAAAAACCCTAGAAGTGCCCCTGCTTCCGATTGCCATTTGGAGTCAGGAAGGAATTCTCTCCCCCCTTCTTTTTAGCTGGGAGGTTTATAAAGGTTGAACTGGATGTATGTATGTCTAACACCATAAAACACCTTGTACACCCCTGCTTGTCCCTCTACCTTCTATTCCTAGCCACTAACACCATAAAGCACTTGTACTACATGCCTGGTCCCTCTACCTTCTATTCCTACCCACTAACACCATAGACGCCTGTACCACCTGCCTGGTCTCTCTACTTTCTATTCCTACCAACACCATAAAGCACCTTGTACTCCCTGCCTGGGCTCTCTACTTTGTATTCCTACCCACTAACACCATAAAGCACCTTGTACCACCTGCCTGGTCTCTCTTCCTTCTATTCCTACCCACTAACACCATAGCACCTTGTACCACCTGCATGGTCTCTCTACTTTCTTATCCTACCACTAACCCATAAGCCCTTGTACCACCTGCATGGTCTCTCTACTTTCTATTCCTACCCACTAACACCATAAGCACCTTGTACCACCTGCATGGTCTCTCTACCTTCTATTCCTACCCAGTAACACCATAAAAACCTTGTACCACCTGCCTGGTCTCTCTACCTTCTATTCCTACCAACTAACCACCATAAATCACCTTGTACCACCTGCCTGGTCTCTCTACCTTCTTTCCTACCACTAACACCATAAATAACCTTGTACCACCTGCCTGGTCTCTCTTACCTTCTATTCCACACACTAACACCTAAATAACCTTGTACCACCTGCCTGGTCTCTCTACCTTCTATCTTTCCTACACACAACACCATAAATCACCTTGAACCACCTGCCTGGTCTCTCTACCTTCTATTCCTACCCACTAACCCATAAGCACCTTGTACCACCTGCATGGTCTCTCTACTTTCTATTCCTACCCAGTAACACCATAAAGCACCTGTACCACCTGCCTGGTCTCTCTACCTTCTATTCCTACACCACTACACATAAAGCATCTTGTACCACCTGCCTGGTCTCTCTTCCTTCTATTCCTACCCACTAACACCATAAGCACCTTGTACCACCTGCAGGGTCTCTCTACTTTCTATTCCTACCCACTAACACCATAAGCACCTTGTACCACCTGCATGGTCCTCTACTTCTACTTTCTATTCCTACCCCTAACACCATAAAGCACCTTGTACTACCTGTCTGGTCTCTCTACATTCTATTCCTACCCAGTAACACCATAACAACCTCTACCTCTACCCCTGCCTGGTCTCTCTACCTTCTATTCCTACACACTAACACCATAAAGCATCTTGTACCACGCTGCCTGGTCTCTCTACCTTCTATTCCTACCCAGTAACACCATAAAGCACCTTGTACTACCTGTCCGGTCTCTCTACCTTCTATTCTTACCCGTAACACCATAAAGCACCTTGTACCACCTGCCTGGTCTCTCTACCTTCTATTCCTACACAACTAACACCATAAATCACCTGTACCACCACTGCCTGGTCTCCTCTACCTCTATTCCTATGCATTAACACCATAAAGCACCTATACCACCTGCCTTGTCTCTCTACCTTCTATTCCTACCTCCCACTAACACATAAGCACCTTGTACCAGCTGCCTGTATCACAACTCTTTACTAGTGATCCCTGATCCTCTCTGGGAAACAGTTTATTGCAGTAATGTAACTTGTCATCACGGGGACATTAAGACTCATGTTTGTGTCCCACCGACCCTGCTTGCTGTGACTCTGACAGAAATAACTGTGACTGGCAATTTATTTATTGACTGGTTCCTGTTTTCTCTGTAATGTCCAACATTTAGCCAGGGACAAAATCAAAATATCTGTTGTTTCTAGGATCAGTAAAGCAACTAATGTTTTAACGAAACTCTGCACAATGAACATTACAGTTTGCAACCAATGTGATCAATGGGGGCAGTATCACACTCCTTCGATAATGGCAATGGGTATGTCTGTGTTTGTAGCCTGTACTGCCTGTGACCCAGACAGGTCATCCCCTGTGCCCTTTACCCCCTGTGGTCTGCAGGACAGACATTAGGGTGTACAGGGGTTAATTCATTATGGGTCCCCTCATTCCAGGGGCTTCTGAAAAAAATGTGACAGGGGCCACCCATATATAGATGTGAGATACATAGATTGGAAACGTTACTCATTGGATCTCTTATTTGGTTGAACTACAGTTCCCATCAGTCCTTCCAATCTATACACTGCTTGCTGTTTAACAAAAGCATTTAATCCATAGGCTGACAGATAATAATGGACCAGGGACCTTGCGGGTTGTTTGCTGTGTTTCCTAATATCTACACAAGCTTCTTTAACCCTCATACAACCAGATAACCACAAACTGAACAGTGGAATAAAAAAGACCATTAACAATGTGTTGCTCCCAGCAATTCCTATGCATATCCATCAGTAGCAACCTGTTTGGTAGCTCCACACAACCTAACACTGAGAATTGCCAATGTTATTTTAAAATAAATTATATTTATTTCTTCCCAAATATTATCAAACATTACAGTGTTGTAGCCATGAAAGGTGCACTTGTTGCATATATTCCATAAATTAGATAATTCACATTGATATCCCATGATTCTAACTAATCAAAATGGTAATAAATATAATATATTTTATATAAATACAAAGTTGGTGATTGCCATTGAAATTACAAAATCAGGGCGATAAATAAAATAGTCCCTGTGCTATGTACAATTTACATGTGTGGAGTGTGTACACACTTGGCCTATAGAGTCCAGCTCGTATTCAATCACAGACACAAGTTAGAGGGGGTTCATTTTCTATGTTGTCGAATGAGGATTTGTTTAATTTCCTGGGGTCCTCTGGAGTCCACACTTTGGCTCTTCTGACAACATTCTGATCTCTCAGCTGCTTTCATCAGTCCATGAAAGAGAATGCCAGCAAGAGGAGGGAGCCCATAGTCAGGGTCACTTGGAAAGGGGATCCTAGAGAAAACAAACACATTAGACATTACATTAATGAAAACCCAGTAAACTACACAATACATCATAATATGGAAACGCAGGTATGTGGGTTAGACCGATATGGAATCCTGCCAATGATATGGGGATATGAGGGGGGAAACATTCATTGACAGTATTGGGGCTACTCATTGCCCATATAATATCCTACTGCACCTTATACAGGTATTGTATTGTCATGTACACGTAATAACTGTATAATAAAGATTAGCGGGTGGCCCCCATGCACAGTCCAGGCAGAGGGAACAGAGTAGGATGGCTGGGGGGATACAAGGTGGTGGTACCCAACTGCACACTAGGCTATGGTTACTATGACAACACTGGGATAACCTACAATCCCAATACAATACACAGCAGACTTATACCGGGTGTTAACTGGCAATACCACTGCACTCATTAGGCCAGATATCTGTTACAGATGCTCAATCACTTCCAGGGATCCCTATGACAATGCCTTGCTGATTGGCCCATCCGATAATAATCTGCCAGTGTGTGGGCAGTTGACTTACTTGTCCCCCTGTGGCAGATGATGACTTTCTGGGCTGGTGGGCGCTGTCTGCGCTGGGGCCCCTCACGGAGATCTGATCGCACCAGGTCGCTGAGAAGTTGATGTAGCCGATGCCAGTCGCAGGGTGTCCACCTTAGACAGTCGCTTCTCATAGGGCAGGGTGGGGATGTGGGACCGGAGACCTTCGAAGGCGTCGTTGATTGACTGCATCCTGCGCTCTCCCGACATTCGCCGCCTGCCTGAGTGCTGCAGCTCCTTATCGGACCGGATCCTCCTCCTGCGCTTGATGCCCACCCCCCCCTCCCTTCACCACTGTCCCGGCAGTCATACGGGAACCCACCGGGGGAGAGGAGGAGGAGGAGAAGGAGAGGTCCCCGGGGTCACAGTAATCTTCATCCTCCTCCTCCTCCTCCCTGTAATAGTCCTGGATCTGCCCGGCCAAGAACTCCACATGGTCCCCTAGAGGTCATCTGGGTCCAGGGAGCCCCCGGGGGAGCCGTCGGTGAAGAAATCCTCATCATGGAGTAATGGGAAGAGAAAGACTGCAGTCCTGCGAACTGTTCCAGCGCTGTTTCCATGGTTCCCCCGCCCTCTGTGCGATCAGCGCTCACCTTTACAGCCCGGCGGTCCCTTTAATGAATTACACCTTAAATGTAACTATATCTAGCCACGCGAGTTATTTATAGTAACAACCACAGTCGCGTGCCGCTACCCAGAGTCGCCGGCCAATCAGAAAGTTCGTTCTGTTCTTAGAACACCCACTCAGCCCCCCGCTGATCCTACACCTTCATAGACTGGGAGGGACCGGAGTGATGGAGGACACGCCCTCTGTCACTCACACAGGTAGCGGTGGGATGACTCCGCGCTGCTGCTCTGAGGACCAAACGGTTTAAAGGGGAAGTAGGTCAGCCAGTCATTTTACTCCCATGTAACACTGTAGGAACTGGGAATGGCAGGAGCATGGACCATGTCTAAGTGTATGGGATGTAACCAGAAATAGGGCTCAATGCTAACTACCATAGGAATCGCTGCTTAACACTGAGAGATGGCCGACATAAATAAATACTAATAACAATAATAATAATAATACATTAATCATATAACCTACCCCTGTAGTGGATTTCTGTGGGAGGAACTGTAAGATTATAGCCTTATAATCTTACAGTTCCTGGAGAGAAGGAAACCAGAGCCACAAAGGGGTAGGTTATAATAAATAATGCACCCCCACTGTAAATTATAGGGATTTAAGAAGTCAACTTGGAGTTCTGTATAAAAGGTACTTGGCCTGCAGCCTCGTGCTTTTATATGGTCACGAACTCCTTGGTGACTTCAATATCCTTATAATTTACAGTAGGGGTGCATTATCCACAATTAATACTTCTACTACTTATAATAAAAAATATAATAATAGTATCTAGTACTAATAATACAGATAATCATAGTAATACTACTACTACTACTACTTATAATAATAATAATAATAATATATAAAATAAAAGTAACTACTACTAATAAATATAATCAATACTTCTACTACTAATATATATATAATAATAATAGTAATATTACTACTAATAATATAAAATAGTAATACTACTACTAATAATAAATATAATAATAGTAATACTACAACCACTACTACTATAATAATAATAATAATTAATTAAGCAATATTAATACTACTACAACTAATAATAAATAAATATAATATAGTAATACTACTAATAGTAATACTATTTATTATAATAATTATAGCGTAGTGTACTGATATTATAGTAATAATAATGTAAATATTAATAAAAATTATAATAATAGTTGCTACTACCACTACTAGTACTATTAATACAAAATATTTGTAATATGATTATTACATAGTAATACTTTTACTACACAAATAATACTTGAAATAGAAAAACAACAAGAATATAATAGTAATGATATTATTTTCCAATGTATAATTCATGTAGTAATGTTGCTGTACAGTATGTATATTGTAATACAGTTTTACTGCAGTATATAACATCCCATTACAAGAAGTACTGTATCTTATCCCACCGCACAGTGAAATCATCTCTATGTATAGAGCTGGGAATCCAGAGATATCAAATGAGTCTAATGCAAAGTATAAAGTAACTTTGACTATACACCCTATTACAATAAATACAGTATCTACTAATGTTAAAGATATATTTTATGTAAATCTCTATAGACAGGATAATACATACTTATGAATATGCTATCCAATCAGTGGTAGAGTGAGAAAGATACAGTCTTGTATATTGGATCAGTAGAGAGATACCTTGTTGCAGTAACCAGCATTTCCAGACCAGCTCAAGAGGGTCATTACATTTACCTGTTCTAAATGACCCATGTGGCACTGTCATTTGAATGTTATGACTGTATTAAGGACAACTCCTCCCCCATAAGAACATCTTTTAGAAAGAATGGCCTCTTTAAAATATGTTGATATATCATACTTTGTCCTATGAATCATTACTGTGCATGAAAACTGAGCAATTTAGAAAACTGTACTGAGCCTGGCATGCTAAGAAAAGGCAGACATGGATTAACATCCATTCATTGGCTGTGATATCACTGTCAAATCCATAACTGACAGTTACTAACTGGAAGAACCAGGAAGCAGAAATGGGGGAAACAGGATATTGTACAGGATTTCAGGTTAGACTTATATATTTCACATTTCAAACTATTACTGTTTAGGGTTTTGGGGGCTGGACTTGCCTTTAATTATTTTATTTGGATTTGTGTATTGTATTGACTATATTGGTTATTAATATGGATCTGTGTATTGCACTGACTGTATTGTTATTATATCCGAATCTGTGTATTGCACTGACTGTATTGGTTATTATATCCGATTCGTGTGTATTGCACTGACTGTATGGTTATTATATCCGGATCTGTGTATTGCACTGACTGTATTGGTTATTATATCCGGATCTGTGTATTGCACTGACTGTATTGGTTATTATATCCGGATCTGTGTATTGCACTGACTGTATTTGTTATTATATCTGGATCTGTGTATTGTACTGACTGTATTGGTTATTAATCCGATCTGTGTATTGCACTGACTGTATTGATTGTAGATATGGATCTGTGTATTGTACTACTGTATTGTTATTAGATATGGATCTGTATTTGTACTGACTGTATTGGTTATTATATCCGGATCTGTCTATTGTTCTGACTGTATTGGTTATTATATCCGGATCTGTGTATTGCACTGACTGTATTGATTGTTAGATATGGATCTGTGTATTGCACTGACTTTATTGGTTATTAATATGGATCTGTGTATTGTCTGACTGTATTGGTTATTATTCCGGATCTGTGTAGTTCTGACTGTATTGGTTATTATATCCGGATCTGTGTATTGTACTGACTGTATTGATTATTAAATGGATTTGTGTATGCACTGACTGTATTGGTTATTATTCTGGATCTGTGTATTGTACTGACTGTATTGATTATTAGATATGGATCTGTGTATTGTACTGACTGTATTGGTTATTAGATATGGATCTGTGTATTGCACTGACTGTATTGGTTTTTATATCCGGACCTGTGTATTGTACTGACTGTATTGGTTATTATATCCGGATCTGTGTATTGCACTGACTGTACTGATTATTAGATATGGATCTGTGTATTGCACTGACTGTATTGGTTATTATAACCAGATCTGTGTATTGCACTGACTGTATTGATTATTAGATATGGATCTGTGTATTACACTGACTGTATTGATTATTAGATATGGATCTGTGTATTGGTTATTATATCCGGATCTGTGTATTGCACTGACTGTATTGATTATTAGATATGGATCTGTGTATTACACTGACTGTATTGATTATTAGATATGGATCTGTGTATTGTACTGACTGTATTAATTATTAGATATGGAACTGACTATATTGATTATTAGATATGGATTTGTGTATTGCACTGACTGTATTGATTATTAGATATGGATCTGTGTATTGCACTGACTGTATTGGTTATTATATGCGGATCTGTGTATTGCACTGACTGTATTGGTTATTATATCCGGATCTGTGTATTGCACTGACTGTACTGATATTAGATATGGATCTGTGTATTGCACTGACTGTATTGGTTATTATAACCAGATCTGTGTATGCACTGACTGTTTGTTATTACATATGGATCTGTGTATTGCCTGACTGTATTAATTATTAGATATGGAACTGACTGTATTGATTATTAGATATGGATCTGTGTATTGCACTGACTGTATTGATTATTAGATATGGATCTGTGTATTGCACTGACTGTATTGGTTATAATATGCGGATCTGTGTATTGCACTGACTGTATTGGTTATTATATCTGGATCTGTGTATTGCACTGACTGTATTGGTTATTATATGCGGATCTGTGTATTGCACTGACTGTATTGGTTATTATATCTGGATCTGTGTATTGTACTGACTGTATTGGTTATTATAACCGGATCTGTGTATTGCACTGACTGTATTGATTATTAAATATGGATCTGTGTATTGCACTGACTGTATTGATTATTACATATGGATCTGTGTATTGCACTGACTGTATTGGTTATTCTATCCGGATCTGTGTATTGCACTGACTGTATTGATCATTAGATATGGATCTGTGTATTGTACTGACTGTATTGGTTATTATATCCAGATCTGTGTATTGCACTGACTGTATTGATTATTAGATATGGATCTGTGTATTGCACTGTCTGTATTGGTTATTATAAACGGATCTGTGTATTGCACTGACTGTATTGATTATTAGATATGGATCTGTGTATTGCACTGACTGTATTGATTATTAGATATGGAACTGACTATTGATTATTAGATATGGATCTGTGTATTGCACTGACTGTATTGATTATTCGATATGGATCTGTGTATTGCACTGACTGTATTGATTATTAGATATTGATCGTGTATTGCACTGCACTGTATTGGTTATTATACGCGGATCTGTGTATTGCACTGACTATAGTGTGTTATTATATCCACTGATGTATTGATATTGATATGGATCTGTGGTATTGCACGATGATTGTATTGATATGATCTTTGTATATGATCATGCCACTGTATTGATTATAATATGCGGATCTGTGTATTGCACTGACTGTATTGTTGTTATGATAGTCTGGATCTGTGTTGATTGCACTGACTGTATTGGTTATTATATGCGGATCTGTGTATGCACTGACTGTATTGGTTATTATATCTGGATCTGTGTATTGACTGACTGTATTGGTTATATAACCGGATCTGTGGTATGTCCTGACTGTATTGATTATTAAATAGGATCTGTGTATTGCACTGACTGTTTGATTATACTATGGATCTGTGTATTGCACTGACTGTATGGGTTATTCATCCGGATCTGTGTATTGCACTGACTGTATGGATCATTAGATATGGATCTGTGTATTGTACTGACGTTATTGGTTATTATATCCATATCTGTGTATTGCACTGACTGTATTGATTATTAGTATGGATCTGTGTATTGCACTGTCTTGTATTGGTTATTATAATCGGATCTTGTGTATTGACCTACTGTATTGATTATAGATATGGATCGGTGTATGCCTGACTGTATTGATTATTAGATATGGAACTGACTATTGATTATTAGATATGGATCTGTGTATTGCACTGACTGTATTGATTATTCGATATGGATCTGTGTATTGCACTGACTGTATTGATTATTAGATATGGATCTGTGTTATTGCACTGACTGTATTGGTTATATACGGATCTGTGTATTGGACACTGACTGTGTTATTATATCCGGATCTGTGTATTGCACTGATGATTGGTTATTATATGCGGACTGTGTATTGCACTGACTGTATTGGTTATTAATCCGGATCTGTGTATTGCACTGACTGTATTGATTATTAGATATGGATCTGTGTATTGCCTGACTGTATTGATTATTAATATGGATCTGTGTATGCACTGACTGTCTTGATTATTAGATATGGATCTGTGTATTGCACTGACTATTGTTATTAGATATGAATCAGTGTATTGCACTGACTGTATTGATTATTAGATATGGATCTGTGTATTGCACTGACTGTATTTATATTAGATATGGATCGTGTATTCAATGACTGTATTGATTATTAGATATGGATCAGTGTATTGCACTGACTGTCTTGATATTAGATATGGATCTGTGTATTGCACTGACTGTCTTGATTATTAGATATGGTCTGTGTATTGCACTGACTGTATGATTATTAATATGGATCTGTGTATGGCACTGACTGTTTGATTATTAGATATGGATCTGTGTATTACACTGACTGTATTGATTATTAGATATGGATCTGTGTATTACCTGACTGTATTGATATTAGATATGGACTGTGTATTGCACTGACTGTTTGATTATTAGATATGGATCTGTGTATTGCACTGACTGTATTGGATCTGTGTATTGCACTGACTGTATTGGTTATTATATGCGGATCTGTGTATTGCACTGACTGTATTGGTTATTATATCCGGATCTGTGTATTGCACTGACTGTACTGATTATTAGATATGGATCTGTGTATTGCACTGACTGTATTGGTTATTATAACCAGATCTGTGTATTGCACTGACTGTATTGATTATTACATATGGATCTGTGTATTGCACTGACTGTATTAATTATTAGATATGGAACTGACTGTATTGATTATTAGATATGGATCTGTGTATTGCACTGACTGTATTGATTATTAGATATGGATCTGTGTATTGCACTGACTGTATTGGTTATAATATGCGGATCTGTGTATTGCACTGACTGTATTGGTTATTATATCTGGATCTGTGTATTGCACTGACTGTATTGGTTATTATATGCGGATCTGTGTATTGCACTGACTGTATTGGTTATTATATCCGGATCTGTGTATTGCACTGACTGTATTGATTATTAGATATGGATCTGTGTATTGCACTGACTGTATTGGTTATTATAACCAGATCTGTGTATTGCACTGACTGTATTGATTATTATAGAAATGGATCTGTGTATTGTACTGACTGTATTGGTTATTATATCCAGATCTGTGTATTGCACTGACTGTATTGATTATTAGATATGGATCTGTGTATTGCACTGTCTGTATTGGTTATTATAAACGGATCTGTGTATTGCACTGACTGTATTGATTATTAGATATGGATCTGGGATACGATATAATAGTGCGAATTACTGGTATTAATACATTTACCGTTAGTTTTTGGTTTGGTACAGGGAACTATTTAATATTTAGAATTACTGGTACTAATACATATACTGATTTCCGGTTGGTACAGGATACTATATATAGTTGGGAATCACTGGTTATAATACATATACCGTATTTCTGGTTGGTACAGGGATACTATATATATTGAGAATACTGGTATAATGCATATACTGTAGTTCTGATTGGTAGGGGGATACTATATAATATTGAGAATTACTGGTATTAATAATAACTGTAGTTCCGGTTTGGTACAGGATAACTAATATTGAGAATTACTGGTATTATCATATACTGTAGTTCTGGTTGGTATGGGGATACTATAATAATATTCAGAATTACTGGTATTAATACATATACTGTAGTTTGGTTGGTACGGGGCGATACTCTATAAACTGAGAATTACTGGTATTAATACATATACCGTAGTTCTGGTTGGTACAGGGATACTATTTAATATTGAGAATTACTGGTACTAATACATATACTGTAGTTCCGGTTGGTACAGGGATACTATATAAATATTGGGAATCACTGGTATTAATACATGTACCGTATTTCTGGTTGGTACAGGGAGACTATATAATATTGAGAATTACTGGTATTAATGCATATACTGTAGTTCTGGTAGGTACGGGGGATACATATAATATTGAGATTATTATATGGTATAAATATTTTACTGTTCTGGTTGATCCAGGGATACCTTCCGATCAGGGCCACATCTACCATTAGGCAGAGTGAGGCATTTGTCTCAGGCGACCCTGGCACTGAAGAAGAAAGGCGGCAGACAGGCAGTTGTAGAAAAAAATGTTTTTTTTCCTTGACCATCAAGAAAATAAAAATTTTCCCTAGTAACACCGATATAATGTTGTTTAAATCCTTATTATGGTTAGGTTAGCTTTAATAATTTTGTTAGACTGGTTAGGTTAGTTGGGCCCTGCTGAAAGAGTCTACTCTTGACATGGTGGAAGACTTACAAATCTTTTGGCTAAAAAAAGAAAGTCTGGCATTTCTAATGTATTGTAAAAGTTGAACCAACATGTAAGCACAGACTGTAAAAAAGTTAATTTGATTTGAGCAACAAAATCCTGAAAGGAGCAACATGGTAGTGGCAACACAAGATGTTTGAGAAATGGATGAATATACTGTTTCTAGTCATTTACATTATTGAATTGATTGTCTGAGGAACTGTTTAAATACCTATGTGATAGGAAGTTAAAAATCATAATCTTTAGCCACGCCCATCCACAAAGCCACACCCCATTCTAAGATGGCAGCGGCACACAAAAGGCGGCAATAAATTTGGCTCGGCAGCAAAAACCCTAGAAGTGCCCCTGCTTCCGATTGCCATTTGGAGTCAGGAAGGAATTCTCTCCCCCTTCTTTTTAGCTGGGGTTATAAAGGTGAACTGGATGTATGTATGTCTAACACCATAAAACACCTTGTACCACCTGCTTTGTCCCTCTACCTTCTATTCCTAGCCACTAACACCATAAAGCAACCTTGTACTACATGCCTGGTCCCTCTACCTTCTATTCCTACCCACTAACACCATAAAGCGCCTTGTACACCCCTGCCTGGTCTCTCTACTTCTATTCCTACCAACACCATAAAGCACCTTGTACTACCTGCCTGGGCTCTCTACTTTGTATTCCTACCCACTAACACCATAAAGCACCTTGTACCACCTGCCTGGTCTCTCTTCCTTCTATTCCTACCCACTAACACATAAGCACCTTGTACCACTGCATGGTCTCTCTACTTTCTATTCCTACCACTAACACCATAAGCACCTTGTACCACCTGCATGGTCTCTCTACTTTCTATTCCTACCCACTAACACCATAAGCACCTTGTACCACCTGCATGGTCTCTCTACCTTCTATTCCTACCCAGTAACACCATAAATAACCTTGTACCACCTGCCTGGTCTCTCTACCTTCTATTCCTACACACTAACCAATAAATCACTTGTACCACCTGCCTGGTCTCTCTACCTTCATTCCTACCACTAACACCATAAATAACCTTGTACCACCTGCCTGGTCTCTCTACCTTCTATTCCTACACACTAACACCATAAATAACCTTGTACCACCTGCCTGGTCTCTCTACCTTCTATTCCTACACACTAACACCATAAATCACCTTGTACCACCTGCCTGGTCTCTCTACCTTCTATTCCTACCCACAAACCATAAGCACCTTGGTACCACCTGCATGGTCTCTCTACTTTCTATTCCTACCCAGTAACACCATAAAGCACCTTGTACCACCTGCCTGGTCTCTCTACCTTCTATTCCTACACCACACCATAAAGCATCTTGTACCACCTGCCTGGTCTCTCTTCCTTCTATTCCTACCCACTAACACCATAAGCACCTTGTACCACCTGCATGGTCTCTCTACTTCTATTCCTACCCACTAACACCATAAGCACCTTGTACCACCTGCATGGTCTCTCTACTTTCTATTCCTACCCACTAACACCATAAAGCACCTTGTATACCTGTCTGGTCTCTCTACATTCTATTCCTACCAGTAACACCATAAACACCTTCTACCACCTGCCTGGTCTCTCTACCTTCATTCCTACACACTAACACCATAAAGCATCTTGTACCACTGCCTGGTCTCTCTACCTTCTATTCCTACCCAGTAACACCATAAAGCACCTTGTACTACCTGTCCGGTTCTCTACCTTCTATTCTTACCCAGTAACACCATAAGCACCTTGTACCACCTGCCTGGTCTCTCTACCTTCTATTCCTAACCACTAACACCATAAATCACCTGTACCACCTGCCTGGTCCTCTACCTTCTATTCCTATGCATTAACACCATAAAGCACCTATACCACCTGCCTTGTCTCCTACCTTCTTTCCTACCTCCACTAACACATAAAGCACCTTGTACCAGCTGCCTGTATCACACTCTTTACTAGTGATCCCTGATCCTCTCTGGGAAACCAGTTTATTGCAGTAAGTGTAACTTGTCATCACCGGGGACATTAAGACTCATGTGGTGTGTCCCACCGACCCTGCTTGCTGTGACTCTGACAGAAAATAACGTGACTGGCAATATTATTTATTGACTGGTTCCTGTGTCTCTGTAATGTCCAACATTTAGCCAGGGACAAAATCAAAATATCTGTGTGTTTCTAGGATCAGTAAAGCAACTAAATGTTTTAAAACGAAACTCTGCACAATGAACATTACAGTTTGCAACCAATGTGATCAATGGGGGCAGTATCAACATCTCCCTTAGATAATGGCAATGGGTATGTCTGTGTTGTAGCCTGTACTGCCTGTGACCCAGACAGGTCATCCCCTGTGCCCTTTACCCCCTGTGGTCTGAGGACAGACATTAGGGTGTACAGGGGTTAATTCATTATGGGTCCCCTCATTCCAGGGGCTTCTGAAAAAAATGTGACAGGGGCCACCCATATATAGATGTGAGATACATAGATTGGAAACGTTACTCATTGGATCTCTTATTTGTTGAACTACAGTTCCCATCAGTCCTTCCAATCTATACACTGCTTGCTGTTTAACAAAAGCATTTAATCCAAGGCTGACAGATTATAATGGACCAGGACAGGGACTTGGGGTGTTTGCTGTGTTTCCTAATATCTACACAAGCTTCTTTAACCCTCATACAACCAGATAAACACAAAACTGAACAGTGGATAAAAAAAGACAAGTAACAATGGTGCTCCCAGCATTCCTATGCAGATACATCAGTAGCAACCTGTTTGGTAGCTCACACAACCTTTAACACTGAGAATTGCCAATGTTATTTTAAAAATAAATTAATTTATTTCTTCCCAAAATATTATCAAACATTACAGTGTTGTAGCCATGAAAGGTGCACTTGTTGCATATATTCCATTAATTAGATAAATTACACATTGATATCCCATGATTCTAACTAATCAAAATGGTAATAAAATAATATATTTTATATAAATACAAAGTTGGTGATTGCCATGAAAATTACAAAAATCAGGGCGATAAATAAAAATAGTCCCATGTGCTATGTACATATTTACATTGTGGGATGTGTGTACACACTTGGCCTATAGAGTCCAGCTCGTATTCAATCACAGACACAGAGTTAGAGGGGGTTCATTTTCTATGTGTCGAATGAGGATTTGTTTAATTTCCTGGGGTCCTCTGGAGTCCACACTTTGGCTCTTCTGACAACATTCTGATCTCTCAGCTGCTTCTCATCAGTCCATGAAAGAGAATGGCCAGCAAGAGGAGGGAGCCCATAGTCAGGGTCACTTGGGAAGGGGATCCTGAGAGAAAACAACACATTAGACATTACATTAATGAAAACACAGTAAACTAAACACAATACATCATAATATGGAAACAGCAGGTATGTGGGTTAGACCGATATGGAATCCTGCCAATGATATGGGGATATGAGGGGGGAAACATTCATTGACAGTATTGGGGCTACTCATTGCCCCATATAATATCCTACTGCACCTTATACAGGTATTGTATTGTCATGTAACGGTAATAACTGTATAATAAAGGATTAGCTGGTGGCCCCCATGCACAGTCCAGGCAGAGGGAACAGAGTAGGATGGCTGGGGGGATACAAGGTGGTGGTACCCAACTGCACACTAGGCTATGGTACTATGACAACACTGGGATAACCTACAATACCAATACAATACACAGCAGACTTATACCGGGTGTTAACTGGCATACCAGCTGCACTCAGTAGGCCAGATATCTGTTACAGATGCTCAATCACTTCAGGGATCCCTATGACAAGCCTTGCTGATTGGCCCATCCGATAATAATCTGCCGTGTGTGGGCAGTTGACTTACTTGTCCCCCTGTGGCAGATGATGACTTTCTGGGGCTGGGGGCGCTGTCTGGCTGGGGGCCCCTCATGGGAGATCTGATCGCACCAGGTCGCTGAGGAAGTTGATGTAGCCGATGGCCAGTCGCAGGGTGCCACCTTAACAGTCGCTTCTCATAGGGCAGGGTGGGGATGTGGGACCGGAGACCTTCGAAGCGTCGTTGATTGACTGCATCCTGCGCCTCTCCCGGACATTCGCCCGCCTGTCTGAGCTGCTGCTCCTTATCGGACCGGATCCTCCTCCTGCGCTTGATGCCCAGACCCCCCCTCCCTTCACACTGTCCCGGCAGTCATACGGGAACCCACCGGGGAGGAGGAGGAGGAGGAGAAGGAGAGGTCCCCGGGGTCACAGTAATCTTCATCCTCCCCTCCTCCTCCCGTAATAGTCCGGATCTGCCCGGCCAAGAACTCCACATGTCCCCTAGGAAGTCATCTGGGTCCAGGGAGCCCCGGGGGAGCGCTCGCGTGAAGAAATCCTCATCATGGAAGTAATGGGAAGAGAAAGACTGCAGTCCTGCGAACTGTTCCAGCGCGTGTTTCCATGGTTCCCCCGCCTCTGTGCGATCAGCGCTCACCGATTACAGCCCGGCGGTCCCTTTAATGAATTACAAACTTAATGTAACTATATCTAGCCACGCGAGGTTATTATAGTAACAACCACAGTCGCGTGCCGCTACCAGAGTCGCCGGCCAATCAGAAGTTCGTTCTGTCTTAGAACACCCACTCAGCCCCCCGCTGATCCTACACCTTCATAGACTGGGAGGGACCGGAGTGATGGGGACACGCCCTCTGTCACTCACACAGGTAGCGGGGGATCTGACTCCGCGCTGCTGCTCTGAGGACCAACGGTTTAAAGGGGAAGTAGGTCAGCCAGTCATTTTACTCACATGTAACACTGTAGGAACTGGGAATGGCAGGAGCATGGACCAGTCTAATAGTGTATGGGATGTAACCAGAAATAGGGCTCAATGCTAACTACCATAGGAATCGCTGCTTAACACTGAGAGATGGCCGACATAAATAAATACTAATAACAATAATAATAATAATACATAATCATATAACCTACCCCTGTAGTGGATTTCTGTGGGAGGAACTGTAAGATATAGCCTTATAATCTTACAGTTCCTGGAGGAGAAGGAAACCAGAAGCCACAAAGGGGTAGGTTATAATAAATAATGCACCCCCACTGTAAATTATAGGGATATTAGAAGTCAACTTGGAGTTCTGTATAAAAGGTACTTGGCCTGCAGCCTCGTGCTTTTATATGGTCACGAACTCCTTGGTGACTTCTAATATCCTTATAATTACAGTAGGGGTGCATTATCCACTATATTAATACTTCTACTACTTATAATAAAAAAATATAATAATAGAATACTAGTACTAATAATACAGATAATCATAGTAATACTACTACTACTACTACTTATAATAAAATAATAATATATAAAATAAAAGTAATACTACTATAAACATAAAATAATACTAATACTTCTACTACTAATAATATATATAATATAATAGTAATATTACTACTAATAATATATAATAGTAATACTAATACTAATATAAATATAATAATAGTAATACTACAACCACTACTACTATAATAATATAATAATAATTAATTAAGCAATAATAACTACTACAACTATAATAAATAAATATAATAATAGTAATACTACAATAGTAATACTATTTATTATAATAATATATAGCGTAGTGTACTGTATTTAGTAATAATAATGTAATAATATTAATAAAAATTTAATAATAGTTGCTACTACCACTACTAGTACTATTAAATACAAAATATTAATGTAATAAATGATTATTACATAGTAATACTTTTACTACTACAAATAATACTTGAAATAGAAAAACAACAAGAATATAATAGTAATGATATTATTTTCCAATGTATATTCATGTAGTAATGTTGCTGTACAGTATGTATATGTGAATACAGTTTACTGCAGTATATAACATCCCATACAAGAAGTACTGTATCTTTATCCCAGCACAGTGAATCATCTCTATGTATAGAGCTGGGAATCCAGAGATATCAAATGAGTCTAAATGCAAAATGTATAAAGTAACTATTGACTATCACCCTATTACAATAAATACAGTATCTACTAATGTTTAAGATATATTTTATGTAAATCTCTAGACAGGATAATACAGTACTGTATGAATGATGCTATCCAATCAGTGGTAGAGTGAGAAAGATACAGTCTTGTATATGGATCAGTAGAGAGATACCTTGTTGCAGTAGACCAGCATTTCCAGACCAGCTCAGAGAGGGTCATTACATTTACCTGTTCTAAATGGACCCATGTGGGCACTGTCATTTGAATGTTATGACTGTATTAAGGACAACTCCTCCCCCATAAGAACATCTTTTAGAAAGAATGGCCTCTTTAAAATATGTTGATATATCATACTTTGTCCTATGAATTCATTACTGTGCATGAAAACTGAGAATTTAGAAAACTGTACTGAGCCTGGGCATGCTAAGAAAAGGCAGACATGGGATTAAATCCAGTCATTGCGTGTGATATCAACTGTCAAATCCATAACTGACAGTTACTAACTGGAAGAACCAGGAAGCAGAAATGGGGGAAACAGGATATGTACAGGATTTCAGGTTAGACTTATATATTTCACATTTCAAACTATTACTGTTTAGGTTTTGGGGCTGGACTTGCCCTTTAATTATTTATTTGGATTTGTGTATTGTATTGACTATATTGGTTATTAAATATGGATCTGTGTATTGCACTGACTGTATTGGTTATTATATCCGGATCTGTGTATTGCACTGACTGTATTGGTTATTATATCCGGATCTGTGTATTGCACTGACTGTATTGGTTTATTATTCCGGACTGTGTATTGCACTGACTGTATTGGTTATTATATCCGGATCTTGTGTATTGCACTGACTGTATTGGTTATTATATCCGGATTGTGTATTGCACTGACTGTGTATTTGTTATTATATGGATCTGTGTATTGTACTGACTGTATTGGTTATTATATCCGGATGTGTATTGCACTGACTGTATTGATTGTAGATATGGATCTGTGTATTGTACTGACTGTATTGGTTATTAGATATGGATCTGTATATTGTACTGACTGTTTGGTTATTATATCCGGATCTGTCTATTGTTCTGACTGTATTGGTTATTATATCCGGATCTGTGTATTGCACTGACTGTATTGATTGTTAGATATGGATCTGTGTATTGCACTGACTTTATTGGTTTAGATATGGATCTGTGTATGTACTGACTGTATTGGTTATATATCCGGATCTGTGTATTGTTCTGACTGTATTGGTTATTATATCCGGATCTGTGTATGTACTGACTGTATTGATTATTAGATATGGATTTGTGTATTGCACTGACTGTATTGGTTATTATATCTGGATCTGTGTATTGTACTGACTGTATTGATTATTAGATATGGATCTGTGTATTGTACTGACTGTATTGGTTATTAGATATGGATCTGTGTATTGCACTGACTGTATGGTTTTTATATCCGGACCTGTGTATTGTACTGACTGTATTGGTTATTATATCCGGATCTGTGTATTGCACTGACTGTACTGATTATTAGATATGGATCTGTGTATTGCACTGACTGTATTGGTTATTATAACCAGATCTGTGTATTGCACTGACTGTATTGATTATTAGATATGGATCTGTGTATTACACTGACTGTATTGATTATTAGATATGGATCTGTGTATTGGTTATTATTCGGATCTGTGTATTGCACTGACTGTATGATTATAGATATGGATCTGTGTATTACACGACTGTATGATTATTAGATATGGATCTGTGTATTGTACTGACTGTATTAATTATTAGATATGGAACTGACTATATTGATTATTAGATATGGATTTGTGTATTGCACTGACTGTATTGATTATTAGATATGGATCTGTGTATTGCACTACTGTATTGGTTATTATATGGCGGATCTGTGTATTGCACTGACTGTATGGTTATTATATCCGGATCTGTGTATTGCACTGACTGTACGTTATTAGATGGATCTGTGTATTGCACTGACTGTATGGTTATTATAACCGATCTGTGTATTGCAACTGACTCTGTTGGATTATACATATGGATCTGTGTATTGCACTGACTGTATTGATTATTAGATATGGAACTGACTATTGATTATTAGATATGGATCTGTGTATTGCACTGACTGTATTGATTCCTGCCTTGGTGTTGCTTCTCTTAGGGTGGTTGGCTCTGGGCCTGCCTGCCCTGTGTTCCGTCTCACACAACAATTATCCCTGGCTGTCCCCCCCCTGCTCTTGCCTGCGTCTTGTTCCTTCTCCCTGGCTCTGTGTATTGTCTGCGGTCTTGGTTTACCCTCTTCTGGCTTGTGGCTTGCCCACCTGCTGCTTGGTTCTTCTCTGGCCTTGTGTCCCTTGTCTGCCTGCTTGCCCCACACACCCACCCCCCAAGAAACAAACACCACATGGCCCAAACCAACAACACCACCTTTGTGTCTTGTCTGCCTGTCTTGGTCCCGATCTGGTATTGCACTGACTGTATTGATTATTAGATATGGATATGTTGTATTGTTACTGAATGTGTGATGTTAGATATGGCTATATGGTATTGTACTGATGTGTGGTTTTAGATACCTGGATTGTGTTATGTACTGGCTGTATTGGTTATTATAACTGGGATCTGTGTATTGTACTGACGTGTATTGGGTTTATACCTGGACCTGTGTATTGTACCTAGATGGCAGCCTTTGCAGCCTCCACCACTCCAATACCTGTACATATTGAATTTATGTTCAGCATATGTGCTAAGCCAATGTTCACACTAACATGGTTACATCACACAATGGGTGGTATCTGACAGTGGTCTGAGTGACCCATACAAACGTGTCATCATTGTATGGGCCATGTGTTTGTATAAGGGCAGGGCATTGTATTAGTTAACCTCCCCCCTGGTTAAAAACCTATGGGGGGGGGCCATTTGGTGCTGAGAACCATTGAGAACCCCCCCCCTGCGACCCCCGCCCGCGCTCTGGCCCCCCTGTGCGCTGTCCGGGGTTCCCCCCCCCCGGCCCTCCCCCACCCCCTCGTTCTCCTCCTTTCCCCCCCACACCACGCTCACTCCCCCACCACCCCCCCACGCCCCGTCACACCCGGGGCCCCCCCCCCCTGCCCGGCCGGCTCCCCACCACCACGCGGCCTGGGTCTTGTCTGTTCTGCCCTGCCGTCCCTTTCCTCTTTTCTCTCCCTGTGTTCCCCAACCACCCACCACACACCCCCCCCCTACCCCCAAACCCCCCCCCCCCACCCACCCCCTGCTCCTTTGCCCCCCTCGTCCCCCCCCACCTACCAACCCACCCCCCCTCGTCATCACCCACGATCCCTTTGTACTCAATATTCTACCCTCCAATTCACAGCCCCGCACCCCCCACCCACTGCAACAAATCGGATCTATTCCAGGAGGAAATGGGACACATTGTACCCCCCCGCTTATTATACAACAGCCAACATTACGCTGTACGATCTGCTACATCTGTTTGTCCATAAGCCGACCCCCCCCCCCACCCCCCCCCCCCCCCCCCCCCCACCCAAATGTTTCACAGGAGCGAGAGCTATTAACTTCCGAGACTATCACATGATGTTCGGAAACAGAAACTTTCATGTCTGTGTATAAAGTGACAAGGTAAGGTAAACATTCTTCCCAGTCCTTCCTTCATTCCCTGTTTGCGATGCAATGTCAAGTCAGATTGGAGGAAGAGAAAGCGGACTACTTTGTAATATGGCCAGTAGTTACAGTGAACAAAAGTGGGAAAGGATTAGGTGGAAAGGACAAATCGATCCAAGAAACTGTCACTTTATAATCCCTCAATGACCTGTGTGGCTGAATAACCTCAGGTTCTATGGAGTTGTAATTGGGAATCATTATGTTAGTTCCTTTCCTTCCATAGTTACTGTTAAATATGTTATCACATCTTTCCCACACACCATACAATCTGATTGTACAGGAGGGCGAAAACCCCCCAATTTATAATCATATTTTACTATTATTAGTATGGAGTTGTTTATCATTAAAGATATATAACCTACCCCTGTTATGGGAGTGAACTGTAAGATTATAGCCTTTATCAACTTCAGTTCCAGGATGGAGAAGGGAACCAGAGAGCCACAAAGGGTAGGGTTTATCATAAATTAATTCACACCAACCTGTAAAATTAAGGGACATTCGGAGGGGTCACCTGGGTTCCGTTGCAACGTATAAAGGTATGAACTGCGGGCCTTCAAACTTTAATAATGGTCACGGAACGCCTCGGTGACTTATAATATCCTTATAATTTACAGTTGGGTGAATTATCCACTAAATAATAATAATAATTTAATAATAATAATTTATTATTAATAATTGGTATTGTTAATCCCAGTTTGTTGGGCTATAGGGGGCGTACTAATTGTTCGACCAAATTGTTCACCGGCATAATAGCGCCAAACGTTAAAATGACGTTACTTTCCCGTGCAGATCGGCTGCTGCTGCTGATCTGTGTACTTGGTCCATGAGGGTCACTGCTACAGACAGTTTCCAGCCGCTAAACGAAGAGTGAGAACTTAATTGTGGGAGCTGCCACACTGAATCGCCAACTCAACGCAGGCAAGGAACAAGCCCCAGGGGCCCGCCACGGGGCCATGAAATCAAACGACAAGGCAGGGGCCGATGGGGGGATGACAGGAAACAGGCACCACAAAACCTCCATATGCCTGTGAGTTGTGGGGGAGCGTGATGGCTTAGCGCTGGAAGCACATTAGCCCATTTCATTCGCGGCACAATTACACATGAAGCAGGTACTGGGCCCTGTGCTGGTAATGCCCACAACACATGAGACCCTCCATTGATGGGTAGAACTGTAGAGGTCAGTGGCGCTCCCCATCCCTCCCCTGGTTGCATTGGTTAGCCTGGGTGCCAGTGCAATCTGCAGAGCCGGCCAGTCCATGGGAATGCTTCCACTTGTGCTCCCAAACCTCCCCCAGCCCCTGCACAACAGGCAGGAAAAACAATACAACCCCCCGGGGCCATCGATCTACAGAGTGAGGAGACACAGTTGACAGAGATAGGGGTCCCCCCTCCAGAAGGTAGCCCAGAGCCAAAGCCCCTAATTAATGGCACAGCTGATTCTAATGATGGGACAGTAATTACTATTGTCATATTATTATAGGGCATGGAATTTCCACATAGTTCTCCACTCTAGGGGCTGTGAGATATACAATCCCCAGGGCTGTGCTTTCCTTCTGTCGCCCTTTTATAACCAGGTTACCCAGGGATGTGGACTGGGCTCATCTTCCTAATATTATACTCCAATGTTATCATTTATAAAAGGACAGCATCATATACTGTATACAGAGACATCATCATATACTGTATACAGGGACCAGACATCAGATACTGTATACAGAGACTCATCATATACTGTATACAGGGACAGCATTCATATACTGTATACAGAGACATCATCATAACTTTATACAGGTGACCAAGACATATATGTATAAAACAGGCACAGCATCATATACTGTTAACAGGGACAGCATCATATACTGTATACAGGGACATATCATTTACATATACTGTATAAAGAGACATCATCATATACGTATACAGAGGACATCATCATATACTGTATACAGGGACAGCAGCAGATACTGTATACAGGCACCGCATATATTACGGTATACGGGACAGCATCATATAATTGTATACAGGGGACAGCATCAATACGGTATACATGACAGCATCTATACTGTTATACAGGCACGGCATCATATACTGTATGAAAGGGACAGCATGGAAAATACTGTATAAAGGACAGCATCATTATACGTATACAGGCACAGCATCATATTACTGTATACAGAAGAATTCATCATATACTGTATACAGAGGAATCATCATATTAATGTATACAGGGACAATCATATAACTGTATACAGGGACAGCAGAATATAACTGTATACAGGGGACAGCATCACATACTGTATACAGGACATCATCATATACAGTATACAGGGACATCATTCATATACTTGTAAAGGGGAGACCATCATCTATACGATATAGGGGACAGCATCATTATACTGTATACAGGAGAATCATCATTATAACTGTAACAGGGACAGCCATTACTATACGTATACAGCACAGAATCACATACTGTATACAGGGACTCATCATATTCGGTATAAGGGACATCATCATATTTTAAACTGTATATAGGACATTTCTCCATATACTGTATACAGGGAAATTCATCAGCTAGTATACAGAGGACATCATCATATCTGGATTACAGGGACAGCATCATATTACGGTATACAGAGACATCATCATATACTGTAGACAGGACAGCATCATATACTGTATAACAGAGAATAATCATATTACTTATAATAGGGAGGGCACATTCATCATATACTGTATTACAGGGGACAGCATCACATACGGTATACAGGGACAAGCTCACATACTGTATAAAGGGACCAGCCTCATTATAATGTATAAAGGGACATAATCACAGAACCAGTCTACAGGCACAGCATCAGGCATCACATATGATACAGGGGAAAGCATCAATACTGTATACAGGGACATCATCATATGTGTATACAGAGGACCATATCATATAATGTATACCTGAGATCATCTATACTGATACAGGGCCAGCATCATATATGTATACAGGGACAGATCATATATGTAGACCAGGGACAGCATAATAACTGTTTACAGGACATCATCTATACTGTATACAGGGAACATAATCATATACTGTATACTGCGCAGGGATACCCAGGGACATCATCATATTACTGTATACAGGGACGACAGCATCATAAACTGTATGACAGGGACAGCATGCATATACTGTATACAGGACAGGCATCATATACTGTATACAGGGACATTCATATTACTGTATACAGGGACATCATTCATATGACTGTATTAAGGGACGCATCATATACTGGATACAGGGACAGCATCATATACTGGTATACAGGGAAAGCATCATATACTGTATATAGGGACATCATCATCTTACTGTATACAGAGACATTCATCATATGACTGTTACAGGAGAAAATCATCATATACTGCTAATACAGCGGACAGCAGCATTATACTGTATAAAGGGACCAGCTCATAACTGATACAGGGACCATCATCATTATACAGTATACAGGGAACATCATCATGGTACTGTATATAGGGACATCATCATTCAACTGTATACAGGGGGACAGCATCATATACTGTATACAGGAGACCCGCATTCATATTATCGATACAGCGCACCGCATCATATACTGTATACAGGGGGACCAGCATCATATACTGTATACAGGAAAGCAATCATATTATGTATCATGGACATCATCATATGCTGTATACAGAGACATCAATATAATGTATACAGAGACATCATCATACTGTATACGGGACAGCATCACCTATACTGTATACAGGGGACAGCATCATATACCCTGTATACAGGGACAGCATCCTATACTGTTATACAGGGGACATCATCATATACTGTATACAGGGACATCAATCACTATTACTGTATACAGGGACATCATCATATATGTATACGGGTACAGCATCATATGTCATGTTATACAGGGACCAGCATCATATACTGTATTACAGGGGACGCATCCTATCCTGTATAACAGGGACATCATCATATTACTGTATACAGGAATCATCATATACTGTATTACAGGGGACAGCATCATATTATATACAGGGGACAGCCATTTTCATATACTGTATAAGGGACAGCATCATATACTGTATATAGGACATCATCAATACTGATACCGAAGACATCTTCATATACTGTAACAGAGACATCATCATATACTGTATACAGGGAAAGCATCATATACGGTGATAAGGGACAGATCAATATGTATACAGGGACATCATCATTACAGTATTACAGGGGACATCATCATATACTGTATATAGGGACATATCAATATGTATACAGGGACCCAGGCATCATATACTGTATACAGGACGCATCATATACTGTATAAGGCACCGGCATCATATACTGTAAGACGGGGACAGCCATTATATACTGTATACAGGCACAGCATCATATACTGTATACAGGGACCACTCATATCTGTAATCGGGACATAATCATATACTGATATAGGGACATCATCATTACTGTATACAGGGAAATCATCATTACTGTATACAGAGACATCATCTCTACTGTATACAGAGACATTCATTCATATACCGTTACAGGGACAGCATCATATACTGTATACAGGGACAGCATCATAACTGTATACAGGCCACAGCATCACATTACTGTATACAGGGACATCATCATATACAGTATACAGGGACCATCATCATATACTGTATATAGGGACATCATTCATATACGTATACAGGGAATCATCCATATACGTATACAGGGACATCATTCATATACTGTATACGGGGACAGTATCATATACTGTATAAGGGACATCCATCATATACTGTTACGGGACAGTATCATAACTGTATATAGGGACATAATCATATACTGTATTTGGTGGGGACAGTATCATAACTGTAGACGGGACATCATCATATTACGTATACAGGGACATATCATATACTGTTATACGGGGACCACATATATACTGTATACGGGGAACATCACATATACTGTATACGGGGACAGGATCATACTGTATACAGGGACATCAATCATATACTGGATATAGGGACATATATATACTGTATACAGGGACATTCTCATATTACAGTATAAGGGGGACATCATCATTATACTGTTATACGGGGACAGTATCATATAGATACCGGACATACTCATCTACTGTATACGGGGACAGATATATACTGTATATAGGGGAAATCATCATATACTGTATGTGGGGCAGATATCATATACTGATACGGGGACATCATAGTTACTGTATACGGGGGACATCATCATATACTGTATACGGGGAAATCATTAATATCACAGTATACAGGGAATCATCATTTTCCTGTATATAGGGACATCATAATATACTATATATAGGGACATCATCAGAACTGTAGTGGGACCAGTATCATATACTGTATACAGGGAATCATCATAGACAGTAACAGGGACATCATCATATACTGTATATCGGGACATCATCATATACTGTATATAGGGACATTATCATATACGGTATAAGGGGACATCTCATTTATACTGTATACGGGATCCGCATCATATACTGTATACGGGGACAGTATCATATACGGTATATAGGGAATCATCATATACTGTATGTGGGGACAGTATCCATTTACGTGTATACGGGGAAATGGGGGCCATTTCATTCATATACTGTATACAGGGACATCATCATTATATGTATACGGGGAATCATCATATACTGTATATGGGGGCCATATCATGTACTGGATATAGGGACATCATCACTCATACTGTATACAGGGACATCATCCAATACTGTTATACAGGGACATATATATACTGGTATATAGGGACCGCATCATATACTGTATTAGGGGACATCATCATAACTGTATATAGGGACATTCACATATTAATGTATTACAGGGAAATCATCATATATGTATACAGGACATCATCATATACTGTATCAGGACAGCATCATTTAATGGATATAGGGACATCATTCAACCTACGAACAGGGGACGCATCATCCATTACGTCTATAGGACAACATCATATACGGTTATATAGGGACTTCATCATAACTGTATCTAGGGTATCAGAACACTGTATATAGAGACAGCATTTTATTAATTATACAGGGACATCAATCAAATACTGTATATAGGGACATCATCAAAATACGTCTATAGGGAACATAATCATATACTGTATATAGGGACATCATCATATACTGTGCCATAGGGAAATCATCAAACACTTGGTATATAGAGAGGATAGCATCATGATACTGGATACAGGGACATCATCATATACGTTATACAGGGACATCTCATATACGTGGATACAGGGCACATAATCAAATATCGTATATAGGGGCATCATTCTATAGGTATACAGGGACATCATCATTACGTATACGGGGACATCATCATATACTGTATATGGGGAGACAGCATCAGATACTGTATACAGGACAGCATCATAGACGATTACAGGGACATCCATCATATACGGCCAACAGGGGACAGCATCATATACGGTATATAGGGACAACATCATATACTGTTATAGGGACAGCATCAAACACTGTTATATAGGGGACATCCCATCATATTACTGTAGATAGGGATATCATCAAACAAGGTTTATAGGGACATAATCATATACGATTAGGGATATCATTCAAACACTGTATATATTGGGGACCAGCATCATACCTGTATATAGGACATCATCAGAACACTTATATAGGGACAGCATCATACCGTATATAGGGGACGGATATATACTGGATATAGGGAAATCATCAAATATGTATATAGGGACATTCCATCAAACAACTGTATATAGGGACATCATTTCATATACTGTATATAGGGACATTTCATACTGTATATAGGGAAAGCATTATATACGGTATACAGGGACATCATCAAATACTGTTGTAATCGGGACATCATCAAAAACCACTGATATAGGGGACAGCATCATCTATACTGTATACAGGGACATCATGCATATAATGTATATAGGGGACATCATCAATACTGTATATAGGGACAGCATCATATACTGATATAGGGACATATCATATAATGTATATAGGGACATCATCATATACTGTATACATGGGACATCATCATATACTGTATACAGGGACCATCATCATTATTACTGTATATAGGGACGCATCATTAGGTATATAGGGAACCATCATATATACTGCAACAGGACAGCATCATATACTGTATATAGGGAAACATCATATACTGTATATAGGGACTTCAGCATACTGGATATAGGGATATCATCCAAACACTGTATATAAGACAGCATTTTATACTGTATACAGGGACATCATCAAATACTGTATATAGGGACATCATTCAAATACTGTATATAGGACATCATCATATACTGTATTAGGGACATCATCATATTAATGTGCATAGGGACATCATCAAACACTGTATATAGAGGATTAGCATTCATGTACTGTATACAGGGACATCATATATACTTATACAGGGACATCCCTATATGTATACAGGGAGACATCATCAAATACTGTATATAGGGGGCATCATCTTATACTGTATACAGGCGACATCATAAATACTGTATACGCGGGACCTCATCATATATGTTATACGGGGACAGCATCATAGACTGTATTACAGGCACAGCCTCATATATGGATACCGGGCCATCATCAGATAATGCAACAGGGACACATCATATTACTGTATATTAGGGACGGACAACATCATTATAATGTCTATAGGGACAGTATCAAACACTGTATATAGGGGGCACATAATTTGATACTGTATATAGGGATATCATCAAACACTGTAATAGGGACCTCATCATATATACTGTTATTATAGGGAATCATCAAACATGTATATTAGGGACAGATCATACTGTATATAGGGCCATCATCAAACAATTTATATAGGGACCGCATCCCTACTGTTATATAGTGAAGTATTATATACTGTATATAGGGACATTCACAAATACTGATAAGGGACATCATCAAACACTTGTATATAGGGAATCATCATATACTGTATATAGGGACATCATCATAGGTATATAGGGAAAAGCATTATATACTGTATATAGGGACATCATCAAACACTGTATATAGGGACATCATCATATACTGTATATAGGGACATCACCAAACACTGTATATAGGGACAGCATCATACTGTATATAGGGACAGTATTATATACTGTACATAGGGACATCATCAAACACTGTATATAGGGACATCATCATATACTGTATATAGGGACATCATCAAATACTGTATATAGGGACATCATATACTGTATACAGAGACAGCATCAAATGCTGTATATAGGGACATCATCTTATACTGTATACAGAGACAGCATCATATACTGTATACAGGGACAGCATCATATACTGTATACAGGGACAGCATCATATACTGTATACAGGCACAGCATCACATACTGTATACAGGGACATCATCATATACTGTATATAGGGACATTATCATATACTGTATACAGGGACATTATCATATACTGTATCGAGGGTTACCGAAATCGAAGGCTACATTCGAGGGTTACCGAAATCAAAGGCTACATTCGAGGGTTACCGAAATCAAAAGGCTTCATTCGAGGGTTACCGAAATCGAAGGCTACATTCGAGGGTTACCGAAATCAAAGGCTACATTCGAGGGTTACCGAAATCGAAGGCTACATTCGAGGGTTACCGAAATCTGCACTGCTCTGTAGGTTAGCCCTGCTCTGCCTGGTGTGCTAGTTCTACCTGCACTGCTCTGTAGGTTAGCCCTGCTCTGCCTGGTGTGCTAGTTCTCCCTGCACTGCTCTGTAGGTTAGCCCTGCTGTGCCTGGTGTCACACACAAAATAGAATCATGGTGCACATCCAATTCAACCATTCTCCCCTGTGACCCACACAAAATAAAATCATGGTGCACATCCAATTCAACCATTCTCCGCTGTGACCCATACAAAATAGAATCATGGTGCACAGCCAATTCAACCATTCTCCCCTGTTACCCACACAAAATAGAATCATTGTGCACATCCAAATCAACCATTAACTGCTGTGACCCATACAAAATAGAATCATGGTGCACATCCAATTCAACCATTCTCCGCTGTGACCCATACAAAATAGAATCATGGTGCAAATCCAATTCAGCCATTCTCCGCTGTGACCCACACAAAATAGACCCACACAAAATTATTCCTATCCAAAAATTTGGATAGGAATAATATCTTGAGGGGGAGGTCCAAAGATGCCTCTAAAACTTAAAGGAACAAGGGGACATGTTTTGTTACCCAGTATAGCCTGCAGTATTTTGACATTATTAAAATTGTTAAAAGGTACTTACCTGTATTGAGTCAGGATCCAGTCCTAAAGGAAATAATGTCAGAGGGTTGTAATTTTGTCCCTAAGGGACATATTATCTCCGAGTTTATACACCAATCCTCACGAGCATCAGAAAACATGGTTACCTTTTAAAGGCTGCTTACCGTGTGGGGCTATGGGGTGTAGGACTTGCTCGCACATACAGAAGGGGGAGTCTTTTATTAGCTCAGTCACAGTCCTTAAAAAGCAGAATAAGAGAGCACCTTAGGGATGTAGAAAATAAGCGTGTGCAAAGCCCCGTAGCCAGACATTTTTTACAATGTAATGGAGGTGACATCCATGACGTGGCACAGGGTATTCAAGCAGTAAGACCAGACCCTAGGAAAAGGGACAGTACTAGTGCCCTGGTAAAGGATGAGGTCCAATGGATATTTATATAGAGACCAGGACCCCTTGGGTATTAATTCAATATGTGATATATCTTGTTACACATGATTATTTGACCTTTACCCGTCATATAAAGCTTTCATACGACTTATTATTAGTGTGATTACCTTTTGTTTTGGCTTTATATCTATATTATAGATTAATGTCCATATACCTGTACCAGCTTAAGAAGGGTAACAGTGGCGTCTCATGATTAGCCTATGATTAAGAGCCAGGGGGCTCGAAACGCGTAAGGCTGTGACTTTCACTATATGTGTACTTTTTAAATAAATGTGACATTTTAAACAGAACCACGGCTGCAGCTGATAGTATTCCGGTGTGCGCCGTTCCCAATTGTCGTTGTATATGGTATATAGTATATGATATGTAGTATATGGTATATGATTATATGGTACAATGAACATATGGTATATAGTATATGATATGAAGTATATGGTATATGACATATAGTATATAGTATATGATATGTAGTATATGGTATATGATATATGGTATATGACATATGGTATATAGTATATGATATGAAGTATATGGTATATGACATATGGTATATAGTATATGATATGATAGTACATACTTGGTATTATGGAAGATGGTTATATAGTATATGAGTATAGATAGTATATGGTTATTGATATATGGTATATGAAATATGGTATAATCGATATAGATATGAAGTATATGGTATATGACATATGGTATAATAATGATATGAGATATGGTTATGACATATGTATATAGTATTGATATGTAGTATGGTATATGATATATGGTATATGAAATTAGGGTATATATAGTATATGATATGAAAGTATTATGGTGTATATGGACATATGGATATATAGATATGATATGTAGATATGAGTATATGACATAGTATATAGTATATGATATGTAGTATATGGTATATGTATATGGTCTATGACATATGAGTATATTAGTATAGGATATGAAGTATATGGTATATGATATATGGTATATGACATATGGTATATTGTATATGATATGAAGTATATGGTTATGACATATGGTTTATATAATGATATGATTATAGTATATGGTATATGAATATGGGAATATGTATTATGATATGTAGTATATGGGATATGATTTATGGTAGATGGTACATATGGTATATAGGTATAGTCTTGAAGTATATGGTATATGGCATATGGTATATAGTTATGATATGTAGTATATGTATATGACATAGTATATAGTAAAGATATGTAGTTAGTTGGATTATATTGTATATAGAGGATATATGACATATGGTATATAGTATATGATATGAAGTATATGGTATATGACATATGGTATATAGTATATGATATGTAGTATGTGGTATATGATATATGGTATATGACATATGGTATATAGTATATGATATGTAGTATATGGTTATGATATATGGTATATAGTATATGATATGTGATTGGTTAGAATATGGTATATGATATATGGTATATAGTATATGATATGTAGTATATGGTATATGACATATGGTATATAGAATATGATATGTAGTATATGGTATATGATATATGCCCCTTCTAAATTTCCCCTTACTGTACTACATTTCTGGTACAGGTCAGTGTTGGAGAGAATGTAACCGTTATGGATGTTTTGTTTGTGGTTAATAAACAAGGTCACTGAGGTAAATATCTCATATCCACCTGCAATTTAAAGTCATTTAATATTGTTTAATTTCATATAAAATTTGTTCCTCAATTTAGATTTGTTTGATATCCCAGAAAAATAATTTTAACCCTTAACTTTTTCCAGCAACAAGATTATTACTGGACCCCCCACGGTAGTAATGTGTAGTAACCAGCCACATTAAAAAAATGAGTCAATTAGAGTGCAATAAATATGCCCCCAAATGTTTGGGTAAATGTGGGTGATTTAGCTTTACAGTTGTTTACTGCACAACTTCCTCCAAAATAGACAACAGTGCACAAAACAGCACCAATTTTGACCACACCATCTTTTAAATGACCCATTTCAAAGACCCACCTCCCACCTTCCATCATTTACCCTTGTTGTTAATAAAAAGGAAGTGATATAAGATGGAAAGCCATTTGTTCATTTATTTATCGTTATTATCATAAATTTATCAGATTTATATATTTATTAGCACTTTGTGTATTATGCCATCAGGGTGGATCTAACACGTTACTGCTAGAGTCAGTGGCCCAGGTACCTATTGGTGGTTTGATTGATAGACAGAGGGAACTTGAATAGAAAGTCATTTAAATACATTTTACAAAATCAAACCACTGAGATGAACAACAGAAAGTCAACAGATCCATATACACAAGTGCAGACCTGCATCATGTTAACCAATGCTAATCTTCATTTCCACTACACACAGGGCATAGTGAAAGGCTATGGAATTGCTGTTTGACAGCTATTGTCCGCCCTCTACTGTTTCATTTTGGGATTATCCGCAATAGGTAATCTGAGGTCATTAAGACAGCAATGATTATGACAGTCAAAAAGGAAGACCTAGGAAGCTTAAACAGGCTTTTAACTCATCATTCAATGTAATAGTAAAGATCTAGAAGTTCTTATTAGTCAATAGTCCTTTGTTGGGGGGCATTGCATGTAGATACCTACAGATATTCAATGTGGGGATTTCATTCAGGAATGCTTTTCACATGGCATGGCATCTTTCATCTGCCATTTTGTATCAAGGCTTCTGGGGGGGGTTCATTTTTACAGGGAAATCCGCATTATGATCAGATCGCAAAATGTCATTGGAAGCATGTGAGAGATGCACCAGTGTGGCCTAGCCCTGATCAGATTTCAATGGAATCTGCCATGAATTCTACAGAGCGTGTAGAACCCTATTGGACCGGCCCAAGCTGTGCTTCCGTGCGCTATCGTTGCGCATGCATTTTTAAAGCGTATCGCATGCGCACAGAATGACGCATGGGGGCACACGTGATTGCATGTTACTGAGATTGTGCGATCTCCTGTGAGCTCAACTGAAGCATATTACTATGAGGTTTTAGTCCACACATATTATTTAAAATGTATAATGGACAAAGTTTGTGCAGATTGATTTACTGTGAATCAATTCTTTTGCTTTCAATCTTGTTGCTGAAAAATGAACACGTAGAAGGTTTCAATATAACTATTTGTCTAGGGAGGACGTCACACAAGACAAATGTCACCAAGTCTTAACCCGTGGATGTGGGGAAGTTTATAAAACTGCTGTGGCTGGATTTTTGCTCCAGAAGAATTGCAGATTTTAAGGTTAAATTAATTGAAACAAATATCCAACTGGTTACAAATAGAGATGTTCGAAACTGTTGAGTTTCGTTCCGTTTTCAAATTTTCAAAATGTTCGAAAATTAAAAAATTAAAAAATTCGAAAACTAACCCATAGAAATCTATGAGAGAAAATGTATTGAAAGTTTCTGTCCATTACTGGTTACTGTAAATGACACAGAGACCTGGGGAATGGGGAACCCGTAAATAGAACCAAAACTATTTTTAAAACTATCTTTACTCACGATCGGGCTGTTTTCCAGCTTCCGCGTTCTATTTTCGAGAGTTACTGAAACCGAGCGCTACTTTGAGGGTTACCGATATTACAAATTTTAGGGTTACCAAAATCGCTTCTTGCTTTCGAGGGTTACAGAAATTGATCATTACTTTTGTTTCATGGTTTAGATTTTCGATTTCGATAATCGTCTATTTTCGGTTTCGAAAAATTCGAAAATTCCGAAAATCCGAGTTCTGTCAAATCCTGGAGTTCCGAAAGTTTTGTTGGGTCTTCGAAACCCTCAGATTCGATGCGAAACCGGGTTCTATTCAAACCCACATTACATCTCTAGTTACAAATTGTCAGAGGATGCTTTGCAAAGCCTTTTAGGTAGGGTTGCCAGAGGACACCTTAAAAGCACAAGCTGCCAGACTGAGACTCTAGTTACGCAGTCGAAACCAATGTAGCGCTGCTAATTTTTTGTGTGTCATATTATTATATCCAGGTAAATATGGCTGCTATAATATTTAACTAATAATCCTAAGGAATTCTTATGTGTGTACCTATGATTAATGGTGGGGCTCGAAACGCGTCACGCATCCCTGTCTGGTCTGTCTTATCATGTTCTGTGTTTAAGGAAAGTGTTGTTAGTACCTGCAGCGTTCATTCGGGAGAGTTCTTCAGGAGTGAAAGTCTACCTCTATTTTTTTCACCCACTTTTGTGTGTACTGTCTGGGCTGGTTTAGGAGGTTACAGTGTTTGGCTCCCTCTTGTGGAATAAATTTGTTTTGCAATTATTAAACACTAGTGTGGCTCAATCCTAAGAGATTTTCCCTTATTTTTATACTCAGTGTCATTCTACTGATCTGTAAAAAGCTGAAACTAGGATGGGATCAGACAGGGAGGTGATAGTGAGGCCATTTCAATCAGCTCTTTATGTTCTCTCCTTGGGGTAATTATTCCTATTAAAAGTAGCCCTTTGGCAGTGCTGATCCACGTTAAGCCATTTGCTGGCTGTCACTCTGCTTTACCCCCTTTTTATATTTTGGAAGGTCCTGGTGACCATGAAAAGAACTTTCTGTTCCACTAAACATCTTCCTGTGGATCAGTCAGGAGGGGAAAGACTTTCTCCCGGTTATTATTCAGTTACGTTTTATTATTTGATGGAATAAAGGAACGAGATTAACCAATCGGTCTCCTGTGTCAGTAACTAGAATTCTATCATAATGAGAGACTCCCATTTGTATGAAGTCCTGAAGACTCTGTTGTTTACAGCCCTGCAGCTTACAGAGTCATTAAGGTTAATTGATCCTTATAATATTGTTTAATGTGATTAACTGCTTTTGAGTCATAGAATATAAATTAGCCTGGAGCTATTAGTTTACCTGCCCCCGCAAGCCCAGCCAAAGCCACTGCTTTCTATTGGACGCTCCACGCTAGGTACAGTAAATAGAAACACATGGCTGACATAATGTGGTACATGATTAAACCATTTATCTCCAGTGGTTGAGTGACTCAGACAATGTTCCATACGTCATTTGTGAGGATACAGAATTCAGTTTTGTGCACTACACGCCACAATGTTTATATCCTGCTACATTTTTGTGTGCATGCTATTTAACCATGTGTGCAATCCTGCTGAACCCTCTAATGTAATGTTTGAGTTTCAGTAACACTCGAATGTAGCCTGCGATTTTGGTAACCCTCTAATGTTAATGTTGAGTGTTCGTAACACTGCGAGGAGCCCGATTTTGGTACCTCTAATGTAATGTTTGAGTTTCAGTAACACTCGAATGTAGCCTGCGATTTTTGGTACCTCTAATTGTAAGTGTTTTGAGTTTCAGTAACACTCGAATGTAGCCTGCGATTTTGGTAACCCTCTAATGTAATGTTTGAGTTTCAGTAACACTCGAATGTAGCCTGCGATTTTGGTAACCCTCTAATGTAATGTTTGAGTTTCAGTAACACTCGAATGTAGCCTGCGATTTTGGTAACCCTCTAATGTAATGTTTGAGTTTCAGTAAACACTCGAATGTAGCCTGCGATTTTGGTAACCTCTAATGTAATGTTTCAGTTTCAGTAACACTCGAATGTAGCCTGCGATTTTGGTAACCCTCTAATGTATGTTTCAGTTTCAGTAACACTCGAATGTAGCCTGCGATTTTGGTAACCTCTAATGTAATGTTTGAGGATTCAGTAACACTTCGAATGTTTAAGCTGCGATTTTGGTAACCCGCTAATGTAATGTTTGATTCAGTAACACTCGAATGTAGCCTGCAGTTTTGGTAACCCTCTAATGTAAGTTTTAGGATTCAAGTAACACTCGAATGTATAGCCTGCGATTTTGGTAACCCTCTAATGTAAGTTTGAGTTTCAGTAACACTCGAATGTAGCCTGCGATTTTGGTAACCCTCTAATGTAAGTTTTGAGTTTCAGTACACTCGAATGTAGACCTGCGATTTGGTACCCTCTATGTAATGTTTCAGTTTCAGTAACACTCGAATGTAGCCTGCGATTTTGGTAACCCTCTAATGTAATGTTTGAGTTTCAGTAACACTCGAATGTAGCCTGCGATTTGGTAACCCTCTAATGTAATGTTTAGTTTCAGTAACACTCGATGTAGCCTGCGATTTTGGTAACCCTCTAATGTAATGTTCAGTTTCGTAACACTCGAATGTAGCCTGCGATTTGGTAAGCCTCTAATGTAATGTTTGATTTCAGTAACACTCAGAATGTAGGCCTGCGATTTGGTAACCCTCTAATGTAAGTTCAGTTTCAGTAACACTCGAATGTAGCCTGCGTTTTGGTAACCCTCTAAATGTAATGTTTCAGTTCGTAACACTCGAATGTAGCCTGCGATTTGGTAACCCTCTAAGGTAGTTTGAGTTTCAGTAACACTCGAATGTAGCCTGCGATTTGGTAACCCTTACTGTAATGTTTCAGTTTAGAACACTCGAATGTAGCCTGCGATTTGGTAACCCTCTAATGTAATGTTTCAGTTTCAGTAACATCGATGTAGCCTGCGATTTTGGTAACCCTCTAATGTACTGTTTCGTTCAGTAACACTCGAATGTAGCCTGCGATTTGGTAACCTCTAATGTATGTTAGTTTCAAGTAACACTACAAATGTAGCTGCGATTTTGGTAACCCTCTAATGTAATGTTTCAGTTTCAGTAACACTGAATGTAGCCTGCGATTTGGTAACCTCCAGTAATGTTGGAAGTTTCAGTACACTCGAATGTAGCCTGCGATTTTGGAACCCTCTAAGTAATGTTAGTTTCAGTAAACACTCGAATGTAGCCTTGATTTTGGTAACCCTCTAATGTAATGTTTCAGTTTCAGTAACACTCGAATGTAGCTGATTTTGGTAACCCTCTATGTAATGTTTCAGTTTCAGTACCCTCGAAGAGCCTGCAATTTGGTAACCCTCTAATGTACATGTTTGACAGTTTCAGTAACACTCGAAGTGTACGCCTGGATTTTTGGTAACCCTCTAAGTGTAATGTTTCAGTTTCAGTAGCCCTCGAAGTAGCCTGCGATTTTGGTAACCCTAATGTAATGTTTCAGTTTCAGTAAGCACTCGAATGTAGCCTGCGATTTTGGTAACCCTCTAATGTAATGTTTCAGGTTTCAGTACACTCGAATGTAGCCTGCGATTTTTGGTAAACCCCTCTAATGTAATGTTTGTTAGTTTCAGTAACCTCGAATGTTAGCGAGCGATTGTTTGGTAACCCTCTAATGTAATGTTTCAGTTTCAGTAACACTCGAATGTAGCCTGTGATTTTGGTAACCCTCTAATGTAATGTTTCAGTTTCAGTAACACTCGAATGTAGCCTGTGATTTTGGTAACCCTCTAATGTAATGTTTCAGTTTCAGTAACACTCGAATGTAGCCTGCGATTTTGGTAACCCTCTATGAATGTTGAGTTTCAGTACACTCGAATGTAGCCTGCGATTTTGGTAACCCTCTAATGTAATGTTTCAGTTTCAGTAACACGCTCGAATGTAGCCTGCTATTTTGGTAACCCTCTAATGTAATGTTTCAGTTTCAGAACTCGAATGTACCGTGATTTGGTAACCCTCTAATGTAATGTTTGAGTTTAGTAACCCGAATGTAGCCTGCGATTGGTAACCCTCTAATGTATGTTTCAAGTTTTCAGTAACACTCGAATGTAGCATGTTGATTTTGGTAACCCTAAGAATGTTTCAGTTTCAGTAACACTCGAATGTAGCCGTGATTTTGGAACCCTCTACATGTAATGTTTCAGTTTCAGTAGCCCCCGAATGTAGCCTGCGATTTGGTAACCTCTAATGTAAATGTTTGAGTTTCAGTAGCCCTCGAATGTAGCCGCTGATTTGGTAACCCCTCAATGTAATGTTTCGTTTCAGTAACCTCGAATGTAGCCTGCGATTTTGGTAACCCCTATGTAAGTTTCGTTTCAGTAACCTCGAATGTAGCCTGCGATTTTGGTAACCCTCTAATGTAATGTTTCAGTTTCAGTAGCCCTCGAATGTAGCCTGCGATTTTGGTAACCCTCTAATGTAATGTTGAGTTTCAGTAACACTCGAATGTAGCCTGCGATTTTGGTACCTTCTAATGTAATGTTTGAGTTTAGTAACCTCGAATGTAGCCTGCGATTTTGGTAACCCTCTAATGTAAGTTCAGTTTTCAGTAAACACTCGAATGTAGCCTGCGATTTTGGTAAACTCTAATGTAAGTTTCAGTTTCAGTAACCTCGAATGTAGCCTGCGATTTTGGTAACCCTCTATGTTAAGTTGAGTTTCAGTAACACCATGTAGCCTGAGATGTTTGGTAACCCTCTAATGTTAAGTGTTTAGTTTCAGTAGCACTCGAATGTTAGCCGCGATTTGTGTAACCCTCTAATGTATGTTTCAGTTTCAAACCCTCGAATGTAGCCTGCGTTTGGTAACCTCTAATGTAAGTTTGAGTTTCATAAACACTCGATGTAGCCTGTGATTTTGGTAACCCTTAATGTAAAGTTTCAGTTCATAACACTCGAATGTAGCCTGCGATTTTGGTAACCCTCTAATGTAATGTTCAGTTTCAGTAACACTCGAATGTAGCCTGCGATTTGGTAACCCTCTATGTATGTTGAGTTCAGTAACACTCGAATGTAGCTGCGATTTTGGTAACCCTCTAATGTAATGTTTGAGTTTCGTAACACTCGAATGTAGCCTGCGATTTTGTGGAACCTCAATGTAATGTTGAGTTTCAGTAACACTCGAATGTAGCCTGCGATTTTGGTAACCCTCTAATGTAATGTTTCAGTTTCAGTAACCCTCGAATGTAGCCTGCGATTTTGGTAACCCTCTAATGTAATGTTTGAGTTTCAGTAACACTCGAATGTAGCCTGCGATTTTGGTAACCCTCTAATGTAATGTTTGAGTTTCATAAACACTCGAATGTAGCCTGCGATTTTGGTAACCCTCTAATGTAATGTTTGAGTTTCATAAACACTCGAATGTAGCCTGTGATTTTGGTAACCCTCTAATGTAAAGTTTCAGTTTCAGTAACACTCGAATGTAGCCTGCGATTTTGGTAACCCTCTAATGTAATGTTTCAGTTTCAGTAGCCCTCGAATGTAGCCTGCGATTTTGGTAACCCTCTAATGTAATGTTTCAGTTTCAGTAACCCTCGAATGTAGCCTGCGATTTTGGTAACCTCTAAGTAATGTTTGTTTCAGTAACACTCGAATGTAGCCTGCGATTTTGGTAACCCTCTAATGTAATGTTTCAGTTTCAGTAACCCTCGAATGTAGCCTGTGATTTTGGTAACCCTCTAATGTAATGTTTGAGTTTCAGTAACACTCGAATGTAGCCTGCGATTTTGGTAACCTTAATGTAAGTTGAGTTTCAGTAACACTCGAATGTAGCCTGCGATTTTGGTAACCCTCTAATGTAATGTTTCAGTTTCAGTAACACTCGATGGAGCCTGCGATTTGGTAACCCTCAATAATGTTAGGTTCAGTACACTCGAATGTAGCCTGCGAGATTTGGTAACCCTCTAATGTAATGTTTGAGTTTCAGTAACACTCGAATGTAGCCTGCGATTTTGGTAACCCTCTAATGTAATGTTTCAGTTTCAGTAACAATGAATGTAGCCTGCGATTTTGGTAACCCTCTTAATGATGTTCAGTTTCAGTAACACTCGAATGTAGCCTGCGATTTTGGTAACCCTCTAATGTAATGTTTCAGTTTCAGTAAACACTCGAATGTAGCCTGCGATTTTGGTAACCCTAATGTAATGTTTCAGTTTCAGTAACACTCGAATGTAGCCTGCGATTTTGTAACCCTTAATGTAATGTTGAGTTTCAGTAACACTCGAATGTAGCTCGCGATTTTGGTAACCCTCTAATGTAATGTTTGAGTTTCAGTAAACACTCGAATGTAGCCTGCGATTTTGTGTAACCTTCTAGTATGTTTCAGTTTCAAGTAAACCTCGAATGTAGCCTGCGATTTTGGTAACCTCTAATGTAATGTTTGAGTTCAGTAACACTCAATGTAGCCTGCGATTTTGGGTAACCTTAATTTGTAATGTTCAGTTTACGTAACACTTCGAATGTAGCCTGCGATTTTGGTAACCCTCTAATGTAATGTTTCAGTTTCAGTAACACTCGAATGTAGCCGAATGTAGCCGGAAACCCGACAATTGCCCAATCTGGAAGGAAGAAGAGTTTAAACGCGTTCAGGTTCATGTTCCCCAGACCATTCCCCAGGTGCCACAGCCATTTTCAGTTACAGTAGTTTAGCTGTTATTTATCTGAACCTTTCGAACTATTATCTCCCATTGACTTTAATGGATTTGTTTCCAAACTGCCGAACTATAACTGAAGTTTGGAAACAAACAGAACTTCAGTAAGTTCGGCCATCTCTAATGCACACTTATGCACAGAGGAATGCAACCAAGGAATGCTGGGAGTTGTAGGCTCCAAATATCTGGGGGCAAAAGGTTAAACTCTGTACTGTAGAGGGTACAATGTGTTCGCTCCAATGGCAAATCTGCTCCTCTTTCTTTCCCCATGTAGTTCTGTTTTTTGGTTGCTGTTACTTTCCATTAGACCCACACTGTCTGTCTCTATTCCCATGTTACCATTCACACAGGACACAGTGTACTTATCACCACCACCTGCTACTTTACTGTTTACTCTTCATACACGGTTACATTTGTTTTCTTCTCTACAGTACTGAGTACATATAGACACAGAGAGAAAGGACAGACTCCATTTATAGTCTGTTCACAACTAGAGATGGCCGAACTACCTTTAGTTTGGTTCGTTTTCGAACTTCCGAACTTCAGTAAAAGGGTTACCGAAATCAAAGGCTACATTCGAGGGTTACCGAAATCGAAGGCTACATTCGAGGGTTACCGAAATCAAAGGCTACATTCGAGGGTTACCGAAATCAAAAGGCTTCATTCGAGGGTTACCGAAATCGAAGGCTACATTCGAGGGTTACCGAAATCAAAGGCTACATTCGAGGGTTACCGAAATCAAAAGGCTTCATTCAAGGGTTACCAAAATCGAAGGCTACATTCGAGGGTTACCGAAATCAAAGGCTACATTCGAGGGTTACCGAAATCGAAGGCTACATTCGAGGGTTACCGAAATCAAAAGGGCTATTCAATTCGAGGGTTACCGAAACGAAGGCTAAATTCGAGGGTTACGAAATCAAAGGCTACATTCGAGGGTTACCGAAATCAAAAGGCTTCATTCAAGGGTTACCAAAAAACGAAGGCTACATTCGAGGGTTACCGAAATCAAAGGCTACATTCGAGGGTTACCGAAATCGAAGGCTACATTCGAGGGTTACCGAAATCGAAAGGCTACATTCGAGGGTTACCGAAATCGAAAGGCTTCATTCGAAGGTTACCGAAATTGAAAGGCTACATTCGAGGGTTACCGAAATTGAAAGGCTACATTCGAGGGTTACCGAAATCGAAAGGCTACATTCGAGGAATACTGAAATTATTGAATTATCGAATTTATCGACCGTTAGCTAACCCTACAATGTATCGTTCTGTAACCCTCGAAAGTATCATTCATTTTCGGTAACCCTCGAATGTATGGATCGTTTTTGCTAACCCCAGAATGTATCGTTCGCTAATCCTCAAATGTAGCCTTCGGTTTTCGGTAACCCTCGAAAGTATTGTTCGTTTTCCATAACCTTCAAATGTATAGATCGGTTTTGCTAACCTTAGAATGTATTATTCGCTAGTAACGTTTGTTTTTGATAATCCTCAAATTTATGGTTCTATTTTCACTAAACCTTTTAAGTTATCGCTTGGTAACCCTCAAATTTTCCATAACCCTCGAATGTACCTTGCCCAAACCCGACAATTGCCCGATCATAAAGTAAGAAGTGTTTAAACAGGTTTTGGTGATCGTGACATGTTCCCCAGACCATTTCCCAGGTGCCACAGCCATTTACAGTAAGTTACCATTGATATTTTAGCTGTAAAAAATTCAACCTTTTCGAATAATCACTCCCCATTGACTTTAATGGGTCCGTTTTCGAACTTTCATGCTTTTACTGAAGTTTAAAGGTTTGAAAACTGTGTATGGCACCATAATGTAGGTGAATGTGTGTTGGTTCCAAAAATATATAGTTTGTTTAGTAGTTTCCAGGGTGTTTAGCCGAAAGAAATTGCATACCTTGCATACCTTACAGCAAAGCCCAAAAGTTATTCATTTATAGGGAGATTCAATAAAAGTTCTTATCATTTAAAATGGTGCTAATTTTTCCCCAACCAATCAGAACTCATTTAACATTTGAAAGCTAACATCTGATTGGTTGGGGCAAAATTAACACCATTTTAAACGATAAGAACTTTTATTGAATAACCCTGTTAGTCTTTTTAAAGACTCACTCTGAAACTACAATTTGAGAGAAGCAAATAATGGTACTCACATATTTATCTGCTCTTGCTTTGTATGTTTAGTGAGTGCTCCTAATTGCCCCCATCTTCCTTACTCACTGCCTCACTGTCTCCATTTACTGGCAGACAGCTAAAGATCCCAGTAAGAGGTCAGGGATGGGACTTATAATTTCTGCTTCTGGAGTGACAGTTCTTTCTCTGTAAATGCTGTGATTTCAAATGTTGATTTCTCAGAATCTACAGCTTATATTTAAAATCTGAACAACGTTTTGGAGCAGTGGGATCTAGCTGTATCTAAATGATGAAGGGTGAATTCTATGAAGGAATGCATCCAGAATTCTGCTTGAATGTATGACAAAATGGCACAATTTGGTAGCTGAAGGTGTTTACAAAAATATATAGTTAGTTGTTTTTTTTTTGTTGAGATTAGGTAGCGTTTCGTGTGAAAAATAGAAATAGAAAGTAGTTCAAAATGCAGAGATAATTGAAATTCTAGGTGTAATTGCCATTATGCCTTGGTTCAGGGCTAGTTGGGAGCCCCGTCTCGGTGTGTAGTGTACCCACATGTGGCATACCGTTTTTTCAGGAGTAGAGATGGCTGAACTTCCTGAAGTTTGGTTCATTTTCGAACTATAGAACTTCAATTAAAGTTCTGTAGTTCTATAGTTCGAAAACAAATCCTTTAAAGCCAATGGGGGAAAATAGTTTGAAACGTTCTAATAAAATAAAGTTAAACTACCAATTGTACCGTATATACTCGAGTATAAACCGAGGTTTTCAGGCTTTAAAAAAAGCCTGAAAATCTTACCTTGGTTTATACTCGAGTCAGCCTTTCTCCTACCTTGTCCGGCAGCCGCGCTATCCGCATCCTCAGTGAGCATCTGGATGATGTCACTTTGCGGCGCCTCTAACTTTGCGGCGCCGAGTAGTGACATCATCCTGAAGCGCAGAGGATGTGGAGCAAGGAGCGAGCGGCCGTCGGACAAGGTAGGAGAATACCACAGGGACACCAGGGCAACATCAAACATCTTAAGTGGCAAATATTTACAAATAAGAGTAAAACCTTCTTGTGCATACTGTATGCACAAATAAAGGAGGATTTACCCCTATTTGCAAGTATTTGCCACTTAAGATGTTTGAAAACTACAACTCCCAGCAATAAAGCATGCTGGGAGTTGTAGTTTCCAAACATCTTAAGTGGCAAATACTAACCCCCTCGGTTTATACTCGAGTCAATATTTTTTTTCTCTCCTTTTTAGCTAAAACTAGGTACCTCGGTTTATACTCTGGACGGTTTATACTCAAGTATATACGGTACTGTAAATAACTCTGGGCCTGGGAAATGTTCTGGGGAACACGTACATATCGCCAAATAGGCTCATTTAACCAGAAACGCTGTCGCTCCGGGTAAATGTACTGAATGTGATTCATTATCATGTGTGTGACTCTAGGTAAATCCCAAATAGGGATTTGCTCACAGCAGCATTTTAACTCCAGCTATTAGCACATTGAATCGCGTGCGCCGGATGCACAGGTGTCTTTTACGAAACCGGTTTGTGAGACTTTAACTCTATATTATTGCCCAACAGCTCTGGGTAAATGAGGCAATAAGTTTCCTCACGATTGGGCAATGTTCGGGCTTCCACATTGAATTTTCGAGGGTTACCCAAACCAATCGAGGGTTATTGCCGAAATCAAAGGTAAGGGAATGCTACATTCCCCTGCTTTCTGTGGGTTTTATACTGCAACACTTCACTAAATCATATGAGTGCAAAATCCTCTTGAAAATAAAGGTCATCCAATTGCACAGGAAAATGTGCACACAAGCGTTTCTGGTGCACTTGTGCGTGTTGCCATGCACGTGCCCTGCGATTGCGTAATTGGTAACTGATTAGCGGATTACAGCGCAACGCACAGCAGCGCACCAAGTGTTGGCACATCAATTGCCCAACACTAGTGTGCAATTTTTAATGCACGATCGGATCGCAAATGTGAAAGGATCATGTGTTAAAACGTGGCCTAGCCCTGATAGATTATCAAAATGGACAGCAGAATGGCAGATGAGATTCAATGTTGATAAATGTAAGGTGATGCATTTGGGATTTAATAATCCCTGTGCCACCTACACCATAAATAACTCTGTGTTAAATTAATCTCTAATAGAAAAAGATTTCGGGGTTCTGGTGGATAACAGACTTAGCTGTAGCAAACAATGCCAGACAGCCATGGATAGAGCTACCAAGATATTGTCTTGTATAAAGAGGGGAATAGATTCAAGGGAGAAAAATATTGTTCTCCCTCTTTACAAGGCACTGGTAAGACGTCATTTGGAACAGTTTTGGAATCCCATATACCAAAGAGACATCTTGTAAATGGAAGCAGTTCAAAAAAGGGCAACTAAAATAATAAAGGGAATGGAGGGTCTTGAATAAGCAGGCAGATTAGACAAGTTAGGTCTGTTTACATTGGAGAGGAGACGTTTGCGTAGGGCTATGATCACTTTATACCAAATTAATGGGCCATATAATAAACTAATTATAAAGAAGAAAATAGGGCTGTCCAGCCTTGATAAAGGCCTGTGAGCTGAAATATTGTGTGTACTGTGTCTGCACTAATAAAGATGGGATTAGCCCTTAAAGGAAACTAAAGAACCGGACAGCAATATTTTCTTCTTTATAATAATTATATATTTGGTGGAAAGGTGGCCAGAAGGGACTGGACATCCAGTAAGTACCTGGTGTAAAATGTATTGGTCATATAATAAACTCTATAGTGCATTGTTCACTAATAGGTCATTTCAGTGGACTCATGGACATCCTTAAAATTGGAGGGAATTAAGTTTTATCATTAAATTAGAAAAGTTTTCTTTGGGCTGGATACATTTCTAAAACTAAAAAGTATTGAGAATTACTGGTATTAATACATATACTATAGTTCTGGTTGGTATGGGGATGCTATACAATACCGAGAATTACTGGTATTAATACATATAATGTAGTTCTGGTTGGTACGGGGATACTATATAATAATGAGAATTACTGGTATTAATACATATACTGTAGTTCTGGTTGGTACAGAGATACTATATAATATTGAGAATTACTGGTATTAATATATATACTGTAGTTCTGGTTGGTACAGGGATAGAGAGTAGTGTTAAAGAGTAGGGTGTAAAGTTGGACTAGATGGATGAATGTCTTTATTCAACCTCAATTACTATGTTACTATATTGCCAGGAAACATGACAGGAATGTTGGCAGTAAAACAAAAACTCTGGGTGACATTATATTTGATTGGACTTTTATGTTTGATCAAACATCGGATCTATGTAATGCTGAGCCAGTGTATGCCCAGCATAATTCGACACTCATTATCAATCACTGCTGATTGGTCAAATGCAGAAATAGGAATCAATTTAACACATGGACTGATTGATCAAACATAGAAATCAATCATTCTGATGATTTTCATTTTTCCTTTAAAATTGGGTTAAACATAAACTGTTGACGTTTGAAGGCTTCGAGTGATAATTTTAAGAAGCACAATTTGTACATGTTTAATTATGTAATTTAATTATTACAGAAGTGGTAATTAATCCATGCAGATTTGGTTCGTTTCTAATTAGGGGTGGATTCCAAGCCTATTGCTGGAGTTTTCAGCATTTCAATCCCTCTTAGCAGTAAAGAATAGGCTCATACCAGCCAAGTCTCTAACATAATAAATCACTGCCTTGACATGATCATTTATCAATGAGTCAAGCTTGGTAATAGAGGACGCAGGTTTCACTGTGTTCTGGTACCCGCCCACCTGTAATCCTGCTCCAATCCCAGCGCAGCCTTTTCTACCTTTTGGCTCTGGGTTCCATGGCAGAATAATAATCGATTCTCCTCTCATTTTGAACCTGAAACATGAAAGAGAATAAGTAGCCGTACTATTGACAATCAGGGATGAGTGCCAGCTGGAGGGAGTTAAAGATAACAAATGGGAGATTGAAATATAAGATTTATAGCAATTACATTGCCACCTGCAATGGCTAAAAGCTGTGCCAGTGAGGGTCACTTGTTTGCTGGGATTGCATGGTGTGAATGAATGAAAGCAGATCAGCAGGCCATGGGAACATATCCACTACTACAGACAAGAGCTAATGGTTCATTGGTTGCAACTAAAATTGTTTCATTCCTGGAAACTTGTACCTTTAATGTAGTAGGGGATGTCAATTACTTTCTCCTTTTTTGTTAATAAAGTTTACACATAGACACACACATACACACAAATATACACACAATCATACATATATTACACAGAAACTCAAATCAGCTGGTCGGTATTTCGCATTACTGTACTGGTTTTGCTGTATGTAGATTTCATATGTTCTCAATTCTTAAAGGACAACTATACTGTAAACATTTAATTCTTAAAATGAAAACTACTTGGGGAAGGGAGATAGGATTGATTATTCCTACCTGCCAATCTTGTTTTGTTTATTGCACACACATCTTCCTACATGTACAATTCACACACCCTATCACGTTTATGTGCACACAAACCTACATATGTGGAATCTATATCTGGCTCATGCAACAGATCAATAGAGATGGCCAAACTTCCTGAAGTTCATTTAGTTTCCGAACTTAATTAAAAGTTCGGAATTTCGGAAACAAACCCATTAAAGTCAATGGGAGAAAATAGTTAGAAAAGTTTGGATTAATTACAGATAAAATGGTAACTTACTGTAGATGACTGTGGCACCTGGGAAATGGTCTGGGGAACATGTCACTATCACCAAAACTTGTTTAAACACTTCTTTCCCCCATGATGGGCAATTGTTGGGTTTCCCCATGCTACATTCTAGGGCTATGGCCAATTCGCGGGTAACCAAATGATACATTTGAGGATTACAGAACAATACATTTGAGGGTTACTGAAATCGAAGGCTACATTCGAGGGTTATTGATGAATATATTCAAGGGGTACAGAATTCGAACATTACATTTGAGGGTTACTGATTCGAGAATTTGATAATTATTACATTTTTCAAAAATTATCAAAATTAATTCTGTGAGTTTGGAAAACCCCAAACTAGTTCCAAGTTTGGATAGTTCAGATAGAGTTCTGATAGTTCCAGTTCAGCCCAAACTCAGGGTCGGGTCCATCACTACAGATCTACAGAAATGAATAGTTAAGCAGAACTAGGATTAAATCTACTGCACCGAACGCTAATGCCACCAACAGGGCTCATTACTACTGGGTGAACATAAAACATATCCGGGCTCATTTATCCAGTGGCGCTTACTGATTCAATATTGGTTAGCCCGACTTTACCTTCTTTGCTCTGGCTGAATGGGTTTCGCAAAAGACACCCACGCAGTCGGAGCAAGCGTTTTAATATCACGTTTGTGGCATTTTTTATTTTAATTTTTATAAGAGACACAAACACTATTAAATCGCATACAGGTGATAGTGGCTCTGGGTAAATCTCTCCAATTGACACTGCTGTAAAGTTTGCAATGTGGGTGATAATGTGATATTAAGTGATTACTGTCTATATGGGTTAATACCTTTCCCACAATGTACAAACCTCACCAGTACCAATATCAGAATGTCAGGCAGCCAATACATCACTGCTGTGGTTTACAATGAGTGAGTAAAGTATCTTATAAGAGGACTCTTCTGTTTTATGTCCTGTGCAGGGATTAAGATGCATGTTAACTCCTACTTCCCTATGAATTGGGAAACCCCCATTTTAATGTCCCTTTAAGGTTTTTCTAATCTCAGTTCAGTCTTAACTTCACCACTTTGTATCCTGCAATTGCAACAATTCCTACGCCATAGATGCCATTAATATGTAACCAGCACTGCTGAGATCTAACAGGTCCACGTCGCCAAGTAAAACATTACTAATTTCTTTGAGTTCTTCGGCATTGCTATATTATATCTTCTGTTCTTTGTTACAAACATACACCATAATAAAGTTGCTGTCTTATAATAATCCTACTGCCTTATAATAGTAATGCTGCCTTATAATAATATTGCTGCCTCATAATAATGCTGCTACCTTATAATAATAATGCTGCCTTATAATAATTTTACAGGGTTGTTCAATAAAAGTTCTTTTCGTTTAAAATGGTGCTAATTTTGCCCCAACCAATCAGATGTTAGCTTTCAAATGTTAAATAAGTTGTGATTGGTTGGGGCAAAATTAGCACCATTTTAAAGGATAAGTACTTTTATTGAATAACCCTGTTAGTGTTTTAAAATAATCCTGCTGCCTTATAATAATGTTGGTGCTTTATAATAATCCTGCTGCCCTATAATAATGCTGCTGCCTTATAATAGTAATGCTGCATTATAATTATCCTGCTGCCTTATAATGATATTGGTGCTTTATAATAATCCTGCTGCCCTATAATAATGCTGCTACCTTATAATAATGCTGCTGCCCTATAATAATGCTGCCTTGTAATAATGTTGGTGCTTTATAATGAAGCTGCTGCCTTATAATAATCCTGCTTCTTTATAATAATGTTGCTGTTTTATAATAATGTTGTTGCCTTATAATCATCCTGCTGCCTTATAATAATGTTGGTGCTTTATAATAATCCTGCTGCCTTATAATAATGTGTGTGCTTTATAATAAACCTGCTGCCTTATAATAATGTTTGTGCTTTATAATAATCCTTATAACAATGCTACCTTATAATAATCTTGGTGCTTTATAAGAACCCTGCTACCTTATAATAATCTTGGTGCTTTATAATAATCCTGCTACCTTATAATAATCTTGGTGCTTTATAAGAACCCTGCTACCTTATAATAATCTTGGTGCTTTATAATAATCCTGCTGCCTTATACTAATGCTGCTTTTTAAAAAAATAGTGGGAGGTAATTTAAAGAATTAAACAGGTATCACTAAACCTTCCTTTTGCTGTACTTGTTGCTCTCTTTTCTTTTCTGGGGTTTGTTTTTAACCTGCCAAGTGCCAACCTCAGCTAATTAGTGACTGTTCCTAGTTAATTGTTTTCTGGTTGCTAGATGCACTTATCGTGGCTTCTTTTTGGAAATGATCCCTGGAAGCACTTTAACTGGCAAATTTGTCAGTAACTATCATCTGTTTCGATTGAGATGACCACTGGAACAGCAGTTTTACCTACCCAGCGTTTTGTCTCCGGACGGATCATGTTTACAATCCCAATTCTGAGTATAGCCAACTTAACACATTAAGGCTTAGGCCACACAACAATGCAACTGTGCAAAATGGACCAGAGCACAATGCAGACAGTGGGGCCTGGCTACATTGCCCCCCACTGACATGCGCCATGCACATCATGATTGGATGCATTGTTATATGTCTAGTGCAAACACTTTGCTACTAAGGGGCTGATGCAAGAAGAGGTGCAAACGTTTGGCCTTCTATTGATTGAAGTAACCAATCAGATCTTTGCTTTTTACTGGGTTATTGCAATTAGATAAAATCTGATTGGTTGCCACAGATAAATAGCATGGGTAAACCTATTCACCTCTTATTGCATCAGTTTTGGTCAAATTATGACTAGAGATGGACTAGAACCCGAGTTCGAGCCGAACTTATCGAGTTTGAACGGACTCGGACCCGGATTTCTCAGACTTTCAAACATTCGATAATTAGCCCATAAACGATTCAACATTCGATAATTATTGAATTCGAAAATCGAAAGATCTTCAAATCGTTTATGGGATAATTATCGATAATCGAACACGGGAGCTCGTGAGAATAAACTCGATTTTTTGAAAGTCCTGGATATACGATCATGTTCCCCAGACCATTTCCCAGGTCCCACAGCCATTTATATTAAGTTACCATTGATATTTTAATTGTATTTCATTAGAACTTTTCGTACTATTTGACTCCCATTGACTTTAATGGGTTCGTTTTCGAACTTTGGAACTTTCCATATAGTTTGAAAGTTCGAAAACGGACCAAACTTTCGGAAGTTCGGCCATCTCTAATTATGACCTGTATCTGGTAGAATATATGAGTAACCTGAACTGATTTATTTTAGACATTGCATATTGTTGACTTTATTAAAAAAAATACAGTTTATAAATAAACATCTCCAGCTGCATTAATAAACACGTAGTTAATTTAAAGGGTATGTCCACCCCTAAAATGGATTTTTAATATGCTGCTCCCCCATGTCTCCCAGCCCCAACCGCATAAATATTTTTTTCAGAAAGCCCCCCAAACTCTTACTTACCTCCCCTCGTTCCTCCGCCGCACTGCCGGCCCTCTGCTTGCGAGAATGCAAGCAGAGGGGCGGGACCGGCAGTTGCGTCTGTGATTGGCTGAGCGGCAGCCAATCACGGACGCGGCTGCCGGTCATTCAGTGCAGCGGAGGAAAGCGGAGAGGTAAGTAAAGTTTGGGAGCTTTTTAAAAAAAAAAATATGCGGTTGGGGCTGGGGACATGGGGGAGCAGCATATTAAGGGGGATTGACGCTAGGGGAGGGATAGTAGAACAGAGAGAGAGAGGGAGGGAGGAGGGGAGAAGGGCTGCAGTGCACATGGCAAATATCTACCGAGCAAGATAGCAGCAGACCCTGCTATCCTCCTGGTGGTACGTTTTGGGACTTTGGGGGGGGGGGTTTACAGGAGAACCCTATGAGGCTGGATGTGAGGTAGGATTAAACTACACTACATGGTGGGGCCAGTAGTTTGGGGGATTATAGTTTTGGGGGTGGACATGCCCTTTAATCTATTAGTGATTGCTGGATACGCTGCTTAATGTCATTGCTATATAAAAACAAAAACAACTCTCGCCATTAGCTCAGCAGGCTGGTGCAGTACAATGTCCCTGTACATTTGTTTGTATGTAGTCACAGCAACTTGGAAGGGTTTGTGTTGTGGAATTAGTCTTTATGCAGTCATTAGGGAACAGGTACAGCAGAACATTGTACAATGGCAGCTTCACCTCCATCTCAGAGGAAAGTTAAATCATGTCTAAGTCGCTTTAAACCGACCCCTTCCCTGGGTCAACTGCAGGCTATGGAGAAACGGTTTGTGTTGGACTGTGTGGCAGTTGAAAGCATCTCTAAAGATTCCAGCGGCTCCTTACCCAAGCTTGGCTCTGTGATCCCTCCTTACAACGCTCAGAAGGATTACCATGTTGAATCCTATTTCCACACTAGACCTGTCCCTCCACTGATCAAGAAAACAGGGCAGGTGAGTCTGATTAGTTATTGTCACAATTGCAGTTCATTCTGGGGTTTATTTTATTATAAATAGGCTACCAAGGATAGTCTTTAACCTTTAAAAAGGAACTGTGGCCAGAATACAAAGGGCTTTATTCTGAATCCCTGGACACACCATCTGGATGGCAATTTGGTTGATGGTATAAATGGCGGCTTGGAGGAATCCTGGTAAAATTTGTCAATGAATTCTTGTCATCAGAATTTACCAACAAAATTTTATTGCTGATATTTTGATTTAACTCAGGAAAAAAAACAAATTTCGTTTTGTTGCAAAATTTCAACATCAGAAATTGGAATATCCATTTTTTTGTACCAAAATATAATAAGACTTTTTTAAGACAGCAATAGACCAGTATAAAGGGAACATCTGATTGGTTGCTGTAGACTAACCATGCCCATACACTACTTTAACTTTTTCTGACAACGTTCCAAGAACTTGTGATCGCAAGATGAATGGGCAGAACGTCTAATCAATCTAATATCTGCCTAGTGTATGGTCAGCATTAGGCTGTGTACACACGAGAAGTAAAGCAGATATTATATAAGTGATTGTGACTGTCCAATCGTTTTTCTGGATGAACCGGCCAAAAGAACGATTAGTCTTGGCAGAAAATCACAGAAAGATCAGAAGTGGCTGCATTCGCCACGCCCAGTGATGCTTCAGCCCAGCCGACCAGTGGAACGTGGCATCTAGCACCCCAGTTATATTTACATTCACTTTTACCTCCATCAGCACAGGGAAATGTAGCAGTAGTACCAGTGATTGAAGAAGTGTTTTCTGTTCCTGAATCACACTGAGTCTGAGCTCACTGAGCAGTAAGGGAGTATTTCTGTACTGATATGTACTGGTTAGGAATTACATAGAAAGACAATATATATGTAAGTCAATAGTAAAAAAAAGGGGGTACTAAATTGCTCTAGAGACTGTCAGCTTTACCCAAATTCTATGCACAAGACTCTTATTTATCAGGAGTGGGCCCTCACATATGTTGGATGCAGGGTGTTGCTGAACTACCACTCTAGATAGATGCAATAAATGGGTGCCAGTGGTTCTTGAACTTAACAGAATGGCACAGATATCACATAAATAGTCAAAAACCAGAGGAATCAGGTACAGCATAAATAACAATCAGCTTGCCAATTGCCACCCGAGCTCTCAGGTCACTGTAGTGGAATCTTCTACCCCTGTATCTGGCACTGTGTCCCTATTCTTGGGTGGTATACCCAGGACTCTATTCCTTACTTGATCTCCTTGCTCTTCTGTGCTGGGCCATACGTTGATGCAGTTGCTGTTTGGTCTCCCCCACATACAAATCAGAGCATTCTTCACTTGTGCCTGAAACCACCTATTTCAAATCCAGGATAAGTTCTATAGCAAAAACATGGATGTGCTATGGGATCTCCAGTTTCACCCATTGTGGCCAACCTTTACATGGGGAGGTAGAAACACAGGCGCTTAATACCTTTAAGGGCATAGCACCCACCACTGGTTCAGATATGTGGATGACACCTGGTTAAAATCCCCCAGAAGGAAGTAAAGCTTTCACAGAACACATTAATGCGGTAGACCAAAACATCAAATTCACAAGGGAAGAGGTACAAAACAACAAACTGGCTTCTTGGACTGCTTGGTAGAAGTCATAGAGAATGGTAAACTGGAAGTAGAGGTTTACAGAAAACCAACACACACAGATCAGTATTTGAATTTTTGGAGCTCGATGAACAGCCCCACTAGCACAGAGGCGAAGGCTAAAGAAATGAAACATCTCAGAGGAGCCCTTAAAACTTGTGGATATCCAGACTGGGCCTTTGTCAAAAGAAGTAGAAGGAAAGAAAAGAACACGAATACCAACAGTGAAGGGGAAAAGCAAGACAGGAGGAAGAACATGGTCATCCCATATGTAGCAGGGGTCTCCGAGAAATTAAGAAGAATTTTCAAAAAACATCGTATCCCTGTCTGCTTTAAACCGAACAACACACTGAGGCAGCAATTGGTACATCCGAAAGACCCAATACCTAAACACAAGAAAAGCGACATCATATATGCAGTGCAGTGCAGTGAAGAATGCTCTGATTTGTATGTGGGGGAGACCAAACAGCAACTGCATCAACGTATGGCCCAGCACAGAAGAGCCAATTCCTCGGGTCAGGACTCAGCCGTGTATCTGCATCTTAAGGATAAAGGACATACCTTTGAAGATTGTAATGTTAACATACTGGCGAAGGAACGTGACTGGTTCAAGAGAGGTGTTAAGGAGGCTATTTATGTGAAAATAAAGAAACCAAGCCTAAATAGAGGTGGGGGGGTTCGACACCAACTGTCTGCCATGTACAATGCTGTTTTAACACCTTACTCTGGGTGTTCCTATAACACCTCTTAGCCACTATCTAATCACACCCTTAACACCTGGCTGTGATATGCTATTGGGATTTTCCAGGGTACATAATTGCCACAGATTCTTGTACAAGTCATTCTGAATTGAGAAAGCCAGTCGGATGACTAGCGAAACGTCTTCAAGAACTACATTTCAAGTCCAGTTGATCTAATTGAATACAACAGATATACCATGACCTGGATGAATGAGAACCTTCACAAGCATCTCCCTTTCATACTTTTACACAGCGGCCCCTACTGGCCAATCCCTATATATATTTGGAAAATAAGCAATAGTTAGCCAACAAAATACTCAAAATACTCAAAAGTCATAGGCAGACGCGCGTGCTCTCTCTCTATGCTGAGTGCAGACCTGATAAACTCAAAGATGGGTCATGGAAGATTTATTGCTATGAAAGAAAATTGTTTGGGGGAAACAGTAAAAACCGGTTAGTGTGCTTCAATCACTAAGAGAACTAGGAACATTGTACTTTGTTTATGTGGGCAGATAGAAAGTGGTTAAAGGGCATGTCCACCCCACAAACCAAAATCTCTCACTGTTGGTCCCATTGTCTAATCTGAAAAGACCCTTAAATTTCTCTTCTGCTCCTTATGGTTGTCCTGCAGGGCCTGATGAAAGTCCAAAGTCCAAAGTAGGAGCCTCTCTGTGTGTAATCCATACCTGCCACTTTCTGCTCCTCTAAGAGGACTCTGGCATGGGCAGTGGAGCTCTTCCTTGCACGGAAGTAGCAGAAGAGGCCATGACCGAGGGAACGAAGGTGGGTAAGTACATTTAGGGACTGATTTATAAGTTTTAAACCTAGCATTTAAAATCAAAATTAAAATCTAGTGTTTAAAATGCATAAAATCACTAAAGCTATATCAATAAGACAGGTTATGTTTTAATCTTTTTATTAACATAATCACATTATCTTAGTACTAAATATAGATTATATCATTTTATACATTTTAAACACCAGATTTTAAATTTGTATGTAGGATCCCACCAATGTTGGTTACAATATTATCATTTTTTTAAGTATATTGATTTATATCAATTTAGCCATTTTCTTTGCACTGTCACTTTAAGAGAACCTTGTAGAGGGCAAAGTTTTGCACTTATAATTGATGTGATATTCTCATAAATAGTCTGCACTTTGTAGTGTTTGGTTACACCTGAGGAAGGTGTGAGGAAACGTTGTGTACATGGTTTTTTCAGCACTTGAATAAAAGATTGTTTGAAGCTTTCTTGAGTGTGTCTCCCTATAAATATATATATATATTGATACTGACCTGTAGTTCAGCCTGTTTTGTTACATATTCATTAATGAAAATGTAGTTTTCTTACCTTTTACATGGGGGCGTAAACCGCACGACTTACCTGACCAGGATCTCGAGATGCAGTAAGTCCCACAAAGGGAATTACAGCTACGTGAGTTTGCAGTCTGGTAAATTATGGCAGAATGCTTATAGTGTTGTTCATCCACCACCCAGGGTTATTTTATTCATTTGTTGCGGCCCTGAACCATGCAGGTCTTTTCCTGTTTGCTATATCCATTCAGATACTTCCAGTAGATCTGCTGTTACATTCATTACTATTACCACCCATTGCATTTTGCAGTCCCATGGAGGAACGTCCACCTATGGGGAACTTGCTGACCGGTTCCAGTTCAAGGGAGCTGCTGCTTTTTACCTGCTTACTAGGAACAACACTGGCGCAGGTATATTCAATACTATACCGGTAATATATCTATATGATACACAATGGAGAACCATGAATATCATAGTAAATATACCATTATACAGTAGATGGTGTTTGGTGATATTAGCTTTGTATGGATTATTTCTGTGACAAATAAGGTTTTCACTAAATTTCACTCCTGCTTAATAACTTGGTGAAACCTTTTTTTAAGGTCATTCTCCTGAGTGCGTCAAAGGTCATGGCTTCTTCCTTTCATCTGTGAAACCTGTATTTGGATACAATGGAAGATTTGGCTACAGAAGAAATACCCCCCCACTGAGAAGAATGCCCTCCCCATTTGGCACTGTTACCCGTTCCTCCCTCTACTGATCCAATAATCCACTCTGGCCAGGACCATAGCCAAACATGCTACAATACATTTATATGCTGCATTAATTCACTTGCTGGTTTTGAAATAAAACATGAATTACAATAGAGCAAATTAACCTTGTATTAAATGAATCTTGTATAAAGTAACTGTGTATTACATTAACCATGTATTAAATGAACCTTGTATTAAGTTAACCTTGTATTACATTAACCATGTATTAAATGAACCTTGTATTAAATGAACCTTGTATTAAGTTAACCTTGTATTACATTAACCATGTATTAAATGAACCTTGCATTAAATGAATCTCGTATAAAGTAACCATGTATGATATGAGATACATGTAAAGATGATTCGTACTGTGTAACAATTCTAATGATACAAATGATGTATATATATATTTACCGTAAGTAAACCGACACACTGACACTAATAATATCTTCGAAGTGTCAGGCCCATTTGGATGAATTTGAACAGAGAAGCTACAGTATCAAATCTGACTTCCGTTGTTGAGTCAAAATTTGATTCCCCCTTTTATTTGTTTAAGTATTTGTCTGACCTTTTATGTTTATGATCTGTAAAATGTTCTCTATTTGCAAGGATTGTGGGCCCACTGTGGGATTCCCCTGTAACCCTGTGGCCAGTTCACTCCTACTGTTAAGGCCCGTACGCATGTGCGATCATGAGACCCGACCCCCGATGCACGACTGTGTATGAACAGCCATTTTGGCCAACTATTGGTAAGTGTATGGGCCCTCGGTCAGGCAGACACGGCCATTAGGGCAGTGCCGACCAAGCACCCATACACTTACCGATAGTCTGCAAAACTACCGCTTTTACACCATTGTACATAGCAGGTCGGGCCCCACAATCACATGTATTTACAAAGCTTAAGGCAATCCTGGGGGTGTCACATCTCACTACAAAATCCCATAGTCACTATAGTTCACGGTAATACCACCACTCAATGTTTCCTATAAACAGTGCACACACGAATCCTCCAGCTTGCACACATGCGTGATCTCGGGGGCCGATCCACGGTGCACAGTGTTTATGAGTGGCTGTTTCGGCCGACATTTGTGCCGTGTATGGGCACTATGACCAGGCTGGGCGGATCATCAACAAGCCCTGACCGAACGTCCCTTTTGCCCAACAAAGTAATGAATATGAATAGTGTAAAGTATAGCTCCCTCTACAAGAAACAAATAATTCACAGAACTATCACAAAGGTTCCATTTTACAGCGCATGATAAAGGAAACATCACTGGCTCCTGGTAAGAAGCCTACTCCTCATTTCAATTTCCTTTAAAATGTCACCGTTATAAACACAGTATGGAGAATGAGAATTAGGAACTTGTTTATCTGCTAAGCAATGTCTACTTGTTGTATAGCAGTTTCCTATAGACATTGATGACATTTGTATCTGTCACGTGTGAGACAGATACATTGTGTGTGTCATGTATGAACTGGGTTACTTTTGAGTAAAAGAAGTGCTGTGCCAAAGCCTCCCTTAAGGCTCGCACAGACGTGAGATTTTCTGCTCCAATTCCAGCCGAGTGAGCCACCAAATGGCCGATTTAGACAATAAATGAATTTTCTGATCGCTTGCACAGACCCTTTGGTGGTCCGAGACAGCAGATCGACGGATACCACCTGACCTAGAGACTACACACATGCAATTGTCAGCCTAAACAGGTGTTCTATTCCCACTCGTATGTCAGGCAGAAAATCTCACATGTGTACAAGCCTGGGTACCAGCACACACAGATTAAAGTTCACTAACAATCCAATAGAATACAGGAACTGAAGGACACACAGAAAAGTATTTTACATCTGCCCAGAAAATTTCAGCCAAATAAACATTAGGTTGGGTTTATAATGGGCAATATAAAATAACATTACAAAACCACATATAAAGGACATCTAAAGCCTCAGAACAACACCCTTTAGAAGGAAGATCTCCATTAATACAAAAGTAGTAATCTCTGTCTCATCCCTCATTTTGATATGGTTGTTGGGACATTTACCTTTCTAACATGGGGTTTGTGTTTTTTTCCAGTATCACACAGTATGGTCACTGACCATTATGTTCTATACACATGCTCAGTAGCCTGTGACTGAGGTCAAAGGTGTGGCCAGTCACTGTACATACACACAGTTATTTCACCCATTTACTTTAATGCTATTTACTGTAGTGGGATTTACAGTATATTAGAGGGGATTACATATTTTAGAGGGGATATGTTCAGATCCTGGAGTGCAAAAATGTGGGTTTAGTTTTTTTTTTAATTAAGAGAATTTCTTAGCTTTAATTTTACATTGATGAATCTAATAACATGATAATGATACAAAATGGGACATAATTAAACAGATTTCATCTAAATAGCTGCAATTGCTTATTAATGTCTATTTACAAACATGCGTGATTGATTTCTCGATTCTGAACACCCAAAACACCAAGATGATAGAAGTAAAACAGCGCCACCAAGTGGTTATACACAGATAGTACAGCAGTTCAAGTTTAGATTATACATACATTTAAACGTCAATTACATTTTACTCACAGATACAGTGTACTGCATTTTCCTTCTTAAAATTTTTATGTATCATAATGTTTCCTGTAACCTTTGCAGGAGAATGGTGCAGTCCATTCACCATCACCCTATAAACAATGCAGTCCATTCCATAATCCTTGATCAATGGTGCAGTCCATTCTATAACCCCTTATTAATGGTGCAGTCCATTCCATAACCCCTATATCAACGGTGCAGTCCAATCCATAACCCCCTATCAATGGTGCAGTCCATTCCCCCTATGGTTACAAACAATCAGGGTTATTTAATAAAAGTTCTTATTGTTAAAAATGGTGCTAATTTTGCCCCAACCAATTAGATGTTAGCTTTCAAATGTTTAATAAGATCTGATTGGTTGGGAGAAAATTACCACCATTTTAAAGAATAAGAACTTTTATTACATTTCCCTGATAATCTATACCAAGTAAAGCCTGCCGTACACTGTAAACTTACCACCCGACTAGAAATTAATTAAATAAGCAAGTTTCGTTCCCCCAGTGGCTTTGATAATATTAGTGTAACCCAAACCCAATTGAATGTGATTTTTTTTTTGTCAACAAATATCGTCAATGAATTTTCTATAGAGATTTTTGCCTTTTCAACAAAACTTTGCCATTGAGATACTGTTCTGGCAGATCAGTAAAAAATGTTTAAAAAGCTGCAGTGCCACCTCAAACCAGGTTGGCCCGAAACATCCCTATTTCCAACGTATTCGCAATATTTTTAACACTGTTCGGCCCGTTCATTTGATGATCGCAAACCACAAACCAGCTGGGGAGCTTTGCCAATTTGGCATTCATATCAGATTAAATAACAAAGTGTGTGATGCTGGTTTAGTGTATGGCCATTAGAACAAATGTTTGCTGAATATAAGGGATTCATTCCCACATATATATCCTAATAAAAGGGAAAGGATCTCTGTGTAATTGCTTGTAAGCCACACTGTGGGAATAAACCACTTTATACATTCATCAGGGGCCGTTCTCCCTTGATTGGGATTCCTCATTGTAAACATGAATTTTTCTGTAGACCCCGTGGGGGAGGGACACTCTAAATGTTTGACATTCAATATACTTTCTGAACAAAGTGTTGCCATCGAATGTGGCTGAGAACTTTGAAGTCACATTGAACCTGATTTCGAACTGCGTTGATTATAAATGGGACAGGCGTCTTTCATTGCACTCAGTGTATCGTAGCAATTGAGAAGCTTTTTAACTTTTCCATCAGACATGATGATCTAATGAGGGCGAGCACTCTAGAAAATAAATATTATGCTTGTTTGGTTGGTTTGAATGGCATGAACCTGTGAAAGGGAATAGAAGGGAATCCCAGGTGTATACCAGCCCATCCAATGCCTTAGATTGACATGGTAATGAGCCTGTAAAGTGAGACAGCCTCTACATTTGCATGCCAATTCTTTAAGCTATAATGAGTGCTCATTGACGCTACCTTCTTCAGTGTAGATAAAAGGTGTTGGCTCAGCTACGTGGCTACGTCTGAACAGAAAACACTCTCAGTTGCATAACCATAAAACTTTGCTGGTACTTAGATTCTAGAACAAGTAAAAAAGACTTTTGTTTCCAGTGTCTTGGGGCTAGTTAGTTATGCATTTCCCATGGTTCAATAGATATATGCCCGGGGATGGAACACAAAACAAATCTACATATTTATGGAGATGTCATTTGAAATAATTAAAAATAAAGGACTATGCGGGGCGCAGATCAACTGGGAACGGGTTTAAGCGTCTCATAGTCGCTGCTGTTTCTTTAACTAATTCTCTGCCTAATTTAAAGAGTTTTCAGTTTCTGAAGGGTTGTTTCTCCTTCTCAATCAGCCCATTATTAGTTTATAGGGTGGGAGAAATGGTAGTTTCTGAAGGGCCTGAGTTGTGGGATTTCATGTGTTGTTTATAATGGTCACAGTAGAATTCATTAAGATCAACTAAAACCTATTATGTTAATTGGAGTGTTTTCTGCTAACACGCAGTATTAATTAAGGATAATGCATTTTATAAACATGCCCCTTTGTGTCCTAAATGGTTTAATCCATGATATGATATTAAGGGGTTTCAAATAAAAGCCCATTACGCAACAGCTTCTAAATTAGGTATTACGGATATCAGTGGGCAACTGTTGGCTTTAGATTGATATACAGTGTCCCCAATGATCAGCAAATGCATTAATGCAGGGGCATAACTACCAGGGGGGGCCTGGGAGTTAAGGGGGCCCCATCTTATTTTTCCTAGGACAGATATAGCCTCCTCCCAGAAAACCACTGTGGATGAAGCACTGATAGGGGCCCCATCATAGTTTTGCTGGGGCCCCCAGTGATTCCTAGTTACACCACTGCAAAATCTAATAAGAATGTTTCTAGGATTTGACCATACCACACCAAAGCTGGCCATGCACAGCTACAAAACCAAGCAGATCCAGATTGGATATCTACCTGTGTCTGTGATGTGATTCCAGCCTTTCCATTGGTCATGTTTATTTAGCACTGACCGTTATCGCTGGTCACTATAGCTCCTTGTTACGCAATCATTTTACCTTTCATATCCCTTGAAGTGAATATATCTTATGGAACTGCACATTACATTTTTTTTACACATGTTTGTTAATCTTTTTTTTTCTTTCACAGCCGTCAGTTCATCAATAATGCACAAACTATGCAAATACTGTATCAATATGTATATAATAAAGCATTCATTACAAGGGTTGGTCCTTAGTACTCCTTACACATAAGGTTGTGGAACCTGTCATGGAACACTAATGGGCCATTGCCAATCCAGAGGCATGGGAGGTACAGAGAATGTGATTGCCTCAATCATTGAACATTACCAATAGATTCTGTTAAAATCTTAGGCTGGTGACACATGGGATGATATTTTTACCCAACTGACCTATCTGCAGGTTAGACTGAGTTGAAATGTAAGTGGTGGTGGCAAAAATATTCAGCCATGACCAATCGCCTTGCCAAAATTTACAGACATGTCCAATTGAACTTTTGTCCAATTTGGATGAACGTTCGGTCGACATTGGTCCCTCACGGGCCAAGATGTACAGGGGCTTTCCTAGGCCTGGAACAAACATTTAAAGCTGTCTGGTATTCTCCTGCAACATGCATGGCTTGTGGAGGTGGGTGTGGAGGGCTGACTATACAATGGCTGGTGAACAAGAGGGCTGACTTAACATTAACTGGTGAACTGGAGGGATGATTTTATACTGGCTGATGAATGGGTAAATATAAGTTCCCATATTAGATGTCCCCATTCTGAACCTACAAAGACTTATAAATATATGATGCCCCCCATGCCCACCACACACAGACTGGTATTTATACAATGCCCCCATGCCCACCACACACAGACTGGTATTTATACAATGTCCCCATGCCCAGCACACACAGACTGGTATTTATACAATGTCCCCATGCCCATCACACACAGACTGGTATTTATACAATGTCCCCATGCCCATCACACACAGACTGGTAAATGTACATTGCCCCTATATCCAGCACACAGAGACTAGTAAATAATAACAGGCTGTCACTTACTGTTACTGAAAGGCAAGATTGGCAGCCACAAGCCGTAAAGTGAACCATTACTTTAATGTATTGATTGAAACAAGGGAGGTTAAAGAGCTATGACTTACCTCCCATTCTTCAATCAAATTTCACCATTTCCCAATGGGCACAATGGCAGTTTAAAACAACCGAACACCCATACATCAAATGATAGTCAGTTGAAATGGTCGTTTGGAACACAGACCCACAACTGCACACTAAGCCTAGGTCGCTTCTACACGGCCCTGCTCTGGTGTCTAATGAAGATTTGGCAAAATTTTTACATTTAACCAGCAGCAGAGGAGCTTGGATAAAAGAAGAGGAGGAGCCACACCTGCAATTCCAACCATGTTTAGGTAAGTGTGTTTTGTATTATTGGTTCTTTGCAGTAAAATATGAGAATAAGTCAAGAGTCTGATATTTACAAGATATTAGATTTTCCTTCAATAATTATATCCAATACCAATAACATTATATAGACATACAAATATATTCTAGCAGGGAGACCCAATACATTCCCCTATTGCAAATTACTTGGACTCGTTCCCAAGATGTATTAACCACTTTGCGACCATTGGTGCATTGTGGGAAGGTAAGCGATAAGTCGTTGCTCTTTTGCACAATTATAAAGCCCCAAATGAAAAGGTGTTAATTTTCGTGTTAAAATCAAGTGCATAAATCATTGCAAAATGTATTGCATTGCTTGCAATGTGCTTACACAATGCAAACCACCCCCCCCCCACACACACATATCATGCAAACATGTCACAAACATTTTAATATATATCCGTTAAAGGGTTTGCAGAGGAAAAAATGACATTGGGACCATTGGGAATGCTAGCGCTTCTCCCGGTTGTTTTCCAAGCATTGGAATCTGGACAGCATGCTTAAAGTTCTAGGGAGCGACCCCATCGCCTGATTGGATCATTTGGACACTGTCCATATCTTTAGCTGTTGGCAAGTGTCCATAATAGAGATTTGGCTCTAAATGATGATAGTTTGTTTGGTTGCTCAGAGATAACAGGATTCGGTTCATGCAGACAGATGTACAGTATGTAACTGAACAGATGGCCAACAAGAAAAGGGGCTTAATTAAGACCACTGTATTTTATATGACTTTGTTTATCCCTTTATGGGAAAACCAGAATTAGACAAATCCCTTTCTGCATGTAACATTGTATTTTCCAAGTTCGTATGTTACCAAACTTCTTTCCCACGTCTACAATGTCCTACAAGTCCTAATGTACTTACCTTGGCTGTTGTATTCCAATACATCCCATTCATTTTCAATACAGAAATGCAATAGTTCATTTACTGTTTAGTGCAATTACAAATCCGTAAAGAAGAAAGAAAAGCTCTTTCTATTTACAGCATTAATTCAACCACATTAATTTAATGACTATTCTTTATGGAAACCAGACTTTTTGTGATATCAGTCCAGGCTATATACATCCGCTCCAAGTGCTGGAGTCCAAGTCATATTGTTAAAAGAAAAACCTTTTATTGATCCATATTAAAAACAATTTGATGAGGGTTCAGGGTCAGTAAGTTTGATGCAGGAACAAAATCCCTTAATCATAGACTGAAAGTGTAGAATCCGCTAATCTCCATTTTACAAACAACACAGCCAATCAGCTTTCATTTCCTAAAAGGCCCTTTCATAAATTAAAGATACAGTGTCACACAAAAAAGGATAAAATCATTAACATTGTAATAGACCCCAATCCCCAAGGGAACTTTGTTTGCTGCTTTAATTCCCTTCTTATTTTTGTGTATATTCATTTACCTCTTTACCTCTGCAAGTGTCTGTCATCTGATCACGCTACTCACAGTCCTGAGCATTCTCCCTAAGTAAAGCACAGAAAGAATGCTCGGGACTACAGATTTCCCTCAGCCACGGCCGACTCCCTATACAGGAGAAGACAAGGGCAAGGAAAATTTTCTGCCATTTCCGAACTATCCTGAGGCCGACGTACGTTGGCCGGCCTCGGGGGCGCTCGGAAATTCACTACACACACGAATGATACTGTCGGATGCCTTTCTCGTTTGTGTGTACCCACCTTATGACTTAATTTTAACCAGTTGTTACAGACATCTAGATATTTCAGTATCCTAGTGTCCATTTCTAGAATCCAATATGCCTCACTGTGGAACAATATCTCCTCCTTTTGGTTTCCTTCTAACAATTCAATACCTTGTATAGAACATGCAGCAATTGGTTTCTCACATGTTAAAACGTGCCTATCTTACTTTGTTGATATACCCATGTGCAGCTTCCTCAACCAAATCAATTAGTTCTTTCCGTTGTATCCCCCGACAGTTTAAGATATGTAGTCAGATTTAATTGTCGATAAGACTCTTTGTCATAGTCTTGAGTGTTTAAAACCACCACCGCTCCACCCTTATCTGCTGTCTTTATTGTCAAATTCCCATCTAAGGGCAGTTCCCATTGGGCATTGCTCTCATTAACTGTTAAATTATCTTTTTTCTATTGCTTTTTGTTTTTTTCCACTGCAGATTTGTTAAATCTAATTCTACAGCTTCTTGAAACTCATCAATGCTTCTAGTTCTTGATGCCAATGAATAGAAATGTGATTTTCTTTTTATTCCACTTCTCAAGTGGTTCATTTTATCATCTCCTATAACATTGTTATCACATTCCATATTCCCTAGATCCTGAACCAAACATTGATTACTAAAATTCAATACATTTCAGTTTCCCATATTATTATATTCATTAATAAGGCTCTCACCAGCTGTTCAATTATTACCATCATCCCCTTGCTGATATGTCCAAAAAACATTTTTGACTACTAAATTAAGAACAAATTCATTACAGTCCATTAAAGTATTAAACAAGTCAAAATGTTTGGATGGACCCAGTCATTCCCTTCTGTTAGTCCCTCTATGTTCATATGTTGAATAGTATGATGCAATGCTGTCATCATCTGATGGTGACCCCACTATGACTTGAAAAAGATACAGATTTCTTAATGTTTTTTAATATTGATTTTGGCTTATTCTTTGTTTCTCTTACTTACCCGTTATATCCTTTTCAACTGTAGATTGAGTTTTTCCTCAAAAGCTTTAAAGGACAATTATACTTACCATTTCCCCGATCCATTCCTGTAAAGTACTTAGGGTGAGGACCTAAAACACTTAGTCCTCACCTCTGGGTACTTTACAAAAGTCCTGCACTACTTACTTGTAATCTCCCTCGTCCCTCCGGTCCGATCCTCCCCACTGGCACTGTCAGTGACAGTCCGGGAGGCAGCCAATGGGAAGACACACCTTCTTGCAGAGCATGTCTTCCCATTGGCTGCCTCGTGACCTGTCACTCAAAGTGCCAGTGGGGAGGATCAGACCGGAGCGATGAGGGAGATTGCAAGTAAGAAGTGCAGGACTTTTGTAAAGTACCCAGAGGTGAGGACTTAGCGTTTTAGGTCCTCACCCTGGGTACTTTGCAGGAGTGGGGGGAAAGGAACGAAGTGGAGGTGAGTATAATTGTCCTTTAAAACCATCATCCTTTTTTTTCCCTTTAAGGAAATATCAATTTATCTTTGACTTTGTTATTTGATCCCTGATTTTAAGGATTTCCTGATCCTTATGTTTCACAATTAGAGTGATTAGTTTCAATAAACAACAGAAACTTCTGGGTAATTTCCATGTGAGCTTTCAGCGAATGTATTCCTTTCAAAGGGTTTTTACCGTATTCCACAGGCTGAATGCAAAACCAACCACAGACCAGTTTCAGCATTATTGAGCCATCATCAGTGTAGTGCTTTGATAGATATGGATTCTATTCCACTGGGAATTGACACTATGCTATCTGTTTGATATCCTGTAGAGTGCAATATATATATTTATTCATTTAATCATTTATTGTTTGAATCCTATCTTTATATATTTTCAGCGCATTTGCACTTTATTCCTACCATATTACCTGATACTGACACAAGACCATGGTTTCTTGGGATTTTGTGTATGGTTTTAGATGTCTTTATATGTATTTTTCTGCCCATAAGAGCTGCTAATAAATGGTTATAATATATATACAGACATAAAGTGCCCTAGGTTTTTCCTCTTTATATATATTCTATATTGTCTCCTTTTTTCCTATAGAGCACCTAGCCTACACAATATGATACTTATATCTAGTGCCCTAACAAATTCTTCTAATCATCAGTGTAATGCAGGCCCCTGGTTTTGCAGGGTGAAGAGTCTATAGACAGACGTCACCAATACATTAAATAAAATAGGGAGAGAATAAGGCTTCGCGGCTCCCCTTCAAGCATATGCAAATAAGGAACAGAGATTTCTGGGTAGTTTCCATGGCAGCTTTCAGGATAATTATTCCTTTAGAAAGGTTTTTACAGTATTCCACAAGATTAATGCAAAACCAGAGTGCCAACTACAGACCGGTTTCGGCTTATTCTCTCCCTATTTTATTTAATGGATTAGTGACGTCTGTCTTTAGGCACTTCACACTGCAAAACCAGAGGCCTGCACTACACTGATGATGGCTCAATAAAGCCGAAACCGGCCTGTAGTTGGCGCTCTGGTATTGCATTCAGCTTGTGGAAATCAGTAAAAACATTTTTAATCTAATAATTTCCCTGAAAGCTGCCACGGAAATTACCCAGAAGTCTCTGCTCCTTATTTGCATATGCTTGAAGGGGAGCTGCTCTCCCTATTTTATTTAATGTATTAGTTTTAATAAAAAATGAGTCAATTACTGGTTCCATTAATCCATAAATTTCGTATCGTACAATTAAAAGTCGGTCTTTTATAAAGTCTTAGACCTTGGGAATCAAATTATTTGTCATATATTTATTTAACCTGTTATATCATAATATACAGTAAATAGGTTTCCTTTGTCATTAATATTTTAAATTTGTTAAACAAATCTCCACATTTAAATCCTCATTGTCTCTTGTAAGCATGTCATTTTTATTTATCCATTCTTTCAGTCTACTGTCTATAACATGCTGGGCTATTTACCAAATATGTACAATTTCTATTCCCCCCCCTCCCAGTGGGGCAGACATGCTCTGTGTGATTTATCCAAAACTGAGAAGCCGTCCAATTAGCTACATTGTATTGTCCTGTGCTAATGTAAATAAGGGGTTAAAGTAAAAGTAAGTGTAGAACTGCTGTAGTGTAAGATTTTTCCTAGTTTATTAAGTCATCTTTGGGTAGGGATACAATTATTTATCAGTTTGAACAGCAGTGTTTGCGCTCCTTTAATTGTAAAATGCAGTAGTGGGAGTTTTCACTGATATCATTGATCACAATGGGCTTCAATATGCAAACACTTTGGCTTATAAAGCACTTTATTTAGTACATTTATTTTATTGAATAAAAACACTTTTTCTGTACAAATTTACATTCACAAAATACAATTTGCATTCTCCATTCAGTGTCAGGCAATAAGGTTAATCAGGTAATAAATGTAATGGCACTAAAATAAGGAAAGAACTGGTACCTGTCATTCAATCCTTATATTACTTCACAATTTTATGAGCATAGCTAAAGAAAACCCTGACTGCAACCAGGGAATGGTGGGAGTTGCAGTTTGAGGAACATCTGGAGGTTGGACAGCTTTGGCCTATAAGGATTTGAAGACCTTTTCAAAGTGCTGGAAGACATAAAGGGTATGTCCACTTTCTCTGTTTCTGTTTAACTGAAGAACGGGAGATAAATGAGCTATGTCTTACCTCCCGTTCTTCAGTAAAACTTGCAGGAGAGGAGGAAGAACAGAAGGCAGACGAGGGCACGAGAGCTGGTAAGTACATTTAGGAGAACATTTGAACATTTTGAGCCTTGCGAAGTCGAGTTTTTGGGGGGCAATTAGGCGATAGACAAAAGTTTGTTTGGGGGCTGGACATACAAGTGAATGGGCGCCCTTGATTAGAAATCACAATGGACCCATATAAAATTTTAGTCCATACAATACATAAATATCCTGTAAATTATATTCTTAGAAATCGCTCAGAGCTATGCCATCAGTTATAATTGGTGCTTAGTTATGAAATCACGGTCATGTGACAAACGTAATATAGGAAATAATGCTCCCCTTATTCTTATATAATGATATTAGAATTCACCTTGAGTACCATGACCTGGGCCTAGCCCCTGTGCTTTTATATGGTCATAAACTCCTCTGTGAATTCAAATATTCTTAGATTTTACAATTAATTAATTTTTATTATTCATCATATTTTTAGAAGCAGGGACAGTTCAGTGGAAATTATCAACATTTGTTAAATTGTTAGTTTATGTAATGCCTTCTTAGTTATTCTACATATTCGCTCCCATTTTGAAAAATCAGTTAATTTCATACCCTTTGCTGTTCCCTGCTGTTGACATTGGTGAGCTGCCATTTCAGGTTCTAACATCCTTCTTCTTCCCAGGATGCACCACATCCTTGGAATGTTCCTAACAGTTATTTCTACTGATTGGCTGTTGGATGGGTCAAACATGCTCAGATCTCTACTGAGCAACTGAATCAACCCAGGCGCTGTGTCAAGGGCAAAACCATAATGGTCTCTACTAGGTGTCCTGCAAACAGGAAGCCAGTATTTCGTTGCAGTTATTTATACACAGACAAAATGCTGAATTGGCAGATTAAGGTCATTGGGATGAAAAAATACTGCTCTTTTTTCTGAAAAGCATATGTATTTGCACTGAACTTCCCCTTTAATTCTAGGCACTGATGACACCACTGAGTCACTTATAAGGATATATTTTACAGAATATTCTGTATTATTGTTCTTATCTTAGGATGACAAAATAATACTTAAAAGCAAACACAAAATGTGTTTCCTAAGCAGGGTTGCAAGATCTTGGAGGGGGCGGTGATGTCACAGTGGTCCTCCACAGACACATAAAAGTGATCTATTTCCAGATGTATTTTCTAAAACAAAAAGGAAATTGTTACATCATCACACATTTCTACTTCTGTGGACAGACAATTCTGCTGAAAAATAAACATATTGTCATCCCGGACATAGAAATATAATCCCATAGTCCTTTGCAGCAGGAACAGTGGTGACCCCATATAAGTGGTGAGGATGACATAAGAGGGGACATCCAGCAGCCCAGGAGGATAAGTAGAAGTCATGATCCACTCTCTAAACAAGGTTTTTTAAACTTGTAATTTTAGCAGTTTAGGTCCCTATTAGAAGGGCAATCAGGTCACCTAAGAATGCTTTTAGTAATTAGTTGTCCTTTAAATTACATGCTTTACTTTTTAGACAGGCTGCCCTGGTGCTGCTTTAATGAATTATTTATCTGAAAACATTGATCTAAAGGACAGAAAACCAATAGGTGACTAAAATGGACGCACTCTTCCTCCATTGTGTGATCTGGTACGTGGGATTCTGGCAGGGAAAGTGTGGTAACAAACTGTGGCATTATGGTCCGTATTTTAGTTTTCACAGATCACCAAGGTCTTTTTCACTTTACAAGGACAATCATGGCTCTTTGATCTCCAGAGGTACTTTATAAACAAATATTTTCCCTGCATGAATCTCCTGAACTATGTCATGCAGACAGGTAAGGGCGGCCTTCTTTCGATCAGTTATTCGCACTCTCTAAGGCTGAGGCCACACTGTAGCGCTTACAAGCGTGCAGGAAATGGACACACAAGTTTGCTCGTCCGTTGCGATTGAGCTCAGATTAACAAATCACATGCGCTGCGCACTAGTGTGCCCTTCACAAGGTCCACACTACTCTGCGCTTTTTAAAGCGTGATCGGATTGCACTTAAGGGCGCACTAGTGTGGCCTAGCCCTTAATGAAGGTTTTTAGTATAAAGGTTTCCTTTATTATACCAGAGCTGAACGCAAAAATGCTAAAAGTAGACAAGAGATTCCAATTAACTAATAGTCACATGGGCATTTGAAGCAGACAGTGAGAAGCCTTAACATTCCAGGAATATTATTGGGCACCAGTGGCGTAACTATAGGACCCACTAGGCCCCAGTTTGGTAACAGTCTTTTAAACAGCTGATCACGTGTATCTTTACGGCATACACACGGTCAGCTGTTAAAAATAGCTGAAAGCAGATGCTCTGGGGAGGGGGGGTGTCAGGGGCCCCGGGGCCCTGCAGTTACACACCCGTTGGCCACAATTGTGAGCGACAACAAAAAGATTCAGACATATATAATATAATACAGTACAAGACTAGAAATAACAGAAAGGACATTGGATATATTACAATATTACAACTAGAAATCTATTCAGCATGCGGACAATAAGCAGTATTCTATTTCATTATCATTCTGATTGCCCTAGTTCACGGATAAAGGTAGATATAATGTCTAATGTCTGTCCCCCCAACCCTGTAACACTCTAATGTTACAGCAATGAATCTTACTTGTAAGGGCTTAGCCCCAATGTGATCAGTTCAGAAACTTGCACTGGTGGGCCACTAGGGGGCAATGTAGCTGAACCCACTGGCTGCACTGCACTCCGGTCGTTTCTGCAACACATGTGATCACCATTTTTGGTGCAGATCAGGTGTGTTGCAATTGAGGACTATTAGGGGGAAATGCAAATCGCAGAGCGCAAAGGAATCACATTGCTTAAGTGGCAATACGTGTCTTGTGTGTCGCATTGGGACCTCAGCCTTTATCAGCGAACTTCAATGAGAATCTTGGCAACAAGCGATAATGTAACAGAATCTCGTGTTTGACGTTAACATTCCATCGCAATAAGTGAAGAACTTCCCACTGGACAGAATTGTGTGTTCATGATATTTAACTTGGTTTAAAAGTTAATGCAACACTGTTGATACAGAATCTCTGGCCGGTTGGGGGAGGTCCATCATCAAACACATGACCAAGGTGTGCATCGCACTGAAACAAAGAACATTAAACATTTACTTATATAGGAAGGAAAATAAATACAACTAAAGTTAAAGGAGACACACATCTCTGATAAAGGGTCAGTCCTGTCAGTACCAACGGGATTGGTGCTTTTTCAGTACTGTATGTACCCGCGTCACTTCCAAAAATGTCCATTAGTCAAGGTCGACCCTGTGCTAAAGTAGGGAACTGGCTGCGGTCATAGGGAATGTGGTAGTCCATAAACATTATATAGGAGAACATCTTACAGATTCTGTCAGTCATCCTTCACAGATTGGTACAGTGTGTACCCAGCTATATTCTCCACACTATGCTCCCACCCCAAATCTCCCCCTCCATTAAAACCACCCAGAATGAGGACCAATTGTTTTAGGCTGGGTACACACGAGGGCACAATTTGTCCTGACCGGACAAATGTCTGTCGGTCGCGGCAATAGTGGCTGCGGCTGACAGTTTGTGCGGTCCCAGGTGGAACTGCATGATCGGCTGTCATTTTCTGACACGTCCGATCGCCTGTCAGAAAATCACAGCCAATCATGCAGTTCCCCCTGGGTCACATCGGTCACAGCTGAGGCCGAAAGTGGCACAGATTTTTGGCCCTATTGTCCGATACACGGAAGTATCTGCCCATGTGTACCCAGCCTCAGGTCTAGGTTTGCCCTAGATCCCACATACTAGGCCTTCACATGTTTGATAGTAGTGCTGGTCTGGCCCCACCCCCTTACATAGTCTGGTCCTTGTTCCATAGGAAGACACAAAAAGTTTCCTTTCACCAGTCTGGACTGTGAGGGGTAATGGGACCAGACCAGCACTACAATTGGAATTTGGAGCCCAGGTATGGGAGATCTAGGGCAAACCCAGACCTTTATCAATAGGTCCAAATTCTGGGTAATCTAGGGATCTAGAATAAACTCAGAAGTGGGAACCTAGTGGTTTAGGTCCTCACTCATTTTGGGCTTTTTGGGGGGATTGTTTTGGTGACTATAACTTCCCTAACATCACTTATTTCAAACATCCTTAAAAAAAAAGAATTTTAGGTTTTCACTCTCGATCGCACACACGGTTTTAGCTAGCATGGAAATCACAGGAACGTGAAAATTCCTGCGACTTCCATTGCGCTCGCGTTTAAATTATATTGTAATATTAAATTACAAAAACGCATGCGCAAACATGGTTCAATGCGCGGCAACGCACAGAAATCGCACACGCAATCGTGCGCGATTTAGTGCGTTGTATTGGGGCCTCAGCCTATCTCTTTCAGTCGGATCTTATCAAAACCCATTCATTGTTTTGACTTCAATATACAATAAGAGATTAATATTGAGTATAGAATCGCGTTGGAACATTTCTGTTGATGGTTTATTCATGTGACAGGTTTTTTATATGTCTCCCTTTATTCCTGACCAATCATAATAACAAGCTGAGCACTTGCTAGATTATCAGTAAAGAATCAAACATAATGATTTAAAGAGGAACTGTGGTCCAAAAATGACTTTAGGTAAATTGATCGGAATTGCTCTCCTGAGAATTTTTGCAATTTATTTCCATTGTTTATTTTACATAGTTTTGAAGATATTTACATTTTTGTGTGTGATATGGCAGCACCATCACCAGGTCCCCTGCACTTCCTGCTTTCTGCTCTGAAACCTGTCAGTCAATCTGCCCTGTGTCTCCTCCCCTTTGCAGCCCCCCTGGTCCCTCCCACTCATGGACCCTATGGTCCCTCCAGTTGCAGGCCCCCCTTGGCCCATTCCCTTAAAGCCCCATGTGGCCCCGCCCACTCACAGGTGCCTTTGTCCCGCCCACTTGCGGGTACCATGGCCCCACCCACTCACGGGTGCCGTGGCCCCGACCACTCGCGGATGCCTAAGCCCTGCCCACTTGAGGGTGCCTAAGCCCCACCCACTCACAGGTGCCGTGGGCCATTCTGACAATCCCCCCAACCCCCCGAAAACTTTGTGGAAACAGCCTTTTTAGGCAGAGTGAGAACAGAGTGAGAGCTCTGCCTGAAAAGGCTGTTTTCACATAGTGAGAGAGAAGGGCTGTAGATTCCCTTACCTTCTCTGTCAGGACTTCACACAGCAGAGAGGAGGAGGGACTTCCTTTCTCCCTCACACACTGAGAGAGTCTGAGGCTGTGCTTTCCGGTGGCACTGTGCAGGAGAAGCCTTAGGAATGTCACATGTCAGCCTCCCACCCATTAACTTTTTGGTCAGTCATTTCTGTATATCTTGGGCTGTGGAGCACGTAGAGAGGTGGTTGATGGCTCGTTTTAAAGGTAGGAAACTGGCCTTTCATTTAAACTTAACTTGTTTGGAGACCACAGTTCCCCTTTAAACATGGATTCCTGTGTGTGGTTCCAGGTTCATTGGGCAAGTTTCATAAAATGTAAAGGCATCAGACACAGATTTACATAACATTCCTTGTTTGAACTATTCAGCTGGTTCTTTGTTCTGAAACATCCCATTACATTGTACTTTTATTATTATACTGCCATTGCTGCAAAATCACAAGGCAATCATAAGACAATCCTCCAAAAAAGTTCATGTGATGGCAAAACAGACAGGGAGATTCAATAAAATATTTTCATTAAAAATTGGGCTTATTTTGCCCCAACCAATCAGATGTAAAGGTTCATACACACCTGAAGATATGTGCCAGACCCCCAACCCCGACAAACACCTGCGACGGCCTATAGCCGCGCGTATATGCGTTCTCTAGGGGGTCGTGGGTCCGCCGGGGCTTGGAGGTCTGGTACATATCTTCAGGTTTACATTTGGTTGATTGGGAAAAATACATTTTTAAAGAAAATAACTTTTATTGAATCTCCCTGGTATGATTAGTCTAACCTCCCATTATTCAATAAACCAAAACATAGCCGGCAGGGAAAGTGTTAAACTTACCCAAGAATGCGTGCCTCCGCTACTTCTGACATTCCCCAACTTTATCTGCACTCCCCTATATGATATGCACATGCGCACTATATATATATATATATATATATATATATATATATATATATATAAAGGGAGCGAAGAAGCAGTTTAACCCTTTCCCTGCTGGCTCCTGTTTGATAGAATGATACAGGAGGTAAGACTTATTTCACTTTCTGTTATATAGAACAGAGTATCTGACATCATTGTGATAAGCTTCTCATGTGACAGAGGGCGGGGCTCTTACCTGTCCATCATGTTATTCACAATGTAGAAATAATTGCTAATAACACTGATTGGAATGAGTTACAAAGACTTGTGCTTTGTGCCTTGAATCCAGTTCCTTTACACACATGTGCATTATTTATAAATTATTATTTTAGTGATTACCTCCTTGCAAATGACTTCCGTTCCTGTGGAACCCAATGAGTTATCCAGGCGCCTCAGTACATTAGTATTGCTCTCATCACCCCCCTGTGCACCGTGGGCCTCATAGAATGAAGGCCATCCTGTTCCAGAGTTGTACTTCTTTTCAGAGCTGGAAGTAGGAGAAGAATACACAGACAACATGAATGGCCCTCCAGCTCCAATCAATCTTACATTGCCAGATGAGCCTTGTCTTTCCCACCATTACTGTGTTCCCTTCGCAGCTTGGATTTAGCTGTTTGTTCCTGGAGCGCTCAAACCCCGTTTATTGTAACTAAAAGGATGTGCTGTACCGCAGTAGCAGTGTCCGGTCTATAAAGAATTCCCAAGGAAAATAGTCTGGAGTCATATTGGGGCTGTGATGTTCCAATTTTACCCATAATAGACACCGTTTGGGATTTTAAAGGGAAAACAAAAGACTGGTTAACTTTCTGTTACCTCCCCCTAACCACAACTGATATTTTTTGCACTTTGTTACCTGCATTACTAACCAGATATTTAAAGGGCATGTCCACCCCCAAAACTATAATCCCCCCCACTACTGGCCCCACCATGTAGTGTAGTTTAATCCTTACCTCACATCCCAGCTCCATATGGTTCTCCTGTAGTCCCCCCCCAAAGTCCCAAAAACTGCCCACCAGGAGGATAGCAGAGTCCATATAGGACTCAGCCTCCTACCTGGCCTCCGGGAGAAGTTTGGCATGCGTACTGCAGCCCTTCTCCCCCTCCCTCCCCCTCCGGATTCCCTCCCCCTTGCATAAATCTCCTTTGATATAGTATTCCCCCTGGTCTCCCAGCCCCAACCGCTTCATTTTTATGTTTTGAAAGTGCCCCAAACTTTTACTTACCTCCCCTCTTTCCTCTGCTGCACTGAAGGACTGGCAGCTGCGTCCGTGATTGGCTGCCGCTCAGCCAATCACAGACCCGACTGCCGGTCCCGCCCCTCTGCTTGCATTTTCTTGCAAGCAGAGGGCTGGCTGCGCGGCGGAGGAAAAAGGGGAGGTAAGTAAAAGTTTGGGGCACTTTCTAAACATAAAAATGAAGCGGTTGGGGCTGGGAGACCAGGGGGAATACTATATCAAAAAATAGTTTTAAGGGTGGACATACCCTTTAAGGATAATTATTGTCCCCATTACGGCAGAGTAAGATGGCCCCTCCCTCCATGCAGTTAATTAAGGCCGTGACTGCTGACATAACAGCCAATGGTTGACTGCGGTTTAATCTGCTGCCTCATCTGCACATGCTCAAAAGCATATAAAAATCTCTTAGAGCAGAGGAAGGAGGCAGATACATTTGCCAGAAAGGAACAGAACCTTTCATTAAATATCTAGTTACAAATGCATGTAATAAACTAGGAAAAATAGTAGTTGGGGTTGTGTGCAGATAGCCGACAAGTCACCAGTTTTTTGTTTAAAGGGCGGACATGCCCTTTAACTGGTGGAAAGTAAACAGAGACCATTTTCTGCATTCATTCCTCATTGCCTTCCTTTTGCATATCTCTGCTCATAAAATAACAACCTTTAGGCTGAGGCCCCATTGCAACGCTGTCCTTGCCATTTCTTCAATACTCAGTAATTTCAATCCATCAATTGCGATGATGGATAGGAGCGCTTTGCAGCCAATGGGGCAGGCTACATTGTCCCCCATTGGCATGCAGTGCGCAAATAGCAATCCGGATCATGGCAGTGGGGCCTAGCCCTAAAGGATCACTAACGGACGGTAGTAATGCCCGCCACAAGCCTATAATCTGTGCAGTCACCAGCCATTTTTAAACAGCTGAAAAAAACATACGCGCGATCAGCTGTTTAAAAGACAGGGCTCAAAGTTCAGTTCTGAAAGTGCAGGTGAGGTATCTGTTTGGGTGAGGTATCTATTTAGGGGTGGACATGTCCTTTAAAGGACAACTCCACCCTCATAAGAACATCTTTTAGAAAAAATGGCCTCTTTAAAATATGTTGATATATCATAGTTTGTCCTATGAATTCATTACTGTATGCCTGCTATGCTTCTGGATGCCTCATGGAAACTGAGCAATTTAGAAACCTGTACTGAGCCTGTACTGAGCCTGGGCATGCTCAGAAAAGGCAGACAGGGGATTAACATTCAGTCATTGGCTGTGATGTCAACTGTCAAATCCATAACTGACAGTTACTAACTGGAAGAACCAGGAAGCAAAAACAGGGGAAACAGGAGATTGTGCAGGATTTCAGGTTAGACTTATATATTTCACATTTCAAACTATTACCGTTTAGGGTTTTGGGGGGTGATTTACCTGTATGTAAGTTTTCATTTTAGGGCTGGACTTGCCCTTTAAAACAATAAAGTCTCAACATCAACTCTTGTTTTAAAGAAAATAACGTCTTGTTTATGTGTTTTCCCACACGTAACTGTCCTTTTGCGCTATCAGAGCCCATGAGATTCACAAAAAAATGGCGATCGCATGTGCTCCAAAAAGTTGACCGCAGCGCAGTGCAATGCAGTGGCACCTAGGGCCATATTTATAAAGACGCAGTATCGCTTTTTAGCAATACTGCGCCTTTAACAATCGTTATGGCAATCATTAATTTATGACCGCTATCGTAAATGTACAATAGCGGTTGTAAATTTACGATCATGATCATAGCTTAACGATCGCACGTAGAATACCATTGTGATATTTTACTACCGCTTCACCATAAATGTATATAGTGGCGTAACTACCGCCACCCCCGCGACCGGGGGGGCCTGGATGCTAGAAGGGCCCGCCACAAGCCCAAAGTCTCTTCTGCAATCGGGCATTTTTAAATGCGCGTATGAATGAAACATGCCTTTTAAACAGCTGATTGCACGTATGTTTCATTCATACGTGCGATGAGCTGTTTAAAAACATCTGATTGCGGAAGATATCTTGAAGGGAGGAGGGGGTCAGGGGCCCGGCCTCCAATGTCATGGGGGGCCGGGGCCCCTGCAAGTTTGCCCCTGAATGTACAGTAACAATAACTAGGAGTACTGCAAACTTGCGATACCACAGGTTTTTCAATATGAACCAAAGATTGGCCAGACCAATTTCCCGACACTAGCAGGCACTTTTTACCAGAGATCGGATCCCACATTAAAACGCACTAGTGTGGCCCAGCCCTTAATTAATATTTCTAAACCTTATTTAACAAGAGGTTACCAGAAACCTTTCTGCTGTTCTATGAATTTGAAAACCCTCTGAAACCGAAGGGGTTAATTTATTTATTCACTTTTTTTGTAGCTCCGAGACTCTTGTAGCGTAAAAAACCAACCAATCTCTTTCATTTCTAAAGCAGCAAACTTGGCGTGAAATGGAAAATCTCACTTAGATTTCCCACAGGCTGAATTTAGAAAAATATAGAATTCGGAAGCTTAAATGGGTTTTAAGAGTCGTTGAAATGAAAGTCAGAGACTTGAAATCACAGTGGTGCTCAGAGAGCCGGGGTGCAAATAATGATGGGTTTCCTGTCTGCTTCGTATAACCGATGGACTCGCATTGCAGTCATTCAGGGGGAGAAATACATAGAAGAGAATAACAGTGATTTTACCTGAACAGCGGGGATCCACAGCAAACACAGTGATACGTCCCTTTCTCTGTACTGTTCAGATAAATCCCGCTGAAAGGCTAAACAAATAACAGTAGAGTTAGATCTCCATGGGACAGTCTGTACAATATCAACCAACTAAAACATTAGCAAAAAGCATTTTCACACAGGAGCAGCAAATCTAGTTGAAGCAGAGAAATCCCTATTCATGGTGAGAGGGAACGTTTCCATTTACAATACAATGAGAAAATTTCAGGTTTTTAGGAAGCCTATGGAGAACATTTGATCATGCTCCTGACTTTAAATGAGATATCTAGGTAATCAGAAGGTAAATCCTGGATATAGAAGGGGAACAACCACTTTAACCCCATACTGGCCCCACTGTGTAGTGTTAAAAAATCCTTACCTTACATGCTCCAAATGGTTCTCCTGCAGTGTCTAGCCAAAGTCCAGGAAACTGAAGAGTAGGATCTGTCTTCCTGTGTGAAAGGTTTCTGCCTACTACATGTCCTCTGAGAGGACAGTAGCATGTGCAGGGGAGCCCTTTCCCCCTCCCTCCATCCCTCTGGAGCCCTCTTTGCTGCCGGGTGCCCTACCTCTAAAAGCTCTTAACATATGGTAGGGAACCCTAGCCCACCCCAAACCGCTAAGTATGTTTGTTTAAAAAAGCTGCAGAACTCTAGAACTCCACTTACAATCCTTTGTTCATCCGGCATTCTGTATTGCAGCAGCCACATCTCTGATTGGCTGCCTCTCAGCCAATCAGAGACACGCCTGTCATTCCGGCCCCCTGCTTGTAGTTCCGGTAAGCAGAGGGCCGAGATCACAGCGCCGGGGGAATCAAAGGATCGCAGGGGGATCTTCGGCAGACAAATCTTCAATGTGGCAGAAGTCACCAGGTGCGGGGCAGCATAGGAAGTAAAATGTGATCTATAGCTTTAATACTGACACGTACCAATTCTGTTCCTTTTTCTCTCGTTATATAATACTGCTCAGGAGTGAGTTTCTTCTGCCAGTCAGTGGTAACTTCTGATTCGTCATACCTTGTGAGTGACCCTAAAGTAAACAAACACATGGATTGTGGTGAAATCTATGACACAAGAAATTCACAATTCATGAAATTGAAGTTCATCATGGAAAGATTTTGATTTTGAAATGTATTGTTACATAATGAAGTCAGATATTCTGTGTTTCTTTTTCTATCACAGAACTATACATGTCACATTGTATCCAGTAGAGACGTGTAGTAGTTTTGTTCTAAACCTGGTTTCAGGGCAGAACTACCAGTTTCGGACCCACAATCTCACCAGGAACTGCAGAGATACAAACTTTTATGTGGATTTTTTGCAATTTAAAATAACGTTCATCTAGTTATAGGAAGTGGTACCTTCTTAACATCCTAACTTACAGGAAGTTCCATCCATACTCCTGGTACCTTCTTAACATCCTAACTTACAAGTCCTACTCATGGTGCCTTCTTAACATCCTAACTTACAAGGAAGTCCATACTCATGGTACCTTCTTAACATCCTAACTTACAGGAAGTCCATACTCATGGTACCTTCTTAACATCCTTACTTACAGGAAGTCCATACTCATGGTGCCTTCTTAACATCCTAACTTACAGGAAGTCCATACTCATGGTGCCTTCTTAACATCCTAACTTACAGGAAGTCCATACTCATGGTGCTTCTAACATCCTAACTTACAGGAAGTCATACTATGGTACCTTCTTAACATCCTAACTTACAGGAAGTCCATACTCATGGTGCCTTCTTAACATCCTAACTTACAGGAAGTCCATACTCATGGTACCTTCTTAACATCCTAACTTACAGGAAGTCCATACTCATGGTACCTTCTAACATCCTACTTACAGGAAGTCCATACTCATGGTGCCTTCTTAACATCCTAACTTACAGGAAGTCCATACTCATGGTACCTTCTTAACATCCTAACTTACAGGAAGTCCATACTCATGGGACCTTCTTAACATCCTACTTACAGGAAGTCCATACTCAGGTGCTTCTTAACATCCAACTTACAGGAAGTCCATACTATGGTGCCTTCTTAACATCCTACTACAGGAAGTCCATACTCATGGTGCCTTCTTAACATCCTAACTTACAGGAAGTCCTACTCATGGTACCTTCTTAACATCCTAACTTACAGGAAGTCCATACTCATGGTGCCTTCTTAACATCCTAACTTACAGAAGCCATACTCATGGTCTTCTTAACATCCTAACTACCGGAAGTCCATACTCATGGTGCCTTCTTAAAGTGCATGTCCACCCTAATCATTTTTTTAATAAATGTAGGGCACCCCTGCCCACCTAACAATCATGTCAGATGTTAAAAAAGATTTAGAATGCTACTTACAGCCCCTTGATCCTCCAGCGCACTGAGAGGCAGCCAATCAGAGACGCGGCTGCCGTCATGGTGAGTGCCATGGGAACGGAGGTGGTGTAAGTTGCATTCTTAATTTTTTTTATAAAATAAAATGGCATTTGGTGGCAGGCAGGGGTGCCCTACACTACAGAAAAATGAATTAACGGTAGGTGGATGGACAGCCATGGATGGATCTGGATGGTGGGAGGAAGGGGGGGAAAGGCCTCCCCTGCGCCTGCCACTGTCCTCTCAGAGGACGTCCATACTCATATCATCTTAACTTACAGTAAGTCCATACTCATGGTACCTTCTTAACATCCTAACTTACAGGAAGTCCATACTCATGGTGCCTCTTAACATCCTAATTACAGAAGTCCATACTCATGGTGCCTTCTTAACATCCTAACTTACAGGAAGTCCATACTCATGGTACCTCTATTACACATTCCTAACTTACAGGAAGTCCATACTCATGGTACCTTCTTAACATCCTTACTTACAGGAAGTCCATACTCATGGTGCCTTCTTAACATCCTAACTTACAGGAAGTCCATACTCATGGTGCTTCTAACATCCTAACTTACAGGAAGTCATACTATGGTACCTCTTAACATCCTAACTTACAGGAAGTCCATACTCATGGTGCCTTCTTAACATCCTAACTTACAGGAAGTCCATACTCATGGTACCTTCTTAACATCCTAACTTACAGGAAGTCCATACTCATGGTACCTTCTTAACATCCTAACTTACAGGAAGTCCATACTCATGGTGCCTTCTTAACATCCTAACTTACAGGAAGTCCATACTCATGGTACCTTCTTAACATCCTAACTTACAGGAAGTCCATACTCATGGTACCTTCTTAACATCCTACTTACAGGAAGTCCATACTCAGGTGCTTCTTAACATCCAACTTACAGGAAGTCCATACTATGGTCCTTCTTAACATCCTACTACAGGAAGTCCATACTCATGGTGCCTTCTTAACATCCTAACTTACAGGAAGTCCTACTCATGGTACCTTCTTAACATCCTAACTTACAGGAAGTCCATACTCATGGTGCCTTCTTAACATCCTAACTTACAGAACCATACTCATGGTCTTCTTAACATCCTAACTACCGGAAGTCCATACTCATGGTGCCTTCTTAAAGTGCATGTCCACCCTAATCATTTTTTTAATAAATGTAGGGCACCCCTGCCCACCTAACAATCATGTCAGATGTTTAAAAAAGATTTAGAATGCTACTTACAGCCCCTTGATCCTCCAGCGCACTGAGAGGCAGCCAATCAGAGACGCGGCTGCCGTCATGGTGAGTGCCATGGGAACGGAGGTGGTGTAAGTTGCATTCTTAATTTTTTTTATAAAATAAAATGGCATTTGGTGGCAGGCAGGGGTGCCCTACACTACAGAAAAATGAATTAACGGTAGGGATGGACAGCCATGGATGGATCTGGATGGTGGGAGGAAGGGGGGGAAAGGCCTCCCTGCGCCTGCCACTGTCCTCTCAGAGGACGTCCATACTCATATCATCTTAATTACAGTAAGTCATACTCATGGTACTTCTTACAATCCTAACTTACAGGAAGTCCATACTCATGGTGCCTCTTAACATCCTAATTACAGAAGTCCATACTCATGGTGCCTTCTTAACATCCTAACTTACAGGAAGTCCATACTCATGGTACCTCTTTAACATCCTAACTTACAGGAAGTCCATCTCATGGTCCTCTTTAACATCCTAACTTACAGGAAGTCCATACTCATGGTACCTTCTTAACATCCTAACTTACAGGAAGTCCATACTCATGGTACCTTCTTAACATCCTAACTTACAGGAAGTCCATACTCATGGTGCCTTCTTAAAATCCTAACTTACAGGAAGTCCATACTCATGGTGCCTTCTTAAAGTGCATGTCCACCCTAATCATTTTTTTAATATAATGTAGGGCACCCCTGCCCACCTCCAACAATCATGTCAGAATGTTAAAAAAAGATTTAGAATGCTACTTACAGCCCCTTGATCCTCCAGCGCACTGAGAGGCAGCCAATCAGAGACGCGGCTGCCGTCAATGGTGAGTGCCATGGGAACGGAGGTGGTGTAAGTTGCATTCTTAATTTTTTTTTAATAAAATAAAATGGCATTTGGTGGCAGGCAGGGGTGCCCTACACTACAGAAAAATGAATTAACGGTAGGTGGATGGACAGCCATGGATGGATCTGGATGGTGGGAGGAAGGGGGGGAAAGGCCTCCCCTGCGCCTGCCACTGTCCTCTCAGAGGACGTCCATACTCATATCATCTTAACTTACAGTAAGTCCATACTCATGGTACCTTCTTAACATCTTAACTTACAGGAAGTCCATACTCATGGTACCATCTTAACATCTTAACTTACAGGAAGTCCATACTCATGGTGCCTTCTTAACATCTTAATGTACAGGAAGTCCATACTCATGGTACCTTCTTAACATCCTAACTTACAGGAAGTCCATACTCATGGTACCTTCTTAACATCCTAACTTACAGGAAGTCCATACTCATGGTACCTTCTTAACATCTTAACTTACAGGAAGTCCATACTCATGGTACCTTCTTAACATCTTAACTCTAGGACAGATATAGCCTCCTCCCAGAAAACCACTGTGGATGAAGCACTGAGTAGGGCCCCATCTAGTTTTGCTGGGGCCCCCAGTGATTCCTAGTACACCACTGCAAAATCTAATAAGAATGTTTCTAGGATTTGACCATACCACACCAAAGCTGGCCATGCACAGCTACAAAACCAAGCAGATCCAGATTGGATATCTACCTGTGTCTGTGATGTGGATTCCAGCCTTTCCATTGGTCATGTTTATTTAGCACTGACCGTTATCGCTGGTCACTATAGCTCCTTGTTACGCAATCATTTTACCTTTCATTCCTGAAGTGAATATATCTTATGGAACTGCACATTACATTTTTTTTACCACATGTTTGTTAATCTTTTTTTTCTTTCACAGCCGTCAGTTCATCAATAATGCCACAAACTATGCAAATACTGTATCAAATAGTTATATAAAGCATTCATTACAAGGGTTGGTCTTAGTACTCCCTTACACTAAGGTTGTGGAACCTGTCATGGAACACTAATGGGCCATTGCCAATCCAGAGGCATGGAGGTACAGAGAATGTGATTGCTCAATCATTGAACATTACCAATAGATTCTGTTAAAATCTTAGGCTGGTGACACATGGGATGATATTTTTACCCAATGACCTATCTGCAGGTTAGACTGAGTTGAAATGTAGTGGTGGTGGCAAAAATATTCAGCCATGACCAATCGCCTTGCCAAATTTACAGACATGTCCCCATTGAACTTTTGTCCAATTTGGATGAACGTTCGGTCGACATTGGTCCCTCAGGGCCAAGATGTACAGGGGCTTCCTAGGCCGGAACAAACATTTAAAGCTGTCTGGTATTCTCCTGCAACATGCATGCTTGTGGAGGTGTGTGTGGAGGGGCTAAATACAATGGCTGTGAACAAGAGGGCTGACTTAACATTAACGTGTGAACTGGAGGGAATTTTATACTGGTGATGAATGGTAAATATAAGTTCCCATATTAGATGTCCCCATTCTGAACCTACAAAGACTTATAAATATATGATGCCCCCCATGCCCACCACACACAGACTGGTATTTTATACAATGCCCCCATGCCCACCACACACAGAATGGTATTTATACAATGTCCCCATGCACAGCACACACAACTGGTATTATACAATGTCCCCATGCCATCACAACACAGACTGGTTATTTATACAATGTCCCCATGCCCATCACACACAGACTGGTAAATGTACATTGCCCCTATATCCAGCACACAGAGACTAGTAAATAATAACAGGCTGTCACTTACTGTTATGAAAGGAAGATTGGCAGCCACAAGCCGTAAAGTGAACCATTACTTTAATGTATTGATTAAACAAGGGAGGTTAAAGAGCTATGACTTACCTCCCATTCTTCAATCAAATTTCACCATTTCCCAATGGGCACAATGGCAGTTTTAAAACAAACCGAACACCCATACATCAAATGATAGTCAGTTGAAATGGTCGTTTGGAAAACAGACCCACAACTGCACACTAAGCCTAGGTCGCTTTACACGGCCCTGCTCTGGTGTCTAATGAAGATTTGGCAAATTTTTACATTTAACAGCCAGCAGAGGAGCTTGGATAAAAGAAGAGGAGGAGCCACACCTGCAATTCCAACCATGTTTAGGTAAGTGTGTTTTTGTATATTGGTTCTTTGCAGTAAAATATGAGAATAAGTCAAGAGCTGATATTTACAAGATATTAGATTTTCTTCAATAATTATATCCAATACCAATAACATTATATAGACATACAAATATATTCTAGCAGGGAGACCCATACATTCCCCTATTGCAAATTACTTGGACTCGTTCCCAAGATGTATTAAACCACTTTGCGACCATTGGTGCATTGTGGGAAGGTAAGCGATAGGCGTTTGCTCTTTTGCACAATTATAAAAGCCCCAAATGAAAAGGTGTTAATTTTCGTGTTAAAATCAGTGCATAAATCATTGCAAAATGTATTGCATTGCTTGCATGTGCTTACACAATGCAAACCACCCCCCCCCCACACCACACATATCATGCAAACAGTCACAAACATTTAATATATATCCGTTAAAGGGTTTGCAGAGAGAAAAAATGACATTGGGACCATTGGGAATGCTAGCGCTTCTCCCGTTGTTTTCCAAGCATGGATCTGGACAGCATGCTTAAAGTTCTAGGGAGCGACCCATCGCCTGATTGGATCATTTGGACACGTCCATATCTTAGCTGTTGGCAAGTGTCCATAATAGAGATTGGCTCTAAATGATGATAGTTTGTTTGGTTGTCAGAGATAACAGGATTCGGTCATGCAGACAGATGTACAGTATGTAAACTGAACAGATGGCCAACAAGAAAAGGGGCTTAATTAAGACCACTGTATTTTATATGACTTTGTTTATCACCTTTATGGGAAAACCAGAATTAGACAAATCCCTTTCTGCATGTAACATTGTTATTTTCCAAGTTCGTATGTTACCAAACTTCTTTCCCACGTCTACAATGTCCTACAAGTCCTAATGTACTACCTTGGCTGTTGTATTCCAATACATCCCATTCATTTTCATACAGAAATGAATAGTTCATTTACTGTTTAGTGCAATTACAAATCCGTAAAGAAAGAAAGAAAAGTCTTTCATTTCAGCATAATTCAACACATTAATTAATGACTATTCTTTATGGAAACCAGACTTTTTGTGATATCAGTCAGGATATACATCCGCTCCAAGTGCTGGAGTCCAAGTCATATTGTTAAAAGAAAAACCTTTTATGATCCATATTAAAACAATTTGATGGGGTTCAGGGTCAGTAAGTTTGATGCAGGAACAAAATCCCTTAATCATAGACTGAAAGTGTAGAATCCGCTAATCTCCATTTTACAAACAACACAGCCAATCAGCTTTCATTTCCTAAAAGGCCCTTTCATAAATTAAAGTACAGTGTCCACAAAAAAGGATAAAATCATTAACATTGTAATAGACCCAATCCCCAAGGGAACTTTGTTTGCTGCTTTAATTCCCTTCTTATTTTTGTGTATATTCATTTACCTCTTTACCTCTGCAAGGTCTGTCATCTGATCACGCTACTCCACAGTCCTGAGCATTCTCCCTAAGTAAAGCACAGAAAAGAATGCTCGGGACTACAGATTTCCCTCAGCCACGGCCGACTCCCTATACGAGAGAGAAGACAAGGGCAAGGAAAATTTTCTGCCATTTCCGAACTATCCTGAGGCCGACGTACGTTGGCCGGCCTCGGGGGCGCTCGGAAATTCACTACACACACAGAATGATACTGTCGGATGCCTTTCTCGTTTGTGTGTACCCACCTTATGACTTAATTTAACCAGTTGTTACAGACATCTAGAATTTCAGTATCCTAGTGTCCATTTCTAGAATCCAATATGCCTCACTGTGGAACAATATCTCCTCCTTTTGGTTCCTTCAACAATTCAAACTTGTATAGAACAGCAGCAAGGTTTTCTCACATGTTAAAACGTGCCTATCTTACTTGTTGATATACCCAGTGCAGCTTCCTCAACCAATCAATTAGTTCTTTCCGTTGGTATCCCCGACGAGTTTAAGATATGTAGTCAGATTTAATTGTCGATAAGACTCTTTGTCATAGTCTTGAGTGTTTAAACCACCAACGCTCCACCCTTATCTGCTGTCTTTATTGTCAAATTCCCATCTAAGGGCAGTTCCATTGGGCATTGCTCTCATTAACTGTTAAATTATCTTTTTTTATTTTTGTTTTTTTTCCACTGCAGATTTGTTAAATCTAATTCTACAGCTTCTTGAAACTCATCAAATGCTTCTAGTTCTTGATGCCAATGAATAGAAATGTGATTTTCTTTTTATTCCACTTCTCAAGTGGTTCATTTTATAATCATCTCCTATAACATTGTTATCACATCCATATTCCTCGATCCTGAACCAAACATTGATTACTAAATTCAATACATTTCAGTTTCCATATTATTATATTCATTAATAAGGCTCTCACCAGCTGTTTCAATTATTACCATCACCCCTTGCTGAATGTCCAAAAAACATTTTTGACTACTAAATTAAGAACAAATTCATTACAGTCCATTAAAGTATTAAACAAGTCAAAATGTTTTGGATGGACCCAGTCATTCCCTTCTGTTAGTCCCTCTATGTTCATATGTTGAATAGTATGATGCAATGCGTTCATCATCTGATGGTGACCCACTATGACTTGAAAAGATACAGATTTCTTAATGTTTTTAATATTGATTTTGGCTTATTTTTGTTTCTTACTTACCGTTATATCCTTTTCAACTGTAGATTGAGTTTTTCCTCAAAAGCTTTAAAGGACAATTATACTTACATTTCCCCGATCCATTCCTGTAAAGTACTTAGGGTGAGGACCTAAAACACTTAGTCCTCACCTCTGGGTACTTTACAAAAGTCCTGCACTACTTACTTGTAATCTCCCTCGTCCCTCCGGTCCGATCCTCCCCACTGGCACTGTCAGTGACAGTCCGGAGGCAGCCAATGGGAAGACACACCTTCTTGCAGAGCATGTCTTCCCATGGCTGCCTCGTGACCTGTCACTCAAAGTGCCAGTGGGGAGGATCAGACGGAGCGATGAGGGAGATTGCAAGTAAGAAGTGCAGGACTTTTGTAAAGTACCCAGAGGTGAGGACTTAGCGTTTTAGGTCCTCACCCTGGGTACTTTGCAGGAGTGGGGGAAAGGAACGAAGTGGAGGTGAGTATAATTGTCCTTTAAAACCATCATCCTTTTTTTTCCCTTTAAGGAAATATCAATTTATCTTTGACTTTGTTATTTGATCCCCTGATTTTAAGGATTTCCTGATCCTTATGTTCACAATTAGAGTGATTAGTTTCAATAAACAACAGAAACTTCTGGGTAATTTCATGTGAGCTTTCAGCGAATGTATTCCTTTCAAAGGGTTTTTACCGTATTCCACAGGCTGAATGCAAAACCAACCACAGACCAGTTTCAGCATTATTGAGCCATCATCAGTGTAGTGCTTGATAGATATGGATTCTATTCCACTGGGAATTGACACTATGCTATCTGTTTGATATCCGTAGAGTGCATATATATATTTATTCATTTAATCATTTATGTTTGAATCCTATCTTTATATATTTTCAGCGCATTTGCACTTTATTCCTACCATATTACCTGATACTGACACAAGACCATGGTTTCTTGGGATTTTGTGTATGGTTTTAGATGTCTTTATATGTATTTTCTGCCATAAGAGCTGCTAATAAATGGTATAATATAATACAGACATAAAGTGCCCTAGGTTTTTCCTCTTTATATATATTCTATATTGTCTCCTTTTTTCTTATAGAGCACCTAGCCTACACAAATGATACTTATATCTAGTGCCCTAACAAATTCTTCTAATCATCAGTGTAATGCAGGCCCCTGGTTTGCAGGGTGAAGAGTCTATGACAGACGTCACCAAACATTAAATAAAATAGGGAGAGAATAAGGCTTCGCGGCTCCCCTTCAAGCATATGCAAATAAGGAACAGAGATTTCTGGGTAGTTTCCATGGCAGCTTTCAGGATAATTATTCCTTTAGAAAGGTTTTTACAGTATTCCACAAGTTAATGCAAAACCAGAGTGCAACTACAGACGGTTTCGGCTTATTCTCTCCCTATTTTATTTAATGGATTAGTGACGTCTGTCTTTAGGCACTTCACACTGCAAACCAGAGGCCTGCACTACACTGATGATGGCTCAATAAAGCCGAAACCGGCCTGTAGTTGGCGCTCTGGTATTGCATTCAGTTGTGGAAATCAGTAAAAACATTTTTAATCTAATAATTTCCCTGAAAGCTGCCACGGAAATTACCCAGAAGTCTCTGCTCCTTATTTGCATATGCCTTGAGGGGAGCTGCTCTCCCTATTTATTTATGTATTAGTTTTAATAAAAAATGAGTCAATTACTGGTTCATAATCCAAATTTCGTATCGTACAATTAAAAGTCGGTCTTTTATAAAGTCTTAGACCTTGGGAATCAAATATTTGGTCAATATTTATTTAACCTGTTATATCATAATATACAGTAAATAGGTTTCCTTTGTCATTAATATTTTAAATTGTTAAACAAATCTCCACATTTAAATCCTCATTGTCTCTTGTAAGCATGTCATTTTTATTATCCATTCTTTCAGTTACTGTCTATAACATGCTGGGCTATTTACCAAATATGTACAATTTCTATTCCCCCCCCTCCCAGTGGGGCAGACATGCTCTGTGTGATTTATCCAAAACTGAGAAGCCGTCCAATAGCTACATTGTATTGTCCTGTGCTAATGTAAATAAGGGGTTAAAGTAAAAGTAAGTGTAGAACTGCTGTAGTTAAGATTTTTCCTAGTTTATTAAGTCATCTTTGGGTAGGGATACAATTATTTATCAGTTTGAACAGCAGTGTTTGCGCTCCTTTAATTGTAAATGCAGTAGTGGGAGTTTTCACTGATATCATTGATCACAATGGGCTTCAATATGCAAACACTTTGGTTATAAAGCACTTTATTTAGTACATTTATTTTATTGAATAAAAACACTTTTCTGTACAATTTACATTCACAAATACAATTTGCATTCCCATTCAGTGTCAGGCAATAAGGTTAATCAGGGTAATAAATGTAATGGCACTAATAAGGAAAGAAGAATGGTACCTGTCATTCAATCTTATATACTTCACAATTTTATGAGCATAGCTAAGAAACCCTGACTGCAACAGGGAATGGTGGGAGTTTGCAGTTTGAGGAACATCTGGAGGTTGGACAGCTTTGGCCTATAAGGATTTGAAGACTTTTCAAAGTGCTGGAAGACATAAAGGGTATGTCCACTTTCTCTGTTTCTGTTTAACTGAAGAACGGGAGATAAATGAGCTATGTCTTACCTCCCGTTCTTCAGTAAAACTTGCAGGAGAGAGGAGGAAGAACAGAAGGCGACGAGGGCACGAGAGCTGGTAAGTACTTTAGGAGAACATTTGAACATTTTGAGCCTTGCGAAGTCGAGTTTTGGGGGGCAATTAGGCGATAGACAAAAGTTTGTTTGGGGGCTGGACAACAAGAATGGGCGCCCTTGATTAGAAATCACAATGGACCCTATAAAATTTTAGTCCATACAATACATAATATCCTGTAAATTATATTCTTAGAAATCGCTCAGAGCTATGCCATCAGTTATAATTGGTGCTTAGTTATGAAATCACGGTCATGTGACAAACGTAATATAGGAAATAATGCTCCCTTATTCTATATAATGATATTAGAATTCACCTTGAGTACCATGACCTGGGCCTAGCCCCTGTGCTTTATATGGTCATAAACTCCTTTGTGAATTCAAATATTCTTAGATTTACAATTAATTAATTTTTATTATTCATCATATTGTTTAGAAGCAGGGACAGTTCAGTGGAAATTATCACATTTGTTAAATTGTTAGTTTATGTAATGCCTTCTTAGTTATTCTACATATTCGCTCCCATTTTGAAAAATCAGTTAATTTCATACCCTTTGCTGTTCCCTGCTGTTGACATTGGTGAGCTGCCATTCAGGTTCTAACATCCTCTTCTTCCCAGGATGCACCACATCCTTGGAATGTTCCTAACAGTTATTTCTACTGATTGGCTGTTGGATGGGTCAAACATGCTCAGATCTCTACTGAGCAACTGAATCAACCCAGGCGCTGTGTCAGGGCAAAACCATAATGGTCTCTACTAGGTGTCCGCAAAAAGGAAGCCAGTATTTCGTTGCAGTTATTTATACACAGACAAAATGCTGAATTGGCAGATTAAGGTCATTGGGATGAAAAAATACTGCTCTTTTTCTGAAAAGCATATGTATTTGCACTGAACTTCCCCTTTAATTCTAGGCACTGATGACACCACTGAGTCACTTATAAGGATATATTTACAGAATATTCTGTATTATTGTTCTATCTTAGGATGACAAAATAATACTTAAAAGCAAACACAAAATGTGTTTCCTAAGCGGGTTGCAAGATCTTGGAGGGGGCGGTGATGTCACAGGTCCTCCACAGACACATAAAAGTGATCTATTTCCAGATGTATTTTCTAAAACAAAAGGAAATTGTTACATCATCACCACATTTCTACTTCTGTGGACAGACAATTCTGCTGATAAAAAAAACATATTGTCATCCCGGACATAGAAATATAATCCCATAGTCCTTTGCAGCAGGAACAGTGGTGACCCCATATAAGTGGTGAGGATGACATAAGAGGGGACATCCAGCCGCCCAGGAGGATAAGTAGAAGTCATGATCCACTCTCTAAACAAGGTTTTTAAACTTGTAATTTTAGCAGTTTATGGTCCCTATTAGAAGGGCAATCAGGTCACCTAAGAATGCTTTTGTAATTAGTTGTCCTTTAAATTACATGCTTACTTTTTAGACAGGCTGCCCTGGTGCTGCTTTAATGAATTATTTATCTGAAAACATTGATCTAAAGGACAGAAAACCAATAGGTGACTAAAATGGACGCACTCTTCCTCCATTGTGTGATCTGGTACGTGGGATTCTGGCAGGGAAAGTGTGGTAACAAACTGTGGCATTATGGTCCGTATTTGTTTTCACAGATCACCAAGGTCTTTTTCACTTTACAAGGACAATCATGGCTCTTTGATCTCCAGAGGTACTTTATAAACAAATATTTTCCCTGCATGAATCTCCTGAACTATGTCATGCAGACAGGTAAGGCGGGCCTTCTTTCGATCAGTTATTCGCACTCTCTAAGTGCTGCCACACTGTAGCGCTCAAGCGTGCAGGAAAGGACACACAAGTTTGCTCGTCCGTTGCGATTGAGCTCAGATTAACAAATCACATGCGCTGCGCACTAGTGTGCCTTCACAAGGTCCACACTACTCTGCGCTTTTTAAAGCGTGATCGGATTGCACTTAGGGCGCACTAGTGTGCCTAGCCCTTAATGAAGGTTTTTAGTATAAAGGTTTCCTTTATTATACCAGAGCTGAACGCAAAATGCTAAAAGTAGACAAGAGATTCCAATAACTAATAGTCACATGGGCATTTGAAGCAGACAGTGGAAAGCCTTAACATTCCAGGAATATTATGGGCACCAGTGGCGTAACTAGGACCCACTAGGCCCCAGTTTGGTAACAGTCTTTTAAACAGCTGATCACGTGTATCTTTACGGCATACACACGGTCAGCTGAAAAATAGCTGAAAGCAGATGCTCTGGGGAGGGGGGGTGTCAGGGGCCCCGGGGCCCTGCAGTTACACACCCGTTGGCCACAATTGTGAGCGACACAAAAAGATTCAGACAATATAATATAATACAGTACAGACTAGAAAATAACAGAAAGGACATTGGATATATTACAATATTACAACTAGAATCTATTCAGCATGCGGACAATAAGCAGTATTCTATTTCATTATCATTCTGATTGCCCTAGTTCACGGATAAAGGTAGATATAATGTCTAATGTCTGTCCCCCAACCCTGTAACACTCTAATGTTACAGCAATGAATCTTACTTGTAAGGGCTTAGCCCCAATGTGATCAGTTCAGAAACTTGCACTGGTGGGCCACTAGGGGGCAATGTAGCTGAACCCACTGCTGCACTGCACTCCGGTCGTTTCGCAACACATGTGATCACCATTTTTGGTGCAGATCAGGTGTGTTGCAATTGAGGACTATTAGGGGGAAATGCAAATCGCAGAGCGCAAAGGAATCACATTGCTTAAGTGGCAATACGTGTCTTGTGTGTCGCATTGGGACCTCAGCCTTTATCAGCGAACTTCAATGAGAATCTTGGCAACAAGCGATAATGTAACAGAATCTCGTGTTTGACGTTAACATTCCATCGAATAGTGAAGAACTTCCCACTGGACAGAATTGTGTGTTATGATATTTAACTTGGTTTAAAAGTTAATGCAACACTGTTGATACAGAATCTCTGGCGGTTGGGGGAGGTCCATCATCAAACACATGACCAAGGTGTGCATCGCACTGAAACAAAGAACATTAAACATTTACTTATATAGAAGGAAAATAAATACAACTAAAGTTAAAGGAGACACACATCTCTGATAAAGGGTCAGTCCTGTCAGTACCAACGGGATTGGTGCTTTTTCAGTACTGTATGTACCCGCGTCACTTCCAAAAATGTCCATTAGTCAAGGTCGACCCTGTGCTAAAGTAGGGAACTGGCTGCGGTCATAGGGAATGTGGTAGTCCATAAACATTATATAGGAGAACATCTTAAGATTCTGTCAGTCATCCTCACAGATTGGTACAGTGTGTACCCAGCTATATTCTCCACACTATGCTCCCACCCCAAATCCCCCTCCATTAAAACCACCCAGAATGAGGACCAATGTTTTAGGCGGGTACACACGAGGGCACAATTGTCCTGACCGGACAAATGTCTGTCGGTCGCGGCAATAGTGGCTGCGGCTGACAGTTTGTCGCGGTCCCAGGTGGAACTGCATGATCGGCTGTCATTTTCTGACACGTCCGATCGCCTGTCAGAAAATCACAGCCAATCATGCAGTTCCCCCTGGGTCACATCGGTCACAGCTGAGGCCGAAAGTGGCACAGATTTTTGGCCCTATTGTCCGATACACGGAAGTATCTGCCCATGTGTACCCAGCCTCAGGTCTAGGTTTGCCCTAGATCCCACATACTAGGCCTTCACATGTTTGATGTAGTGCTGGTCTGGCCCCACCCCCTTACATAGTCTGGTCCTTGTTCCATAGGAAGACACAAAAAGTTTCCTTTCACCAGTCCTGGACTGTGAGGGGTAATGGGACCAGACCAGCACATACAATTGGAATTTGGAGCCCAGGTATGGAGATCTAGGGCAAACCCAGACCTTTATCAATAGGTCAAATTCTGGGTAATCTAGGGATCTAGAAATAAACTCAGAAGTGGGAACCTAGTGGTTTAGGTCCTCACTCATTTTGGGCTTTTTGGGGGGATTGTTTGGTGATATAACTTCCCTAACATCACTTATTTCAAACATCCTTAAAAAAAAGAATTTTAGGTTTTCACTCTCGATGCACACACGGTTTTAGCTAGCATGGAAATCACAGGAACGTGAAAATTCCTGCGACTTCCATTGCGCTCGCGTTAAATTATATTGTAATATTAAATTACAAAAACGCATGCGCAAACATGGTTCAATGCGCGGAACGCACAGAAATCGCACACGCAATCGTCGCGATTTAGTGCGTTGTATTGGGGCCTCAGCCTATCTCTTCAGGGATCTTATCAAAACCCCTTATTGTTTTGACTTCAATATACCATAAGAGATTAATATTGAGTATAGAATCGCGTTGGAACATTTCTGTTGATGGTTTATTCATGTGACAGGTTTTTTATATGTCTCCCTTTATTCGACCAATCATATAAACAAGCTGAGCAGCTAGATTATCAGTAAAGAATCAAACATAATGATTTAAAGAGGAACTGTGGCAAAAATGACTTTAGGTAAAGATCGGAATTGCTCTCCTGAGAATTTTTGCAATTTATTTCCATTGTTTATTTTACATAGTTTTGAAGATATTTACATTTTTGTGTGTGATATGGCAGCACCATCACCAGGTCCCCTGCACTTCCTGCTTTCTGCTCTGAAACCTGTCAGTCAATCTGCCTGTGTCTCCCCTTTGCAGCCCCCCTGGTCCCTCCCACTCATGGACCCTATGGTCCCTCCAGTTGCAGGCCCCCCTTGGCCCATTCCCTTAAAGCCCCATGTGGCCCCGCCCACTCACAGGTGCCTTTGCCCGCCCACTTCGGGTACCATGGCCCCACCCACTCACGGGTGCCGTGGCCCCGACACTGCGGATGCCTAAGCCTGCCCACTTGAGGGTGCCTAACCCCACCCACTCACAGGTGCCGTGGGCCATTCTGACAATCCCCCCAACCCCCGAAAACTTTGTGGAAACAGCCTTTTTAGGCAGAGTGAGAACAGAGTGAGAGCTCTGCCTGAAAAGGCTGTTTTCACATAGTGGAGAGAGAAGGGCTGTAGATTCCCTTACCTTCTCTGTCAGGACTTCACACAGCAGGAAGGAGGAGGGACTTCCTTTCTCCCTCACACACTGAGAGAGTCTGAGGCTGTGCTTTCGGTGGCACTGTGCAGGAGAAGCCTTAGGAATGTCACATGTCAGCCTCCCACCATTAACTTTTTGGTCAGTCATTTCTGTATATCTTGGGCTGTGGAGCACGTAGAGAGGTGGTTGATGGCTCGTTTTAAAGGTAGGAAACTGGCCTTTCATTTAAACTTAACTTGTTTGGAGACCACAGTTCCCCTTTAAACATGATTCTGTGTGTGGTTCCAGGTTCATTGGGCAGTTTTAAAATGTAAAGGCATCAGACACAGATTTACATAACATTCCTTGTTTGAACTATTCAGCGTTTCTTTGTTCTGAAACATCCCATTACATTGTACTTATTATTATACTGCCATTGCTGCAAAATCACAAGGCAATCATAAGACAATCCTCCAAAAAAGTTCATGTGATGGCAAAACAGACAGGGAGATTCAATAAAATATTTCATTAAAATTGGGCTTATTTTGCCCCAACCAATCAGATGTAAAGGTTCATACACACCTGAAGATATGTGCAGACCCCCAACCCGACAAACACCTGCGACGGCCTATAGCCGCGCGTATATGCGTTCTCTAGGGGGTCGTGGGTCCGCCGGGGCTTGAGGTCTGGTACATATCTTCAGGTTTACATTTGGTTGATTGGGAAAAATACATTTTAAAGAAAATAACTTTTATTGAATCTTCTGGTATGATTAGTTAACCTCCCATTATTCAATAAACCAAAACATAGCCGGCAGGGAAAGTGTTAAACTTACCCAAGAATGCGTGCCTCCGCTACTTCTGACATTCCCCAACTTTATCTGCACTCCCCTATATGATATGCACTGCGCACTATATTATATAATATATATATATATATAATATATATATAATAAAGGGAGCGAAGAAGCAGTTTAACCCTTTCCCTGCTGGCTCCTGTTTGATAGAATGATACAGGAGGTAAGACTTATTTCACTTTCTGTTATAAGAACAGAGTATCTGACATCATTGTGATAAGCTTCTCATGTGACAGAGGGGGGGGGCTCTTACCTGTCCATCATGTTATTCACAATGTAGAAATAATTGCTAATAACATGATTGGAATGAGTTACAAAGACTTGTGCTTTGTGCCTTGAATCCAGTTCCTTACACACATGTGCATTATTTATAAATTATTATTTTAGTGATTACCTCCTGCAAATGACTTCCGTTCCTGTGGACCCAATGAGTTATCCAGGCGCCTCAGTACATTAGTATTGCTCTCATCACCCCCTGTGCACGGGGCCTCATAGAATGAAGGCCATCCTGTTCCAGAGTTGTACTTCTTTTCAGAGCTGGAAGTAGGAGAAGAAAACACAGACAAACATGAATGGCCCTCCAGCTCCAATCAATCTTACATTGCCAGATGAGCCTTGTCTTTCCCACCATTACTGTGTTCCCTTCGCAGCTTGGATTAGCTGTTTGTTCCTGGAGCGCTCAAACCCCGTTTATGTAACTAAAAGGAGTGCTGTACCGCAGTAGCAGTGTCCGGTCTATAAAGAATTCCCAAGGAAAATAGTCTGGAGTCATATGGGGTGTGGAGTTCCAATTTTACCCATAATAGACACCGTTTGGGATTTTAAAGGGAAAACAAAAGACTGTGAACTTTCTGTTACCTCCCCCTAACCACAACTGATATTTTTTGCACTTTGTTACCTGCATTACTAACCAGATATTTAAAGGGCATGTCCACCCCCAAAACTAAATCCCCCCCCCTACTGGCCCCACCATGTAGTGTAGTTTAATCCTTACCTCACATCCCAGCTCCATATGGTTCTCCTGTAGTCCCCCCCCAAAGTCCCAAAAACTGCCCACCAGGAGGATAGCAGAGTCCATATAGGACTCAGCTCCCCTACCTGGCCTCCGGGAGAGTTTGGCATGCGTACTGCAGCCCTTCTCCCCCTCCCTCCCCCTCGGATTCCTCCCCTGCATAAATCTCCTTTGATATAGTATTCCCTGGTCTCCCAGCCCCAACCGCTTCATTTTTATGTTTTGAAAGTGCCCCAAACTTTTACTTACCTCCCTCTTCCTCTGCTGCACTGAAGGACTGGCAGCTGCGTCCGTGATGGCTGCCGCTCAGCCAATCACAGACCCGACTGCCGGTCCCGCCCCTCTGCTTGCATTTTCTTGCAAGCAGAGGGCTGGCTGCGCGGCGGAGGAAAAAGGGGAGGTAAGTAAAAGTTTGGGGCACTTTCTAAACATAAAAATGAAGCGGTTGGGGCTGGGAGACCAGGGGGAAACTATATCAAAAAATAGTTTTAAGGGTGGACATACCCTTTAAGGATAATTATTGTCCCCATTACGGCAGAGTAAGATGGCCCCTCCCTCCATGCAGTTAATAAAGCCGTGACTGCTGACATAACAGCCAATGGTTGACTGCGGTTTAATCTGCTGCCTCATCTGCACTGCTCAAAAGCATAAAAATCTCTTAGAGCAGAGGAAGGAGGCAGATACATTGCCAGAAGGAACAGAACCTTTCATTAATATCTAGTTACAAATGCATGTAATAACTAGGAAAAATAGTAGTGGGGTTGTGTGCAGATAGCCGACAAGTCACCAGTTTTTGTTTTAAAGGGCGGACATGCTTTAACTGGTGGAAAGTAAACAGAGACATTTTCTGCATTCATTCCTATTGCCTTCCTTTTGCATATCTCTGTCATAAAATAACAACCTTTAGGCTGAGGCCCCATTGCAACGCTGTCCTTGCCATTTCTTCAATACTCAGTAATTTCAATCCATCAATTGCGATGATGGATAGAGAGCTTTGCAGCAATGGGCAGGCTACATTGTCCCCATTGGCATGCAGTGCGCAAATAGCAATCCGGATCATGGCAGTGGGCCTAGCCCTAAAGGATCACTAACGGAAGGTAGTAATGCCCGCCCCAAAGCCTATAATCTGTGCAGTCACCAGCCATTTTTAAACAGCTGAAAAAAACATACGCGCGATCAGCTGTTTTAAAGACAGGGCTCAAAGTTCAGTTCTGAAAGTGCAGGTGAGGTATCTGTTTGGGTGAGGTATCTATTTAGGGGTGACATGTCCTTTAAAGGACAACTCCACCCTCATAAGAACATCTTTTAGAAAAAAATGGCCTCTTTAAAATATGTTGATATATCATAGTTTGTCCTATGAATTCATTACTGTATGCCTGCTGCTTCTGGATGCTCATGGAAACTGAGCAATTTAGAAACCTGTACTGAGCCTGTACTGAGCTGGGCATGCTCAGAAAAGGCAGACAGGGGATAACATTCAGTCATTGGTGTGATGTCAACTGTCAAATCCATAACTGCAGTTACTAACTGGAAGAACCAGGAAGCAAAAACAGGGGAAACAGGAGATTGTGCAGGATTTCAGGTTAGACTTATATATTTCACATTTCAAACTATTACCGTTTAGGGTTTTGGGGGGGTGATTTACCTGTATGTAAGTTTTCATTTTAGGGCTGGACTTGCCCTTTAAAACAATAAAGTCTCAACATCAAACTTGTTTTAAAGAAAATAACCTCTTGTTTATGTGTTTTCCCACACGTAACTGTCCTTTTGCGCTATCAGAGCCCATGAGATTCACAAAAAAATGGCGATCGCATGTGCTCCAAAAAGTTGACCGCAGCGCAGTGCATGCAATGCAGTGGCACCTAGGGCCATATTTATAAAGAACGCAGTATCGCTTTTAGCAATACTGGCCTTTAACAATCGTTATGGCAATCATTAATTATGACCGCTATCGTAAATACATAGCGGTTGTAAATTTACGATCATGATCATAGCTTAACGATCGACGTAGAATACCATTGTGATATTTTACTACCGCTTCAACATAAATGTATATAGTGGCGTAACTACCGCCACCCCCGCGACCGGGGGGCCCGGCTGATGCTAGAAGGGCCCGCCACAAGCCCAAAGTCTCTTCTGCAATCGGGCATTTTTAAATGCGCGTATGAATGAAAACATGCCTTTTAAACAGCTGATTGCACGTATGTTCATTCATACGTGCGATGAGCTGTTTAAAAACATCTGATGCGGAAGATATCTTGAAGGGAGGAGGGGGTCAGGGGCCCGGCCTCCAAGTCATGGGGGCCGGGGCCCTGCAAGTTTGCCCTGAAGTACAGTAACAATAACTAGGAGTACTGCAAACTGCGATACCACAGGTTTTTCAATATGAACCAAAGATTGGCAGACCAATTTCCCGACACTAGCAGGCACTTTTACCAGAGACGGATCCCACATTAAACGCACTAGTGTGGCCCAGCCCTTAATTAATATTTCTAAACCTTATTTAACAAGAGGTTACCAGAAACCTTTCTGCTGTTCTATGAATTTGAAAACCTCTGAAACCGAAGGGGTTAATTTATTTATTCACTTTTTTTGTAGCTCCGAGACTCTTGTAGCGTAAAAAACCAACCAATCTCTTTCATTTCTAAAGCAGCAAACTTGGCGTGAAATGGAAATACTCACTTAGATTTCCCACAGGCTGAATTTAGAAAAATATAGAATTCGGAAGCTTAAATGGGTTTTAAGAGTCGTTGAAATGAAAGTCAGAGACTTGAAATCACAGTGGTGCTCAGAGAGCCGGGGTGCAAATAATGATGGGTTTCTGTCTGTCGGATAACCGATGGACTCGCATTGCAGTCATTCAGGGGGAGAAATACATAGAAGAGATAACAGTGATTTTACCTGAACAGCGGGGATCCACAGCAAACACAGTGATACGTCCCTTCTCTGTACTGTTCAGATAAATCCCGCTGAAAGGCTAAACAAATAACAAGTAGAGTTAGATCTCCATGGGACAGTCTGTACAATATCAACCAACTAAAACATTAGCAAAAAGCATTTTCACACAGGAGCAGCAAATCTAGTTGAAGCAGAGAAATCCCATTCATGGTGAGAGGGAACGTTTCCATTTACAATACAATGAGAAAATTTCAGGTTTTTAGGAAGCCTATGGAGACATTGATCATGCTCCTGACTTTAAATGAGATATCTAGGTAATCAGAAGGAAATCCTGGATATAGAAGGGGAACAACCACTTTAACCCCAACTGGCCCCACTGTGTAGTGTTAAAAAATCCTTACCTTACATGCTCCAAATGGTTCTCCTGCAGTGTCTAGCCAAAGTCCAGGAAACTGAAGAGTAGGATCTGTCTTCCTGTGTGAAAGGTTTCTGCCTACTACATGTCCTCTGAGAGGACAGTAGCATGTGCAGGGGAGCCCTTTCCCCCTCCCTCCATCCCTCTGGAGCCCTCTTTGCTGCCGGGTGCCCTACCTCTAAAAGCTCTTAAACATATGGTAGGGAACCCTAGCCCACCCCAAACCGCTAAGTATGTTTGTTTAAAAAAGCTGCAGAACTCTAGAACTCCACTTACAATCCTTTGTTCACCGGCATTCTGTATTGCAGCAGCCACATCTCTGATTGGCTGCCTCTCAGCCAATCAGAGACACGCCTGTCATTCCGGCCCCGTTGTAGTTCCGGTAAGCAGAGGGCCGAGATCACAGCGCGGGGGAATCAAAGGATCGCAGGGGGATCTTCGGCAGACAAATCTTCAATGTGGCAGAAGTCACCAGGTGCGGGGCAGCATAGAAGTAAAATGTGATCTATAGCTTTAATACTGACACGTACCAATTCTGTTCCTTTTTTCTCGTTATATAATACTGCTCAGGAGTGAGTTTCTTCTGCAGTCAGTGGTAACTTCTGATTCGTCATACCTTGTGAGTGACCCTAAAGTAAACAAACACATGGATTGTGTGGTGAAATCTATGACACAAGAAATTCACAATTCATGAAATTGAAGTTCATCATGGAAGATTTTGATTTTGAAATGTATTGGTACATAATGAAGTCAGATATTCTGTGTTTCTTTTCTATCACAGAACTATACATGTCAAATTGTATCCAGTAGAGACTGTAGTATGTAGTGTTTTGTCTAAACCTGGTTTCAGGGCAGAACTACCAGTTTCGGACCCACAATCTCACCAGGAACTGCAGAGATACCAACTTTTATGTGGATTTTTTGCAATTTAAATAACGTTCATCTAGTTATAGGAAGTGGTACCTTCTTAACATCCTAACTTACAGGAAGTCCATACTCATGGTACCTTCTTAACATCCTAACTTACAGGAAGTCCATACTCATGGTACCTTCTTAACATCCTAACTTACAGTTAGTCCGTACTCATGGTGCCTTCTTAACATCCTAACTTACAGGAAGTCCATACTCATGGTACCTTCTTAACATCCTAACTTACAGGAAGTCCATACTCATGGTACCTTCTTAACATCTTATACAGGAAGTCCATACTCATGGTGCCTTCTTAACACCTAACTTCAGGAAGTCCATACTCATGGTGCCTTCTTAACATCCTAACTTACAGGAAGTCCATACTCATGGTGCCTTCTTAACATCCTAACTTACAGGAAGTCCTACTCATGGTACCTTCTTAACATCCTAACTTACAGGAAGTCCATACTATGGTGCCTCTTAACATCCTAACTTACGGAAGTCCATACTCATGGTACCTTTTAACATCCTAACTTACAGGAAGTCCATACTCATGGTACCTTCTTAACATCCTTACTTACAGGAAGTCCATACTCATGGTGCCTTCTTAACATCCTAACTTACAGGAAGTCCATACTCATGGTACCTCTAACATCCTAACTTACAGGAAGTCCATACTCATGGTACCTTCTTAACATCCTTACTTACAGGAGTCCATATCATGGTGCCTTCTTAACATCCTAACTTACAGGAAGTCATATCATGGTGCTTCTTAAATCCTAACTTACAGGAAGCCATACTCATGGTGCCTTCTTAACATCCTAACTTACAGGAAGTCCATACTCATGGTACCTTCTAACATCCAACTTACAGGAAGTCCATACTCATGGTGCCTTCTTAACATCCTAACTTACAGGAAGTCCATACTCATGGTACCTTCTTAACATCTCAACTACAGGAAGTCCATACATGGTGCCTTCTTAAAGTGCATGTCCACCCTAATCATTTTTAATATAAGTAGGGCACCCCTGCCCACCTCCACAATCATGTCAGAATGTTAAAAAAAGATTTAGAATGCTACTTACAGCCCCTTGATCCTCCAGCGCACTGAGAGGCCACAATCAGAGACGCGGCTGCCGTCAATGGTGAGTGCCATGGGAACGGAGTGGTGTAAGTTGCATTCTTAATTTTTTTTAATAAAATAAAATGGCATTTGGTGGCAGGCAGGGGTGGCCCTACACTACAGAAAAGAATATAAGGTAGGTGGATGGACAGCCATGGATGGATCTGGAGGTGGGAGGAAGGGGGGGAAGGCCTCCCCTGCGCCTGCCACTGTCCTCTCAGAGGACGTCCATACTCATTATCTTAACTTACAGTAAGTCCATACTCATGGTACCTTCTTAACATCCTAACTTACAGGAAGTCCATACTCATGGTGCCTTCTTAACATCCTAACTTACAGGAAGTCCATACTCATGGTGCCTTCTTAACATCCTAACTTACAGGAAGTCCATATCATGGTACCTTCTTAACATCCAACTTACGAAGTCCATACTCATGGGCCTTCTAATCCTAATTACAGGAAGTCCATACTCATGGTACCTTCTTAACATCCTAACTTACAGGAAGTCCATACTCATGGTACCTTCTTAACATCCTAACTTACAGGAAGTCCATCTCATGGTGCCTTCTAACATCCTAACTTACAGGAAGTCCATACTCATGGTGCCTTCTTAAAGTGCATGTCCACCCTAATCATTTTTAATATAATGTAGGGCACCCTGCCCACCTCCAACCATCATGTCAGAATGTTAAAAAGATTTAGAATGCTACTTACAGCCCCTTGATCCTCCAGCGCACTGAGAGGCAGCCATCAGAGACGCGGTGCGTCAATGGTGAGTGCCATGGGAACGGAGGTGGTGTAAGTTGCATTCTTAATTTTTTTTATAAAATAAAATGGCATTTGGTGGCAGGCAGGGGTGCCTACACTACAGAAAAATGAATTAACGGTAGGTGGATGGACAGCATGGATGGATCTGGATGGTGGGAGGAGGAAGGGGGGAAAGGCCTCCCTGGCCTGCCACTGTCTCTCAGAGGACGTCCATACTCATATCATCTTAACTTACAGTAAGTCCATACTCATGGTACCTTCTTAACATCTTAACTTACAGGAAGTCCAACTCATGGTACCATCTTAACATCTTAACTTACAGGAAGTCCATACTCATGGTGCCTTCTAACATCTTAATGTACAGGAAGTCCATACTCATGGTACCTTCTTAACATCCTAACTTACAGGAAGTCCATACTCATGGTACCTTCTTAACCATCCTAACTTACAGGAAGTCCATACTCATGGTACTTCTAACATCGAACTTACAGGAAGTCCATACTCATGGTACCTTCTTAACATCTTAACTAAAGTGTGGTACAGGACTATGCACTTAGAGCCACCATTACTCTATGGGGTTGTTGCTCTGGAAAAGTAACTTAACAATAATAATTTTTGTTGCATGTCAAACCCACCACAGTTAGCCTTTTTTTTTAAGCAGTTGCTATTGCTCTAGTACATTGGTTGAGGCTGCAGGGGTAAGTTTTGCAAAACCAATGCAGCTGTGAGAAACAGTAAGAAATCAGTGTGGCTGCAGGCCTAGGGATTATGGTATCCAGGCCCTTTCCCCATCTCTTCATAACAGTAGCCAGCAGTCCTGTCCCTTTTATACTGATATAAAGTATAATGAATGAAGTAACAAACAGGCACACTGATTACACAATATTCCCAGCACTTTATTATAGAAGAGGTTATTCTTAGAAAGAGAAACATGGCTACCAGCTTAGCCAATACATTTGCTACTGGTATCTGATATTGCAAAATGCAGCTTATATGGCTAAACATTAACAGTGGTGGAAAGAGCTGATAACACCGTCTCCTAGCCTGCAAACTAGTTCCCCTGCTCACCCAGACACGTGTAAGTTCACTAGGGCACTGGTGCATGTGGACTTTAGTAGCTGGGGAGTTCCCTGGGATATAAATAGACAACTGACTTAGCAGCTGGGTAATTTAAGATGTGATTATGGAGCATGTGTTGGAAACACTGTCTAGTAACAAAACAATATGTAATGGTTACAGTAATCACGTCCATCAGCCCTTTTTACCTAATTAGGATTCAAGTTTTATTGAAAATTAATATTTTTTTCTTCTACTAGTTTTACAAATCTGTGTTGGCAACTCATGTGACATCTAAATCACTATTAGGGAGATTCAATAAAAGTTCATATTGTTAAAAATGGTGCTAATTTTGCCCCAACCAATCAGATTATCAGGGTTATTCAATAAAAGTCTTTATTGATAAAACTGGTGCAAATTTTGCCCCAACCAATCAGATGTTAGCTTTCAAATGTTAAATAAGATCTGAATGGTTGGTGCAAAATTAGCACCATTTTAAACGATAAGAACTTTTATTGAATAACCCCCAAGAACTTTTATTGAATCTCCCTGTATATTTAACATTTAAAAGCTAACATCTGATTGGTTGGAGAATATTAGCACCATATTTAAGGATAAGAACTTTTATTGAATCTCCCTGTATATGTTTGTCCCATTGTCTGTCTTATGGTTGGATCGTTGGTGAATTCTCTTGTTTCCTTGTTGACCTCTGAACCAAGTCACGTGACTTGGGATTTCATCCTCTTGTGTAATGTATTCAGGAGATAAATCATTTAACAGTAAATACACTTACCGTAAATCAGTGCAATAATCTATTTTGTCTACGTGCTGAAGTGATCTTCTTTGACAGGAACACTCACTTGTTTTTCGATAACTTGTATTAAACGTTATGGTCCAAATTACATGGACAGTAACAGAGATATTGTGGGAGATCAATCATCTTGCAGGTGGGTTCCATACCTGATCCCAAGCAACAATGCCTTAAACCAGCAGCCCGACTCACACCTGCTTTTACCCTTTAGCCCTTATATTAACATTGAGTCTAAAAGAGAAAATAAGACAGCTATCGGCACCTAACCTCTAGTACCACACCAAATCTCCAAAACAATCAAACACATTGCAGTTTACCATAATCCTATTTTCCCATGAATCCTACCTTTTCTAGGACTATGTCCTTAAACTATCTCCTGGAATGGGTAGGGTTTTAGCAGTGTAGTTAGGTGGTCTGGGTATGGGGCATGTATAGACCTGCCCACATCCTGACCTGCTTCATCAAAATGTTGGAAGGTAAGCCAGAACCCAGCACACAGAATGGGTAACCAAAAGGTACCTGAAGGGCTCTATACATCCAATCATTATCACAGCTACACGCCTATATAACATTGCATTACACACACACCACAGTATATTCTACAGAGACCTGGATGGCAAAGGAACAGGAGAAATAGGCAGCCAATGGGTGGTTTCATTTACAGAAGAAGAAGAGCTTAGTTAGCTGAAGGTACAGATCATTAAAATACCCAGAAATCTGACTAGACATCTAAAAGCCCAGTACAACATCACATTCTGTCACTTGAGTGGAAAAAGATCATTTGAGGTCAGTAAAGCCTATCACAAATTATAACTGTAATTATAAAATAATGTAGCCATAAACATTAAACATTACACAAAAAATGATTGATATGGTTCATCCAAAAGTCCATCTGTCATCATGATTTAGCCATTTTATTGTATATAATCTAACCCAAATAAAGAGCAGAACAGAATAGCTGTTATCAGAGGGCAATAGCTGGAGGAATTATCAACAGGGAAAGGTCCCATGCCCGTGGGAACAAAGTTCTGAGGATCCCTCTGTGATACATTCTCCCTGTACAGTCCAGTGGTTGTAGGTACTGGTTGTGGCTTAGATCTGCTGCTTGTTCTGTTCTCATAAATAGTTAGTCATTGAGTCAGTTAATTAAATAGAAAATTAAAAATATTCCTTCAATTAAAACATGGAGATTTCATTAACACAACCTCCAATAAATTCAGTATAACACGGGTATAAAAAGTAATGCTGCTTACAGGGAGCAGGGAAACTGCACAAAGGTAAGTTTGCGCCTTTGGGGCTGATTAAAACATAGATCATCATACAAGTGGTGTAACTAGGAATCACTGCACCCCCCAGTACAACTATGATGGGACCTCTATCAGTGCTTCATCCACAGTGGTTTTCTGGGAGGAGGCTTTACCCAGCAGAATAAAGCAAACCTTGAATCACAGCTAGAATTACATTTCAATCCTATAAAATGATATTTCAATTCTAAGGTTGTTTGTTTTTATGAGTATAATTGTCTATGTTAATGTAGGAGGACCTGAGCTGCTATGTTGTGGACTTAAAAATACAAGCACTTACTGTATACTGTATTACTGTGCAGTGGAGGGGTGGGTGGGTGTTGGGGAGGGGGTTGTGGCACTATGAATAAATGCATTTTATTGCATTTACTGTAATTGTACTGCAGGGAGCATTAGTGACAGTGTTGAACCTTGCCACTCCTGATGTTTAGAAACTACAATTCCCAGCAACCAAAGCATGCTGGGAGCTGTAATTTACAAACATCTAGAGTGCCATGGAATAGTTTTTTACTGGTTTCTGCTTTTATTATGGTACCTTCATTTTGTAATCATTTTTACTAATTACAGGTTTGTATTAGTAAAAGTTTTACTTCTTTTTTTTTCAGGTAAAAATAAGTACCTCGGTTTATACTCATGTTGGTTTATGTTCGTGTAGGTTTATACTCGTGTCGGTTTATATTCATGTAGGTTTATACTCGTGTCGGTTTATATTCGTTTAGGTTTATATTTGTGTAGGTTTATACTTGTGTCGGTTTATGTTCGTGTCGGTTTATATTCGTGTAGGTTTATATTTGTGTCAGTTTATATTCGTGTAGGTTTATACTCGTGTCGGTTTATGTTCATGTCGGTTTATAGTCGCGTAGGTTTATACTCGTGTCGGTTTATATTCTTGTAGGTTTATACTCGTGTCGGTTTATATTCGTGTAGGTTTATTACTCATGGCGGTTTATACAAGGGTCTGTTTATACTCGTGTTGGTTTATGTTTGTGTCGGTTTATATTCGCACAGGTTTATACTCGTGTCGGTGTATACTCGGGTCTGTTTATACTCGTGTTGGTTTATATTCACATAGGTTTATACTCGTTTCAGTTTATGTTCGTGTCGGTTTATATTCGGGTCTGTTTATACTCGTGTCAGTTTATACTCGGGTCTGTTTGTACTTGTGTCGGTTTATGTTTGTGTCGGTTTATATTCGCACAGATTTATACTCATATCGGTGTATACTTGGGTCTGTTTATACTCGTGTCGGTTTATATTCGCATAGGTTTATACTTGTGTCGGTGTATACTCGGGTCTGTTTATACTCGTGTCGGTTTATACTCGGGTCTGTTTATACTCGTGGCAGTTTACACTCGTGACGGTTTATGTTCGTGTCGGTTTATATTCGCGCAGGTTTATACTCGTGTCGGTTTATTCTCTGGTCGGTTTATACTCGGGTCGGTTTATATTTGGGTCTGTTTATACTTGTGGTAGTTTACACTCGGGTCTGTTTATACTTGGGTCTGTTTAAACTCAGGTCGGTTTATACTCATGTCAGTTTATACTTGTGTCCGTTTATATTCGGGACTGTTTATACTCGTGTTGCTTTATATTCGGGTTGGTTTATACTCAGGTTGATTTATACTCTGGTCGGTTTATACTCTGTTGGCTTATATTCCGGTCGGTTTATACTCTGGTCGGTTTATACTCCGGTCATTTTATTTAATAGTGGGTGTTGCTCCTCCTCTTCTTAAATCATCATTTGATTGAATCAATAGGGTTTAGTATTACCAACCACAAAGGATCATGGGGAACAGAAATGTAGCATTTAATGTCCTTATTACATGGCTAATCACAAGAACATTTTCCCTACATAGGGACTGCATTTCAGCTTTCCCTCTAGTACGGTGCATGTATTTCTATGTAGAGATGGTCACAAAACCGAACTCAAACCTGAGTTTAAGCCGAATTTTATGATTTTGGACAAACTAGAACTATTCAAACTAGTTTGCTTTTCCAGACTAACGGCTGTATTTTTGAATGATCATCTAATTTACGGGCCATTCGCAAACCTTAGAATGTATTGTTCGCTAAACCTCAAAAGTATCATTTGTTTTCGCTAATCCTCGAATGTACGGATCGTTTTTGCTAATCCTAGAATGTATCATTCGCTAACCCTCAAATGTAGCCTTCGATTTTTGGTAACCCTCGAAAGTATCGTTCATTTTCGGTAACCCTTGAATGTATCGTTCTCTAAATCACCCGGACTTTTCGAACTATCACTCCCCCATTGACTTTAATGGGTCTGAATTCGAAGTTTCAAACTTTTACTGAAGTTCAAAAGTTTGAAAACGGACCGAACTTTATGAAGTTCAGCCATCTCTATTTCTATGCAGGCAAGTAACGTGTTTTCATAGCACAGAACTGAAATGCAAATTGAAACTGAAAATGCAGAGTACAGGCTCAAAGAATGCTTATTTCCAGCATAGGTTTCACATTGTGGCATAGTGTGGTACTAATATATAGGTTTCTATTTGTGGAACCTACAGCTGCTCTTTGGCACATAGCAAGGCAGTTCCTGGTATCTCCCTGTCTGCTCCTTCTTGAGTTGAATTACAGTAACATATTAATTCAGTTAATAACTTATAGAGTTTAATTACTATTATATACAGTATTCATTCAGTTACTAACTTATCGTTTATTTAATATTACATATTCATTCAGTTACTAACTTATAGAGTTTAATTACTATTATATATTCATTCAGTTACTAATTTATAGAGTTTAATTACTATTATATATTCATTCAGTTACTAACTTATAGAGTTTAATTACTATTATATACAGTATTCATTCAGTTACTAACTTATAGTTTATTTAATATTACATATTCATTTAGTTACTAACTTATAGAGTTTAATTACTATTATATATTCATTCAGTTACTAATTTAGAGTTTAATTACTATTATATAATAATTCAGTTACTAATTTATAGAGTTTAATTACTATTATATATTCATTCAGTTACTAACTTATAGAGTTTAATTACTATTATATATTCATTCAGTTACTAACTTATAGAATTTCTCAATAAAAGTTTAATGATTGACTAATACTAAAAACCTATCAGGTGTTAATGGAATCACCATTCACTACAAACAGATCACATGATCTAGCGTCAACACTCCAGGGCTGCAATCAAAGGTGACACAATTGTTGAAGCTGGCCATACACATGCAATCCAACAGCATGGGTGGGAACAGCACACACGGACCTGAACGATCCTCACACACGGTATAGGGATTGTTCAGCCGTGTGGCCATACACCGCACGATCGATATCAGTTAACTCTACTTAAAGTAAAGGGAGCGGATGCCGACCAACGGAAATTTTCTGTCATTCCCGATCGATTGGAGTGCTGACTACGGTCGTTCGGGAATATCCCCTACACATGAGCGATAACAGGTAAATCCTGTGGTTCCCCAATAGAATTTACCCATTATCGTTCGCATGGATGGCCACCTTTAGGCCCCCAGTTATTGTCAATGCCCCAAATGTAAGTAAATAATACGATATAGGACTGGATTTTTAGCTTTCAGATTTTTCTTTCCTACAAATATTTTGTTCACATAAAAACTGTGATTTACAGGTGCTGAGCAACCCAGGGGCAAGTGCAGTATTTTCAGGGGAAGGATAATCATAATAGTGCTCAGTTGGGTGAACCATCAATATTTTGGCCAGACCATTTTCAAGGCCACTCCCATGTTAAAGTATATCTTCAGCTGCTATTAAATAATGTTCTGTATATATGTTATATTCTGCCTATTCAAGAGTGTTGCGGATTAGTACTATTTTTCTTTGCTAAGTTTGTTTTATATGCTCAGTTCCACACCCAACAACTAACACTTTCATGTGTGTATTTTGGCTCCCATTGCTTTAATCCCCTTTCAGACTGACACCCCTTGCTCCATCTGATGGCCTTAAGGTGCTAGAACTGCATGTTACTATAGACGGCAGAAAGGTTGGCACCCATGGAACAAGAACACATCCTTATATTGCAAAAATTCAGTATGTAGTAGAACACCCCCGAATATCTGGGTTTTGTTTTACTTACTTCTAACAAAGACGCTCCCAGGCTGTGTAAAACAGCTTCCAATCCCACGCTCCAGCGCCAGTAAGTCCACGCCTCTACTGCTGCTGCATGTGCTCTTTACATGCCCGAGCAGCAGCAGCAGAGACTTGTTTGGGAATGGCAGTCAGCCATTGGCCGTGATGTCATTGTCACGGGCGTGACTGACTGCTCTTGCCAGGAAGTATCGGGGAGCCGCGGCGCTGGAGCGTGTCATTGTAAGAAGCTTTACACAACCTGGGAGCGTCTTTGTTAGAAGTAAGTAAAACGAAACCCAGCTTTTCGGGGGTGTTCTACTCCATACTGGATTTTTGAAAGAGGGGTGGACATGCCCTTTAAACCAAGTAGATTACAGCTGCTAGCTTATTCCAGCCCTGCTCCAAGTCTCACTGTAAGAATTCTATTTTATTTTGCACATTGGAATGGATGTTGGAAGTGGCCGCATTCATATTCTGTAAATAACTGACACTTGCTTGATAATGTTTTAATAAATTGCCTTTTTCCTGTAGGCAGATTCCAGCAGACACATTGAGGAATGGAAGGGGAGGTTGTACATCAAACGTTCCATGTGAATAGTTCCCTACAGTACCTTGTGTAGTGTTTCCTCTATGGTATGAAATGGTCTGTACCTATTCACATAGGGGGAGGTTAACACACATTATATGCTAATTAAACTGTATGTCCCTGAAAACTGTCAATCAATCCATTCAAAATCAATAGATCACCCATTAGGAACTACTCATTCCACTAATAATGATTTGACCCTTCAGCCATGAAGTTTGCTAATTAAAACCATAGGTTTTATTGCAGGGGGGGGGGTAATGTAATTCCCTGTACATGGCCACAGATGGTGTAAAGAGGAGAGTGGAAATTTCCAGTGCACAGACTGTGCATCTTCCCTCTAGCATTGCAATGAATGGGAGAGGGTGCACGCTGCATGCAGACCTGATGGGAAATGTAAACAAAGATCACATTGCTCACCTGCACCTGTGCTTGCCATCCTGGCTTGGCTCCAAGCCATCGCTCCCATTGTCGTCACTGGTCTGTAGAATCTCTCTCTCATAAGCAGCAGGGTAAAGCTTTTTAGCAGTCGGGTCATGATGAAATAAGATAATGCAGAAAGCCTCTCAGTACACAGTGCTGATCAGTAAGGCAGCTCCTCCTTCACTTCTCACTAAGGCAACTAACTCCACACTGCTGCCCAGTAGGATCTTGATTTGACAGCTCTCCTTTCACTGCTCAGATACACACAGTCCCCTTTGTACTGTTAGTGGAGCAGCTTTTCCTCTACTGCAACCTTACACTGTTCAATAACCAAGATTACCTAGGACACCCAGTAAATATGATTTTCCTGCACTAACCAGTTAGGCAGCTCCTTCTTAACACTAGAACCTATTCTACCAGCAGAACCAATCATTGAGGTTTTTTTAGCCCTGCTTTGTCTTGTGTGCAAGTTCTCCCTACACTGCAGGTTAGCCCTGTTCTGCCTGGTGTGCTAGTTCTCCCTGCACTGCTCTGTAGGTTAGCCCTGCTCTGCCTGGTGTGCTAGTTCTCCCTGCACTGCTCTGTAGGTTAGCCCTGCTCTGCCTGGTGTGCTAGTTCTCCCTGCACTGCTCTGTAGGTTAGCCCTGCTTGGCTGGTGTGACTAGTTTCTAACTGCCCACGCTCTGTAGGTTAGCCCTGCTGTGCCTGGTGTGCTTGTTCTCCCTGCATTGCTCTGTAGGTTAGCCCTGCTGTGCCTGATGTGCTAGTTCTCCCTGCACTGCTCTGTAGGTTAGCCCTGCTGTGCCTGGTGTGCTAGTTCTACCTGCACTGCTCTGTAGGTTAGCCCTGCTCTGCCTGGTGTGCCAGTTCTCCCTGCACTGCTCTGTAGGTTAGCCCTGCTCTGCCTGGTGTGCTAGTTCTCCCTGCACTGCTCTGTAGGTTCCCTCTGCTATGGTCACTCCCACTTTGATGTCATTCCAAGCTGGTCAGAGTGTGATAGTGTAAAGGGCAATCTGAGGTCTTCGGGAGCCGCATTCCTGTTCTGTCAGTTGATTGCCCTGTCTGTGTCTCCATAGAAGAATGTTGAAAAATAGGCAGAATTACAACTTGTCTGTTGGGTTAGAAGTAAACAATAATAATACAATACACAGACTCTGCATTCTACGTTCCTGTACTCCATTTATTGATGACATTTTCATTATAGTTCTCCTTTACTTCAGAAACATTCCAAAAATATGTAAAGAAACGGAATGTAATAGTTATTCTTTTATTTGTATGTCTGGGGGCAACTGGTCCTGTAACTATTACAGTACATTGCTTTCTCCGCATGGGGCTACAAGACCACTTGCAGCTAATCCCAAGTTCTTGCTCAAACTCCCCTCCCCCTCTTTATAAATTAGCAATGAATAGGTTAATGGTGTATCTTTAGAACAAAATTATTGGCAGGGAAATGTTATTGTGAATATTATTTAATATAAAATGACATTACAATCTGAAAGGAACATGTCAAGAGATTAAAGAGCATGTCCACGCTTAAAGCAAAAAACTGGTCAATTGTCAGTTACCTGTCCCCAACCCCAATAATATCTGTTGTATTCAGTTAGATCAACTGGACTTAAAGTTTAGTTTTTGAAGACATTTCGCTAGTCATTCGACTGGCTTTGTCAATTCAGAATGACTTGTACAAGAATCTGTTGGCAATTATGTACCCTGGAAAGTCCCAATTAGCATATCACAGCCAGGTGTTAATGACTTTATGAATGCAAGGCGTGATTGCATTGTGACTAAAAGGTGCTATAGGAACGCCCAGGGTAAGGTGTCAAAACAGCATTGTACATGGCAGACAGTTGGTATCAAACCCCTCATCTCTATTCAGGCTTCGTTTCTTTATTTTTACATAAATGTCCTCCTTGACTCCACTCTTGAACCAGTCATGTTTCTTTGCCAATATGTTAAAATTACAATCTTCAAAGGTATGTCCTTTATCCTTAAGATGCATGTACACGACTGAGTCCTGACCCGAGGAATCTTCTGTGCTGGGCAATATGTTGATGCAGTTGTTGTTTGGTCTCCACCAAATACAAATCAGAGCACACTGCACTGCACTGTGTATATGTCCTGTGTATATGCTCCTCTGAGATGTTTAATTTCTTTAGCGTTCGCCTCTGTGCTAGTGGGAATGTTCTCTGCTCTGTGTTGCAGGGTTCTGATAACACCCAGCTTGTGATCTAAAGGGTGGTGGGAGTCAAACATCAAATACTGATCTGTGAGGGTTGGTTTTCTGTAAACCTCTACTTCCAGTTTACCATTGTCCCTGACTTCTACCAAGCAGGCTTAAAGGGCATGTCCACCCTAAAACCTAAACTTTTGCTATATGATAGAACCTCCCTGCCTACCCCTGAGATATTTCTTTAAAAAAAGGATTAAAACGCTACTTACAGCCCCCTGATTCTCTGGCGCACTGATCCAGCTCCCTTCTTGCCAGAGCTTGCAAGCAGGGGGCCAGACTGGCAGCCGTGCCTGTTATTGGCTGAGAGGCAGCAAATCACAGACGCGGCTGCCATCAATGGAGACGCCGCAGGAACAAAGGTTTGTAAGTAGCGTTTGGATGGGGTTTTTTTAGAAAATACCTCTGCAGTTAGGGGTGGGTAGGGGGCATCTATCATATAGCAAAGCGACTTCATGCTAGGTGCAATGGCTGCAGAGGATGGATCCAGATAGTAGGAGGGAGGGAGGAAAGGGCTCCCCTGCGCTTGCCACTGTCCTCTCAGAAACCTTTTGGACAGGAAGACAGCTCCTACTCTTCAGTTTTCCTGGAATTTGGACAAGCACTGCAGGAGAACCATAAGGAGCAGATATGTAAGGTAAGGATTTTTTTTAACAACACAGTGGGGCCAGTAGGGGGTTAAATTTTAGTTTGGTTTATGGACATGCCCTTTAAGATACGTAGATCAAACAGACTGTAATCTTAATAAATATTTGCTGCTGACCATGTTTACATAGCCTAAAGCTTATTTGTCCAGCAATTTACTTGGGAAGGACTTTCAATAAAAACAAAGCACAATATATTTTTCTGCAGAGAACCAGAGTCCATAGAAAGAGTTTTCATTCAATTAAAGTTTTGTTACTTACTCATTTCTTTTACGAAAAAGCAAATTATATATAAGTGTGTGTGTGGTTTATATTTTTTCACGGCTATACTGTAGTTAATAGTAATTCTGTTCTTCGTAGATATACACCACCTATGGTTTAGTCTGTTCCTATCTGTAAGTAACAAAACATCTGGTTTCTGTGAGACAAAACATACTGAATTGTTTACACTAGGAAAATGTCTGAATGCATGTGGCAAGGCTGGGTGGTAATATTTTCACTAACTGACACATAAATGAGCCTTGTGGTTTCTGTCCCTATCACCAGTTCTGTGTTATCAACATCAACTAGAAGAAGACACTGAGGTCAGTTAGGGTCAGTCCAGTACAGGACAGACAGGTAGCACTAGACCCCATGCCTCCAACAGTAAAGACTTCAATCAGTAGGTACAGTTGAGTTGCACTTAATGTGCTGATTATGAGGAAATTTAATATGGTTAAGACCAATGTTTTCTGATTGGTTGGAGCCAAATGAGAGAAGGCTTGCTGGGAGTTGAAATTTCCAAACATCTAGATTGCCGCATGTTCTACATCTCTTCTATTGACAATAGTTAAAATAAGCATCTACTTTTTGAATTAAAATGATTAGTGGTGTACCACACGGAGACCACATCTATTAAGTCTGTTTAGCCATGACTTGTTTTTTGTGGTTGTTAAAGAATAGTTCACTTCCTTTAATGTATTGAGGCCCGGGAGGTTAAGGAGCTATGCCATACCTCCCGTTCTTCAATCAATATCTCAGGATAAGTATATTTACCTTTTGTGCGATCCAATGCTGCAGAGCTGAAAATCACAGATCACTTCTTGGTTCGAATCCGCTACAACATGTATGTGCGATAATGCCCTATAGTGGATTAGAACCAGGAAGTGGTCAGAGATTTTCAGCAACAAATTAAAGGAAAAGTTCACTATTCAAGTGCATAATTCCTTTAAAATTACAGAGCTATATGAGGAATTAGAACCCACACATTATGTGCAGCCTTTCTAAACAGATCTAAATAGGTATGGGTTCATTATAAAACTCATAATGCCAAGTAGATCAATATTAATTGGCGATTGAAGAACTGCCTTCTTTCTGGCTCCTCCCACAGTCTTTGTCACTGACGATTCTCCCACGTCTGACACTGGATAATATGTTAATGACGGAGGGGAAGGAGCTTGAAAAATGTAATTAACTGCTACAAAGAAGTCAGTATAATTATCCATTAAAGTGACAGATGCTTATGGCTATTAAATAGGTGCTTCCATACCAGTAAAGGTCACATGTGGCACATGCTAGAAAAGTGTCAGGGTCTCTGGAACATGAAGTTGTTTAATTTTTTTTACATTTCCAAAATTAGAGAAGAGATGTGACAGGGATGGCAGTATCAATCACAACACTAGAGGCAACGTGTTTTTGCAGAGCTTAGAAGCGTTGTACAGCGATGTAATTGGCAATAATTACCTGACCATAAATGACAATAAGCAAAGAAACATTGTGGTCAGTGCACAGCTATTATTTATCTCCGAAAGATGAAATTCCTTAAAGGAGTAATATATTTAAGGAGCAAACGTCCCCATCAATAAAAAAAACTCTTAATTAGCGCATCAAAATAGACCTCTAAGTATCAGTATTAGGGTGCACCAACCAATAAGGACCACCCTGTATTCCATTCATTTCAACAAGACCAAAATGTTGACAGTTCTCCAAACAAAAACTGATCATGTGACAAATGGAAAGAGCTTAATGGTTTCAGAATAAATAAGCAAACACAGGCAGATTAGAGAAATCCCCTTAGGAACCCTTGGAATTACTGCTCTCATATGGCCAGTTTTTAGGGCCAGATGAATTTACGGCCAATGGCTGCTCTGTGAGATGGGGCAGTGAACCACACAATAGCTGTGTTCAGGAACATCTTTATACAGAGTTTTGATAATTCCTTCCATTCAGTTTAATATTGTTATAGAAAAGTGTTCAGGTTTTTATCTTACCTTTCAAACTGATTTTTTACAGTCTCTCTATCAATGAAATGTATTGCTTTTTCTATTGTCCCCTAATTTTTAACTATGGAAAAGTAATTAGACAGCACAATAATAAAATATTTTTTTGACCCCATGCAAATTAAATGATTGTGCAAGTCATATATGAAACAATGGTACAGTATTTTGATTGGTAGATTTTACAGCGTGAATACTGGGCAGCAATGTGCCCATGTGTACCAGGCTTTACCGTACAGTTAATGATATTTAGGTAAATCTATGATTTTTACAGGTTTTCTATATGCATCCATGTAAAAAAGGGTTTTGTTTTAATAGACTAAACACCAATCTTTATCTTTGTAGATTTAATGTACACTTATGTATTTGGATTCATTTTGGAACTAGGTGTTTCTTTTTCTAATTTCTTTATTAAATCCGTTGATAGGATTCGGCATCCACACTTCCTTGAATGATCAGGCGTCCAGGCTCAAACATTAGATCCACTATGTAGCATTTGGGAGGAGAAATGACTTTGAATGCTCCTTGCTGGGAGTCAATCAATTTGACCTCGTTCCAAGCTCGTCCATATTCTCCACGGGAAAGACTGCAGCGAATTCCTATTCTATCTGCAATTACCTGTTAAGAACAATAAGTGCAACATGACTATACAATAACCATCATTACAAAGTCATCTCGTTGCCATCTAGTAATTGACTGGAAATGCTGGTTAGAGCAACACGATGTCTCCGAGGTGTGGGTAACAACAGAATCACTGCACAAGATTGGAGGATCAGGTTAAAGAATGTGTTGTATCACTGAAAGGGTTTATTAGTGAACATTTCCATACACTGACACATACATAATGATACTGCTATGGCTGTTTTACCATATATATAGTGAAAGCAGCATGACTTTCCGTGTGCTACATTTCCATACTATGTGCTGTATTATATACGCTGTCTTCATTACATTTGAAAACCATTACTGCAGGGGCGTAACTAGAGAGGAGAAGGGGGAGCAACCGCAGGGGGGCCCAGGAGCCAAGGGGGCCCCATCTTCTTATTTTTCCTATGACAGATATAGCCTCTTCCCAGAAAACCACTGTGGATGAAGCATGGATAGGGGCCCCATCATAGTTTTGCTGGGGGGGCCAGTGACTCCTAGTTACACCACTGAATTACTGGGAAACCTTAAATATGACATACATACATGCCAATTAGAAATGTGATCATTGTCCATCCTTAAAACAAAAAAAAACATTTGTAACCAGATATTTAATAATAGGTTCTGTTCCTTTTGGCAAAAGTAACTTTCTCCTCCCTCTGCTCCAATAGTTTTTTTTATAAGCTTGAGCATGTGCAGAGGAGGCAGCAGGTTAAACTGCAGTCAATCATTGACTGTGATGTCAGCAGTAACAGCCTTGATTGACAGCATGGAGGGAGGGGCCAGCTTACTATGCCAGAATGGGGAAAAGAATTGTCATTAAATATCTGGTTAGTAAGCAAGTAATAAAGTGCAAATTATGGTTGGGGTTGGGCGCAGGGTGAAAATTCTCTTTAAGCTATTTGTCTTAGGTACCTTTGAATATAAATTATTCTGTTCTGTACATAATTCCTAATCAGGAGCTATAATATTGGTCGCATGTTCTACAAACCTTCCATGCTTCTGGGATGCAGTTCTTAGAGCCTCATATTGTATGGTGAGGAATGTGGGGATCTTTGGAATGCATTTTCTGGCAACATTTTCATGTAAATCCTGACTTCTTTAATCGTTCAGCCATAAATGGGTTAGCATGGATTTAGCACTAAAAACTGCACTAAAACTGGATAATGTTTTTACCTCAAAATGTTTATCTCTTATACAGGCCATACATCAATAGACATAACGTCCAACATTCACCAATCGCCTGGAGTGATCATTTTGAAATCGTTATTATGACAGAAAATGAGCCACTGGAACCATGTTTATTTCATGTTGAACATACCAGCCACTGTAGAGCCACCACTAAACAGTCTGTAGGTTGTCTTTGAGGGGCACGCTAGTTTAGGTTCCCAAAGGTGGTCATACACACATTGATGTACCCTCAATGATCGCATGGGTTGCGATTGGGAAAAGGAGTGATTATTTTTCTTTATGTCCCTGTGGCCAATGCATTTGTCCAGAACCGCTGGCAGTATAACATGCAATACAGCCTAATGGTATAGAGACAATTATCTGACCTGCACACATGACAAGTTTCTATCTTGTTAGATCTCGTCAGTGCAAGATACAGATTCATGGCTCTGTGGGGCAGGACTTGTAAGCACAACATACCAAACAGCTATAAACCATAAAGGGCATGTCCACCCCTTCCCCAACTTTTTGCCAAATAATAGTTCTCCTTCCCCCAGCCCCAACTGCTATAAAAGATTTGTTAGAAAGTGCCCCAATCATTACTTACCTTTCCTCTATCCTCCGCCGCACAGTCCTGGCCCTCTGCTTGCATGGAACTGCAAGCAGGGGGCTGGACTGGCAGCCGCATCCGTGATTGGCTGAGAGGCAGCCAATCACGGACACGGCTGCACAGAACGTCGGGGGAGAGAGGGAAGGTAAGTAACTATCGGGGCACTTTCTAACAATTTTTTTATAGCGGTTGGGGCTGGGGGAAGGAGAACTATTATTTGGCAAAGGGGTTTGTAGCTAGGGGGAGGGATCGCAAAACGTGAGGGAGAGGGAGGGGGGAGATGGCTGCAGTGCGCATGTCAAACTTCTCCCGGGGTGGAGCCAGGAGGCAGAGTCCTATATGGAGTTCTCCTGGTGGGCAGTTTTTTGGACTTTGGGGGGACATTACAGGAGAACCATTTGGAGCTAGGATGCAAGGTAAGGATACAGAGAGGGGCCAGTAGTGGGGGGAATATAGGTTTGGGGGTGGACATGCCCTTTAAGGTGAGTTTAAAGGAGCAAAATGCCCCCTACAGCACATAAAATGAAACAGAGCCTTGTTAAAACAGAATGTACTTCACAGCCTTGCCATCCAACAAATGGTTTATCACACTCTGGGTATCTTTTTGCTCCTTTAAGCCCACCTCACCTTAAGCTGTATGAAACATTTTTTTTTACATTTTCTGAAACTACAATTTTAGTGAAGTAAAATGATGGTACTCATATATTTATTTCTTAACAAAATCTTGTGCTTTCTTATAAAATTATTAATGTTTAGAGAGTGCTCCTAATTGTCCCTACCCTCCCTTACTTACTGCCTTCTTGTAGTGTCTGCGACACTTAAGTTCTGCACAGCCTCACTATGGACAGGGCTCTGCTTATTCATCTTTCCCACCCTTCTTTCTTTTCTCTGCAAATTCTCTTAAATGTTCCAGAACATGTGCTGGCAGAGAGGCAAAGATCCTAGTAAGAGGTCAGGAATGGGTCACATATTATAATTTCGGCTTCTGGAGTGACAGGTCTTTCCCTGTAAATGATTTCAAGTGATGATTTCTCAGAATCTACATCTTAGATTTACATCACCAATCAATCAAATAGGATAGGGGGAGAATAAAGGCTTTGAAACTCCCTTTTCAGCAATATGCAAATAAGGAACAAAGACGTCTGGGTATTTACCATATTCCAGAGGCTCAATAAAGCCGAAACTGGTCTGTAGTTGGTGCTCTGGTTTTGCATTTAGCTTATGAAATGCTATAAAAGTCATTTAAAGATATAGCTTTCATAAAAGCTTCCATGGAAACATGGTAAATACCCAGAAGTCTCTGTTCCTTATTTCCATATTGCTGAAAAGGGTTTCAAAAAGTTTCAAAGCCTTTATTCTCTCCCTATCCTATTTAATTTATTGGTGACGTCGGTCTATAGGCGCATCACACTGCAAAACCAGAGGCCTACACTACACTGATGATGGCGGCTCAATAAAGCCGACACTGGTCTGTAGTTGGTGCAATAGTTTTGCATTTAGCTTGTGTAATGCTGTAAAAGTGTCTTTAAAGATATAGCTTTCCTATCAGCTTCCATGGAAACATGGTAAATACCCAGAAGTCTTTGTTCCTTATACGCATCTTAGATTTTAAATCCGGAAAAAGTTTTGGAGCAGTGGGATCTCGTGTAGATTTTATATGTGTTTGGGTCTTAAAGGCAAATGTGGTAACCTTAGTGATACATAATATTTCACATGCAGGAAAATTGCCTTTATTTTCCTTTGTAAAAGTCTAGTGAGCGCATCAAATCTAAACATGACCAGATTTATGTAGATTCCTGACCTGTAGAGGTCAAATGCCTAACTGGAGAACCAAAGGAAATTTGCTGAACATTTAACAAAACAGACTTTCAACTGCTGGACAAAACTACCTGGCAATTTATAGTGCACAACCCAATAATCTTTTTAGCTATGTAATTAATTTATTTTCAGCATTAATCACAAGTCACATTTACAGCTTTGTATGTTCCACATGTATTTACAACTGACATTCCATGCTTAGGGGCAGCCCCCCAGGGGTAGATTCCTAAAAAGGTTTTCACTGACAGTAGCACAATCAATGCACCCACAAAATGTTAGCCACACCCACACCCATTTTAAAGGCTACTCCCACCTTAAAGGATTTTCTCTACAAATGCTCATTTTCTATATTTACAATTGACATATCAGCCAGTGATAAGCAGTTTATACAAGTACAATAAGCACAAAGATTACAATTTGTGCCATTGTGTGGGCTCTATCACTCTTTATAGGGATACTTTTATACCTGTCCCCAAACTGTTAATACTTCTGCTAATCGTCTATCAGCCTAACCCCAGTTGCACTTTCTGAAGGACACACAAGGGGGCGATAGACTCATCAAGTTGCTAATAGGGAAAATCAAGGCAGAATATGAATATAATTATCATATCAATATCTGAAGTGTCAGAACAGCAGGTAACTATGTGCCATCAGAAAAGGGGGGATTCTGGGCATCTGCAATACCCCCCCAAACACGCTGTCTGAATTTAACGGCCACACAGCGTGAATAATTTGGTGACACATATACTTAGTGTTGGTACACACAGGCAAACATTCTGGTGCGACCCTAAATTTCTAAGCCACAATATGGCTGTATTTAAACTGACTACCCATCAAAATATAAAGAAGTATTATCATACCTATACTATGTCATATAGTTATCTGCTTACCAACCAAATAATTAGCTTAATATCTGTAATGTCATCATTACATGGGTAGAAATATAACATACCTTAAAAAGCAATGCTCGGTGATAGAAAATCCCTTTCTTTATTTTCCCAATTGGAATTACATTGCATTTTAGAGCAAATTTAAGTTCACTAATATGCAGCTCCCAGTTAAAATCCTGCAGTCTCTCTTTTTCCACTGCTCCGCCCATCTTCTTCGCAACCAACCTTCACAAAGGGGAAGCAAATATTATAAATTCAGTCAATTTAAGTGTCATTGAAAAAACAAATGAAGCTTTTTGCAAACAGCCGTTCAGTGAGTGCTGCAATTATACAGAGGTTGTGGTATGAATTAAAATGTTAATGTATTCAATCAGTGAATCACTTGTGTGCTAAACTGGATTTTGAAACTAACGAGAGTTACATGAAAGCCTTCATTAAAGTCAATTTTAGTTTAGAGTCTGCAGAAACGAAGGAAATGCTTTGATTACATACTGTACAAGTTAAGATATTTAGGAGCCAAATATTGGATGGTAAGGTGAAAATCCTGTTAATCATGTTAATTTCAGCTACTAAAACATGGATTTCTAAGCGCTAGGCCACACTTACGCGTTTTCATGCGTTTGTGTATGCAATTTCTATGCGCATGCGATTGCTCATCCGTTTCCACTTTGCATTCAACCATTTTTTGCGCAATTGCATGCGGTTTCTCATTGTAAATAGCGAAATCGCATGTGCAATCGTGGGAAAACGCAATCACACGCGTGCGATAATGTGTGCAATTCCTTGCGTGATTTGGTGCATTGCATTGGGGCCTCAGCCTAAAAGAGATAAAATCCCAGATAGTGCTAATTGCATTTTTCAGGCTGTACTTGGGGAAACTGAGGGTTTTGGAATTTCACAGGCCTATCAAAACAGAAAACTATCAACAGGCCCTTGAAATTTCGAAGACAATAGAATTTTGCAGACATAGTGAATATTTTTGATTGAATTGTAGTCACATGTCCAAAACTCCACTTCTTAACTACTTTACTGGGAGACCTTAAAGTTGTTTTAATTGCTAATTATCTATATGTAAAAAATTAATGTATGTACGAATGTATGTTCCAGAAAATGGCTTCAGAATGGCTGGAACAATTTTGATGAGACTTGGTATTCATACGTTTCAGGACTTGAAAAAAACAGGCTAGTTTACAACTTAACCCTTAGGCTGGGTACACATGTAGGGACTATTTGTCCCGACCGCTCGCTCGCTACGAGCGAGCACATGGCCGGGACATATATCCATCGGTCGCGGCAAATTCGTCAGCAGGCCGGATTTGCGAACGATCGATCATGCAGTCCCATAGGGAACCGCACGATCGATCGAAATTTACCGACAAGTCCGATCGTTCGTTCGGCCGGTTTGGCCTTAGCCCTTTTCATTCACATATATATATATATAAGATAATTAATGGGTGATGCGATCTGACCCGTGTGCTGCCATCTGGTGGTGAATCAAGTGATTGCCTAACACACAACCTAACCTGAGATTCACAACCAAATTATTCAGCCAGGAAATGACAAAGCAGATTGCATTGAAGGGCAGTGCAAATAGCCAATCAGATGCCAATTCCACTATTCCATTGGATAGTTCACAAATCACCCTGTGTTACAGCCAGCCCTCCAATATTAATGTTATTTTTAGGGCTGCATTTATTGTGAGTCACAATAAACAGTTACGGGGTTATTCAATAAAAGTTCTTATCGTTTAAAATGGTGCTAATTTTGTCCCAACCAATCAGATGTTAGCTTTCAAATGTTAAATAAGATCTGATTGGTTGGGGCAAAATTAGCACCATTTTAAACGATAAGAACTTATATTGAATCTCCCTGTTAGTTTGTAATTAGTGACAATTTGTGACTCAGTCTGCTGCACATTTTAATTATAACTTATATAGCCATATAAATCTATTGGGTGTCCCTCAAAGGTGGTCAAGGGCCGCACGAGTCCTGCATTGGGTCGGGTACCCACGGTTTACAAAATTTGCAGGTCGGATTTATGGAACCCACTAGCAAAGTGGGTGTGGGTTATGGTTTTTGAATGGTCTCTGAAATATGACTAAGCCCAACAAAATTTTAATAGGAAGAAGCTGGGTAATGCTGGGTACTTTGCTAGTAATAATAATAATAAAAGAATGGAAAATCAAATAGAATTTATCTGTCAGTTCAGTAGGTGTGTTCCTTGAGCTGAAAGGAGTTCTGGGGGAAAACACAATTTATTTTCATTCAGAAGTATGTTGTTTCATATAAAGGGCTTCCAATCAACCCGCCAGTTTCTTTTCTGATATACTACAGTTCAAAAACATCTAACAACATCTTACTGATTTAGCAAAACTTTTTCCTACCAAGGAATACAAAACCAAACTAAACAAACTGATTAAATCATTTCCACAAGACCTACAATCAGAGATGCTCCCATTGATACCAGACCAACCAGACATTGAAACGTTTTACATGCTCCCCAAAATACATGGGGGCCCGTTGTCACAGGTATGAACACTCTTACAGAAAACATATCGGGCCTGGTAGAAAACTACTGAAACCACTTGTAAAACAAACTAAGAGTTATATACAATATACTACAGACTTCCTTAATAAACTCCAGAGCAATGAACAGCTTCCTGCTAATGCTCTACTAGTAATCATGGACGTAATATCGCTGTATAACAACATCCAACATACTGATGGTATAGCAGCATGTGGTAAATTTCTAAAAACTGCCCCCCACAGTAAATACAGTCCCAAAGTCCTCACCAGCCTCATTGGTTTCATTCTTAATCATAAATATTTTACATTTAACCAAGAAATTTACCTGCAATGCATGGGTGTAGCCATAGGAAGCAAAATGGCACCTCAGTATGCCAACCTATTCATGGCTGACAGGTTTCTCAAAGCCCAACATTACAAACTACATAGTTACTATCATTACATAGACAAAATTGTTATGATATGGACACATGGAGAAGAACAGCTACGACATTTTATTCAGGATTTTAACTCCATCCAACAATTAAATTTGAAATGGATTTTTCTGAGGAATCCATACATTTTTTGGACACTACAGTCACCCTGAAAGATGGAAAAATTCAAACATCCCTATACAAAAACCCCACTGACAGAAACAATTATCTCCACTTCAACAGTTTTCATCCACACCACTGCAAGAAAGGAATAATATACAGCCAAGCTACTAGACTGTCAGTAACGGAAAAGAGAGAGGCAGACACCTAGGTGCACTTGGTACATCTTTCAAACAAAAGAGATATCCACGCAGAAAAGTTACCACTAACACGAACAAAGCATTGAGAACACCCAGAGATAACCTTCTACAGTACAAAGAGAAAAAAAGAAACACCCGGATCCCTTTGGTAACAACATATAACCCAGAATTGGAAGGAATACATACAATAATGAAAGAACTACAACCTATGATTAATCAAGATGAAACCCTTAAAAAATGTTCCCAGAACCCCCTATACTTGCCTTTACACAACCACCAAACCTTCACCAAAAATTATTAAGAAGAAAGTTACACACGGATTATGAAAATATCACCCCAGGCACCAAACCATGCAGGGGTCCTCGGTGTAAGCTGTGCAACTATATTAACAGTTCTCCATCTGTAATACACAGGAAGGGGGTATTTAACATCCAGGGATCTTACAGCTGCACATCCAGCAATGTGGTGTATTTAATACAATGTAACAAATGTACGGACACTATATATTTAGCGGAAACCAGTCAAAAACTACAGAAGAGGCTGAACTCCCACAGAAGTAGCATCACAAACCATAATGAGATTAATAACTGTTTGCCTGTGGGGCATCATTTTTCTCAACCAGGACACTGGCCTTATGTATTATAAGAAATAATATGCTACCTACTGTGTAATATATGGATTTACTTCACCTCGGAGTTCCATGCCCTGAATAAAAGCGGCCTGCGGTCTCGTGCTTCTATATGGCCATGGAACTCCTCGGTGGCGTAATATCCTTATATTACACATTAGGTAGCGTATTATCCCTTATATTACACTATAAATGAAACCAGTTTTAATTGGAAAGTTCATTACCCATTGATTTCATTAGGATTCGAGCCAGTTTTGCAAGCTTTTGATAAATTCTGCGATGTAGACCTGACATCACTAGACTTTACCGGGCACACACAGCTGTTAATGAGGCTCCATGACGGCTTTAGAGGGCATAGAGCAAATTGGTAAGAGGGGGGCGGAGTAAAGAATTACTAAAGCTGAAATTAAAAAAACATTTTGTTCTCTTTTAAAATTCATCCACCTCTGCAGAACTAGGGATATACTGAGAGATGTGGCCCAACAAGGAATGGACATGGCCCTGTGGTGCTGTAAAGGTAATTTAACAGCTGGAGTATGGAACATTGCCAAATGCTAACTGAAAAAAAATAATTCAACCAAATCTATTATTGTAGAAAGATAAAAAGATCTCTGTGCTTAGCGTGTATTTTGCAGCTACAAACAGATAATAACATTCGTTTAAGCAGAAAATGTATGTCTCCACATGGTGCAAGCAATGTAATAAGGTTTTGCTTGAAGTTTTATTTTATTTCAAGTCAGCATGGGACAGGATTTTAAAGATACACACAGACAAGATAATATGGTTTATACTATTTTTGTGAAGGAAGCTGAATGAGTGTACATAAAATGTTAAAGGTTATACCATAGCACCACCAGGGGGCAGTATTACACCAATAAATCATTATTGAGTAATATCAGAGAAATTAAATCATCAAGACCTTTTTCTGCTCACTGCACCATGGATAACACCAACAGAGGCATCTTCTCTCTGTACTGAGCAACCTATATCGAGAGAGGTACCTATAAAGGTGATGCAAAATAAGAGCATTTTGTAAAAGCATACCTACCATTAACAGTCTCCCTCAGTCCTACAGATAAGCAAAAGGACAGTCGGAGATATTACAAGACAGATCTTCCTTTCTATATGCACAACCATTTTTTTTAAAAAATCTAGATTTACCCAATATACTGCTTTAGGACAGCTATGTGATGTCACCTCTAATTACCACTCCCAACCAATCACAAAATAGCCACAAATATCAAAAGTTTAGAGCAAAGGTCTATAAACACATTCCCATAAGGGGAAACTTAAATCCAACAAAGAACTGTGCGACTTTCTAACCTAAGTCTCGCATTGTTGATGCAAAAGAGGATTGTTGGAGCGTACCTACTCTGCCATGCACCTTTGAAAAAATAAAGTATATTCTGGGGGTATTTTTCTTTCCTTTTGGGTTTATTATCTTGTTATCTAATGTAATCAGCTCCTTACTTTCTGTTAACCTTCGTTTTAATCAGTCCTGCTCTGATCTGAGAAAGAGGGTAGATCCCTCAAAAGCTTGTCTACTAAAATAAACTGTTAGCCCATTAAAAGTATCCCAGTACTCTACCTTTTAATGCACCTTTAATGCACACTATGGATTAATCCGGGGAGGTCTAAAACCCAAGATACTAAGATAAGGGAGGGGGACAGACAGGTTTGTATTGAGAGTAAACGTAGAGAAGACAGCTGTCTTATGCGTAAAAGAGTATTACGATTTTAACATGTTAAGGAGACATTTTACTTACTTTGCCAGTGCATCAACTTGGTCTGGGATGTCTGAAAGAGGCAGAATTGTTTCAGAAGCCTCATTGATACAGTCATATAAATCTTGGTCAAATGGTGGAGACCATGGCTTATTTTCTGAAATCACTGGTGATTGGCTGCGCAGTAGCACCTCCTCCTCTTCTTCTTTTGGTTTATCTTCTTCCTTCTTTGGTTTCACTTTTGCTTTGCTGCAAAGTCCCATTTAATACTTTGTACTTAATTCACATTTATCTTTAATGCATATAGTCAATATATAGACAAGATCCATATTCAAAGACAGACAGGAACCCATTTAATGTTATAGATATTAACAGGGTAATCCCATATTTCTTTTTGAAGATGGAGACAGGAACGGGGGTGGAGTCTAACTATGACCCCAAGAACATTCCAAACATCACAGCCACACCCCTGAATGTCACAGCCACAGACCTTTACAGGAATTACCAGGACTCCAGGGCAGACCCTTCAAAATGAGAGAAGACCTGGAAAAACCGGAAGGATGTGTATATAATCCCATATTGGGGACACTGACTAGGAAAGTAGCTCCCTAAGTATAGTGTCCCTTTAAGTTGTGTGGTGTTGTGACAGTATCGGAAATTGTGCAACAGATGTTTTTAATATTAAGGAATTCCGAGATTTGTTTTTTTATTGCTACCAAATACTATTTGCAATACATGTGCAAAGACAAAATGGAATTCAGAATGTAATATGAGGAGCTATCTCTTCAATACATCACAATAGATAGGGAGGTTTGAAAATTAAAATATTCAAAATTCTAAAATCGCTGTTGATAATTTAAAAATTTTCGCTTCAATTGCTGAAAGTTCTGCGGTACGGCTGGCAGAACAAAATTTGCCAGTTTACTTCATCTCACCTCTGAAAGTTTATTATCATTACGCAATATGATACTACATTGAATACGTTTGTGAAGTCCAATACTGTTGTTTTGATTGAGTTTTAGCAATTAAGTTTGATTTGCACCAGGAGAAGTTCCTGTTTAGGGGAGGATTTTTTCACCTTTTGGTGGATGGTTTTGTATTTGAATTCTTTTACAGGAGCAGCTGATTAGCAATTTTGAATTGTCAAATAAGGGGCTGATGGAATAAGAGGTGCAAAAGTTTGACCTTGCTTTTAATTTTAATAAAATTTGCCACAATCAATGAGATGTTAGCTTTTTAATGGGTCACTGCATTTAGAAAAAATCTGATTGGTTGCTGCAGATTATTAGCACGGGCAAACTTTATTGCATCAGGCCCTAAAGCTCCTATTGATAATAATAAAAATTGAATTGAAGGACATTTATACTCACCTAAAGTCCGATCCACACTTGAAGATTACCCAGGGTGAGGACCTTAACCACTAGGTCTTTACATCTGGGTACTTTACAGAATGTCTGTAATACTTACTAGATGGTCCTTCATCTTTCTGTCACTTACAGTCCACTTCACAGACTGCAGTCAATAGGAGGAAGAGGGGTCAGTCACATAGTAGTGTTTCTAGTATTACAGACATTCTGTAAAGTACCTAGAGGTAAAGACCTAGCAGTTTAGGTCCACAGCCTAGGAACTCTTCAAGTGTGGAAGGGGAAAAATGAGGGGAGTTGAGTATAATTGTCCTTTAGTGTTTATTTCTTTCTATATAAATAGTGTGCACGAAATAATATTCATTGATAAAACACTTGTCAAAAATGGACACTCTGTAGTCGGAGCTCCAAAGCAAATTTCTCTCTGTCTAGCCCTAGGTGCTGCGCCCTGATTTTTAATTCAGAGTTGGACAACTCACATCTTCCCCACTTATTGTTTAGTTATTGATACCAGAATTCTCATTTGACATCTGCAACGAGTGATCTCCTGGGAAAAGCTGGACTTGCATGATTCTCATAAAAATGCTTGATGTGTTTGCTTCTTTATGTCAAAGTGAGCAAGAACACAGCTCCCAAACAAATATCCAACGCAAATTGGCAGTTGCAAGGCCTAACATTATGCATTATTATCAGATCTGTATTTAAAGTGAAAATCATTCTGCCAAAGCAAAATAATCTCTTAACTAAACAAATTCTTAATTAGCACTGTAAATAAAACACCCCCTGAGGCTATGCACAGCAGCATAAAAAGGGATGAAGGGGGGGGGGGGGCAGCATTATTCGTAAATGCACAAGCCCATTCCAATCAAAGCTGCTTGGGCCAAATAAGAGACATACACAATATGCCTCCTGTAATGGTAACATGGTAACATAATACAGAACATGTGAAACAACTATGTCTGCTGTAATTAGTACAAGATTGGCGATGTTGCTATAACAAGGCAGAGAAAATACAATCAGCCTTAACTTAGAAGAATTATATTGCCACAAAACAATAAATAAACAGTCATCCACCATGACCCAAAATGTGCTTATTTACACCGTCAAAGGATAAAACATCAATCTTGGCAGAAATATAGGAACCAAAGAGCTGGTCTGAGCTGGTCCTGAATGATTTTACTTTTTATCCTTTCATCTATCCTTTCAACTCCCAGCATGCTTTTACCCTGGACGGCAATATTCCTTACCTTCCTTTGTCCTTAGGAGCAATTCTCCCATGAGATGAAGGGCATCTTCCAACAGTGTCTTCCTTTCTTTCATCAACAGAGACCCTTAAAGCACATTTATGATGTGTTTTACATGTTCATGAGCACAACAGAGCAAGCTTTGGTCCATCAATATGAGCTAGTAGTTAAGATGGCCATACACTTCTCCCACAATTTAGAAAGCTGCCCCGTCTGATAATTTTGCAACCGACATTATGAGCGTAAATATAAAAACATTAAATCGGCATTAGGTTGGGTCAGTGTATGGCCAGCATTATCTCCTAGCTGTCAGAACAAAGATAACAGAGCTCATTACTTGCACATGGGATGCCAACGTGTGATGGAATAACTATGCCACAATTACACTTAAAACCTAAAAAATAATCCTGTTTAGTTGCATGCTACAGTAATCAATTAGTTCTTGGATTCAATCATTTAGATTCAGGGCATCATTAATTCAACGTATCTACCATCAGCACAAAACCTAGTTGTTTCCATATGATAAAGCTGTAGGTCAATTGCCAAAACCAACATCACACTCAAAATGATGCTTCCATGTTAAGCCAATATACTCACCCTCCTCTTTCTCTGGATGCATTTCGACTATTAGAAAGCTGCCCTGTTAGTTCCTGTTTTTCCTCCATTGGCGTTGATGATACAGGAGTACTGAAAAATACAAAAACAACATCATTTTATAGCCTTGCGCTGAGTATGAGTAGGACAAGAGACAAATACAGCTTCTAAAATGCATTTACTGTGCATGACATAATGATAGCAAAATCTGCAATCAGCTAGAGAGTACAGAATGTTTTATAATACAGGAAGCTTTGTTAACTGTGCCATAAACTAATTGTTCCTCATCCGATTTGGCATTACAAGTAGCATGAATGTGCCAAATACAACCGTCTGCTGCCTACTAAAGATCAAAATACATCTAATGCATTGACCAAGCTTAAAATGTAAGTGAAGTAAAACAAAGGAGGTTTTTTTTAGGAATGCACATGTTCATAAATATGTCCAAAGAAGCTCAACAAAATGATTTGCAGTAAATGACTAGTCTCCCTGTTTCACATTATACAGACTGTATTGCTAAGGAATATTCTAGCTTATGAAAGCAATTCAACTTGAATGTTTACATCAATACATCCAGAGTCCAAAAACTTCTGAAACATCAAAGGGCAAAACACAAATTTTCATCTGTATAAATATAAGTTTTATAAAATGAATATTTACTGGTGAATGCAGTCGATATATATCTATCGAGTTTGTGTTTATTTGAAGCTGGCTCTTAATTCCGCACAACATAAAGTTTAATTATACTGTATAATATGTCTTTACCAGAAAATGTACTCATTTTAAATGCAATCTTTCTGCTTGGTTAATGTTCCCTAAAAAATGGAATAATAAAGCAGCAAGCATATATCAGAATCTCGAAAATCTATTATTAAAGGAAAAATATACTGGTGCATTAAATGACAGCTCTTCAGCACAGCCCTCTCCTCTTTATTAAGATATGCGCTCCTATGGAAGTAGGGTCAATGACACTGACTGGGGGAGGAGACAGAAATAAGTCAGCTAATAAGACTAGATTGCATAGATTGAAGTAGCAGTACATTAAATGAACCGAATACACTGTTAGCAGTGAGTTTATAAGGGTAGACTGTATAGGATTGTTTATTTACAGGCACATTTATACACCCTTATATTTACTAAAGCTGCTAAATTTTTTTCCTGCTGAAATAAATTTTAATGTTTTTAAAAACATTAACAGGAGCCAGCTGGTAAAAATGCAATGACATTATTGCTTTCATTGTCGCAGTTTTTTTTTGCCATAATAAGGTATGCTATGATACTTCACTCTCTTGGTGGAAAATAAAGGCTATATTAATTAGCATGTTGTGTTTGTCTTCGTTTCTATAGTGATATGGCTGTTTTGCTAGTCGTAAAAAAAATATTCTTTACAAAATACTAAATTGTATTTTTTATTATTTGAAACATGATTAGAATAATTTGTTTCTCTACTGAGTAAAATACATAAAACCAGCAGATGTGAGTGGAAACATGTAAAAAATGAAATGTACAATACTTACAGGTCTGGAAGTTTGGCATTAATTAATAAAATGGGCCGTTTCTGATTCAGCTCCTGCTTAATGAGATCTTCTAGAGATAAGAACTTTGCATTGGGCTTGATCTACGGAGACATAGAATTTACTTTGCAAGGCAAAAAATCACACATCCTCGTTTTTACAAAATGTACTTTTTTAAATGTACCTACCCGACCACAATCATAAAATCCATCCTCAATGTAGTTGCTGTAAGACAGGTAGCCCCTTTGACAATATTTTAGAGGTAAATTATTGTCCAGCAACTTGTTGAAAGCCAACTCACTGAAATTGTTACTACGACTCCTAGAGACAGTCTCATCCTGGAGAAGGTCCAAAGCACTAAATACACAGAAATGTATAGTGAAAAGAGAGGATTCATTTCATTTTTGTTAAAGGAATAATTTGATTTAAATGTAAATTTGATTCAAAACCTACAAAATAACATTTACGGCTTTATTCAATAAGAGGTGCAACATTTTGCCCATGTTCTTAATCTGCTGCAACCAATCAGATGTTATTAGGGGCATACCCTCAATTGAGCGCACGGAAAAATGCTTGATTGCCATGATGTTCAATGGTGCCTGCTTCCATGCGCAGGCCTTCCTCTATTGGACCCTATCAGAACACATGCAACAGGGACCAAAAATGGTGATCGCATGCGATCCAATAGTGCAAGTATCATGTAGTAACATAGGCCACTAGCTTCCACTAGCACAATCGTATCGCAAATCGTGATCCAAACGTGCTAGAGGGGAATAGTCCTGAATGTTTTCTAACTGTAGTGGACCAGTAAGGCTAAGGCAACACTAAGCGCGCACAGTGATCCCTGTCATTTTCTGTATTCTGTATTGTGACAGATTTTTGCATCCGTCCTGCTGAGTATTGTGTGGGCGTACAAAATGTAAAGGGATGGGCACACCTGAACTAAAACAAAGGCAAATAAACAAAAGTAAACCTTTTTAAACCTTCTTCAGGTTTCTATTTGTCATTTTAAAATGTTGCTATAGACATAATGAATGAATTTATGTATACTAATAAAGTAGGCACACCGTCTGCAAAGAGTTCCACATAGGAAATTTGTTAAGTGTTACAAAAATGTGCCTACTAATCTGTGGAACCAATCAGATAATATCTAATGTTACTGCATTCAATTGGTTGATGCAGAAAAAATAGCAAAAAACTGGACCAGGCACACAAAGTACGGCTGAGGCCACACTGCAACGCACAGCAATCCCGCACACAATCGTGAATGTTATCGCATGCGATTGTGTGCGCGATTCTTGTGCATTTTGCGTTTGCGCGTGTGCTTTGCAAATGCAATTTTGCTGTTTTCTGTTATGGAAACGCATGTGTTAATGCACTAAAAATGGTGAACGAATGCGTTACCAAAACGCGGACGGACGCACAATCGCATTGGAAATCGCAGGAATTTTCCTGCGCATTGGAAATCGCAGGAATTTTCGTCTTCCCGCAAATTTCCATTTTAGCGAAAACCGCAGGCACAATCGCGAGCGCAAAACATGTGGGAAAACGTGAGCAAAACACGCTAGTGTGGCCTAGCCCTAAAACATTTTCAGTGGACCCTAGATTTCAAGGGGGATATTCGTTTGTTGGAAACATACTGTATCCCACATAATACATTTAAATAATATACTATCAGGGATAAAAGGAAACAGAAATTGTTGAGAACTAAACACTCACATGAAATGTATTGCTCCAGAAGAAAAAGGCTACAAAATCATGAAGCATAGCCTTAAGTACAGTCATCAAGGACTCATATATCTATATGACACTAATATTAAATGCAGCATAGATATTACAACACAGCAAGCTAAGTGAGAGTTAGATTCTTTAGTGCTGCTTATTACCAATAAAATAGAACCAAATTGATTTTATAATTGGTTTTAGGGCATCATTAATGGACTGTGTGAGGTTCAATGCTTATTTGGAGGTTAAAGCACCCCATAGACGGGATCGACTTTTTAAGCGTTCCGATCAAATTTATCAGATCGACCACTTGGTGTTCAAGCGGTTTATCAGAAGAGCAAAAATCACAAAAAATGCTGACCCCATCTTCAGTCCGCAAAGATCGGAGCCTCAAGATGGGAGGCTTCGAGTGGTTATTCTGATCATATTTCCATTTAGAAATACAATCGGAAGAACGTCTCCCCGTGTATGGGTAGCTTTACAATATCCTTTTGATATGAAAACTTAACTTCCCAATCATTTACTTAACTATTTTACTTTGTGTACTTTAAAGGATACTGTATTCAGTTCTGAGAACCATGATAAAAGTTTTGCTAGCAACTGCAAACCACCACCAAGTCTCTTATTTTCATCATTGAATTTGCTTGATTGGTTGATTCATTTCCTGTTAATGATGCCACAAGCAGATCTCTCATATCTGAACCCTTTAAAACTAATTTCCACTCCTGTAGTTTACAGTGTAAGTCCCTATATAGCTATTATGTTCAGTTAAATCAACTGGACTTGATCTACTTGGGTTCCTAACATCTTGCTGTTATTTGCTGATTGAGATTCTGAATTCAGAGATCCAGTTGGATGACTAGCAAAATGTCTTCAAGGGCTAAAACTTTAAGTCCAGTGGATCTAACTAAATATAAGAACCTTCACAAGAATTCACTGCAAAATGTTATTTCTTCTACATTTCAATATGCAAGTTACAACATATTCAGAAATAAATCTCTATCAAAGTGCAGCCCACTCTGTACACAAAATTTCATTGTACCTACCCTAGTTTGTAAAGCTCCACTGCTGTCAAATTATCACTTGCACATACTGCAATGGCCTGGCATGCACTTCTTCTCACTTCGTTGTGGTCAGAACAAAGGAGTTTTACAAGAGGCAGCAGCCCATTAACGTTTCTTAACTGAGAAAAACAGAGATGCCCAATTATTATGTCTCATTTACAGACCATTTCAAATAAAATATTTTTCAAAATTAACACATTTTATTAGATTAACCATCAACTCGTCAAATTTTCAAATAACTTTTTAAGGGGGGGAAAAAGACTATTGCAAGGCAAGCAAAATTAGCATCAGAACAAGAAGGTAAATGCCAACGCAGATATGCTATCATTGTCATGTAGGCATTTAGTTCAATTATAACATAACAGAGTAATCTTAAACAATAATAATCTTATACAATGAGCATGGGATAATAAACACAAAACCATTAAAGGGTAACTGCGTCTATTTAAAAGTGCTCTATCATGCATTTCAAACAAGCCTAGGATGATGTCTCTAGCTTCTCTTCTCTTAAAGGGCATCTATAGTGAAAAAAACATATTGCCCCTTTGTTAAGTTAAATTCATGTACTCTGTGTTGCCTTAACGAAGCTGAAGTTGGTTTCTTATTCAAAAAAGTTGGTTTCTTTTTCAGTTAGTTTCTTATTCACAGGCTGAAGTTGGTTTCTTATTCGGATTTGAGTCCAGCCTGGAGCAAATTGGTTTTGGGCATGCAAGTTGGCACCAAAGTCTGCAAAATAGCCATTTTTGCACATTTGAATAAGAAACTGATGTATTGCAATAGGTAAACCGCTTTGGGCCACTAAAAAAAACACTGCAGACAGACACGTACATACCCCAGGCACATAATTCAGTTGAGTCCAGTCTGGCCCAAACTGGTTTACAATACAATATTGCAATATTCTCTCTATGTCAGTGACCATGGTGTCAGATCTATGTGCAGCACTCCCCCCTTCCCCTCCCCCTGTTACCTCCTCCATGTCTTAACTCCAGCTAACCGACAAGCTTATCATGTGCAGTAGGAGTTAAAAGTTCAACATCCTGAAAAACACACCCACGCACAGTGGCCAATAGAAAGCAAGCTGTCCTGGAGACACGGAAGAAGGAGATCAGTACAGTTTACGATCTCTCTCTCTTCGTGACCCATCATCAATCGGTGAAGTCTATCAAGAAGGTGTGTCAAGTGCAGCCTTATATCTACCATGAAAGCTACCTCTCTCCCACTGCTAATGCTCTTATCTCTATGTTTATTACAGAGCAGGGAGGGGGATCACGTCACAGGGATTTGATTGACAGTCCAAGTAGGAGTAGAGGAATGCAATCACGTATTCTTCTAACTGGTGTATCTCAGGACAGAGAGGGAATCTGAACAAAGTGAAGACAATTTCAATAGAACTGGTGTAGATACTCACAGAGTTAATTGTCCTTTTCGGCTTCAAGTCTACTCCACTCCGTCTTAAATTCACTATCTTATTGATTTTTTAACAGCCCACTGGGAATTTTTAACACTGTTTAACACTTTTAACACTTTTATCACTAGCACTCAGACACGCACTTTAGAAAGATTGTCTTTCTTTTATAATAAAGTAAATGGATATCACATGTATGATTTTAAAATGTAAAGTATAGTAACTGCCAGAATTTTATACTTTGTTTAGACACTTTTATATTGTCACAGGTTTGCTTCCCTGTTGAAGTGCTTTGATGTAATTTTGATGTTTGTGAATTCATCAACTGTGTTTGATCACCTTAATTGCTATTGCCACTATTGATATGTTAATGGAGGGTGGGACCTTACCTCTATAAAGGAAGGCCCCTTGCACTATTTTGTAAGCTTGATAAAGGAGCATGTGGCTCCGAAACATTTCGCTTTGTACACATTAAAGATTGTTGCAGTTCACACTTGCTGCTTGTGGCTCGTCTACATTTTGTCTCCATAAAAAGTGAAGACACTCTGGGGGTTGTGGGGAATTATAGAACACATGGAAAGAAAGAAAAAAAAGTTCATTTTCCCACTATAGATGCCCTTTAAGTTATAGGCTTGTAAAGTTATACATCTTTGACTGTCCTGACAGTCTGAGTCTGTGACAGTCACATGATGTGCTGTATAAGAAGACCCACCTGTATATTTTCTAAAGTTAGTCACTGACCTGCAACCATTTTCTGTCTTTTTGTCTACTTCAGGCTTGTGACTAGAGATGTCCGAACTTCGCAAAATCCGGTCCGCTCGAGGATCCGCGAATTTTCGAAAAAATTCTAAAATCCGCGAGCGGACCCATCAAAATGAAAAATACCCTCAAAATTATGGGTTTTCGCGTATTTTCGAAAATTTTAGAAAATATGAGAAAACTAGTATTTTCGAAAATTTTCAAAAATATATATTTCCGAAAATACGAGTAATCCTCGTAATTTCGAAAATTTTCGAAAATACGTATTTATGGAAATAAGAGAAATCCTTGTATTTTCGAAAATTTTCGAAATTACTTGTTTTCTCGTATTTTCGAAAATATGTGAAAACTCGTAATTTCAAAAATTTTCTAAAATACTAAAAATCCGCAAATCGGAAGTTCGGAAGGCGGAAAATCCGGAAAAATCCGCCGTTCGCAAACGGGATAAATCCGCGGCGGATCCGGGTTCGGATCCGCGAACCGGCCATCCCTACTTGTTACTAGCTTTAAAATGATTTAGACGTTATGGGGAAGGGCTTATGATGCAACCGATGATGCTCTGTCCTAGCAGTGGGCATGCTCAAGATTAAGACTTGGGGGATGAGCAGTGGTGCTGGTGATGTCACAGCCATTGCAAGAAAAAACACAGATTTTAACTGCTGTAACTTTGGATAGACTGCAGCTAGAAACATGCTCCTGGGGTCATATTAAAGTTAGGAGTGTGATCTTTTTTGTATGGAGACCACAGTTCCCCTTGAAAGAACAGCAAATACAATATCAGTTAATTCATATAAAAGACACATAATCATTGTTAAACATAAAGCTATTATTTTCCTTAAAGAACTTTACATTTTCTAAAAGTACAATTTGAGAGAAGATAGTGGTACTCACATATTTATCTGTGCTTGCTTTGTCATTAAATTATTAATGTTTAGTGAGTGATCCTAATTCCCCCCACCCTCCCTTACTCACTGCCTTTTGTAGTGTCTGCAACACTTATGCGGTAAGTTCTGCACAGCCTCACCATAGACACTGCTCTGCTTACACATCTCCCTGTCCCTCCCTCTGCCCTTCAATATTTTCTCTGCTAATTCTCTTAAATGTTGCAGAAAGTGTGCAGGCAGGCAGCCAAAGATCCCAGTAAGAGGTCAGGAATGGGTCACATATTATAATTTTTGCATCTGCAGAGACAGGTCTTTCCCTGTAAATGCTGTGATTTCAAATGATGATTCCTCAGAATCTAGAAAACATTTTGGAGCAGTGGGATCTTGCTGTATAATTTCTGAAAATTACATTTTTGATAGTAAAGATACCTTTTAACAAACAACAATGTCATTTAGAATTTTTTTTTAATGAAAATAACTTACATCTGTTCTTGCATCAGGGTCACAGGCCATTGCCGCCACAGTGAGAGCTGCTTTACTGAGGATTATACTGTTCACAGACTGCAATGGTTGTACCAGAGCCTGAATCACACCATGGGTTTGTAAAAGAAGGCGCAGCGGTTCTTCAGCAGCCATATTCAGAAGAACTGTGCAAGCGTTTGCAATGACTTTGTCTCTTTCGTCTGATAGGAGCTGAATCAATGTAGCAACAGCACCAGCCTCTGCTAAAGCACTGATTAATAAAAAAACGATGCACTATTATTATCAGTTTTATATGGGATATTGTAGACCAACATCATGTTGTTTCCTTTAGGAGTAAACAATAAAATAAGATGATTTACTTGTGTATTTATGTGAAAAAAAACAGAAACCTGCAATGCAGAAAATTTTCATTAGATTTTACTGTATCCCATTCAAACCTTCTGGTCATTTCTGGAAATCAATCACCTTCTAACTGTACATTGTAATAAATTCTTGCTCTGAAGGGGGCCGTGAGTTTTTCCAATAGGACCATCAGCTACAAATAGGTGGGCATTTAAATTTAAATTCCCAAATGGTGGGCCATATGAGAAACGACTGTTGTAAAGGGCCGTACCAATAGATTCTGATTACAGATTACTGCATTTTGATCCCGGAACAAACAGTCATTTTGGCCGATAAAGTGTCCATATACGGGACGATTATCGGCTGTAATGACCTTTCGTATAGATCATGTGTCGCGGGTTGGCACCCGTGATCGCACGTGTGTATAAATTTAAATTTGTATATTGTTCACTATAGGCCACATTCATAAAGGCGCGGTATTGCTTTTTAGCAATACCGCGGCTTTAACCATCGGTTTAACAAACGTAAATTTCCAAGTTATTGTTAAATCACGATAACGTAGATTTACAATCCCCATAGAATACCATTTAGGTAGTTAACTACCGCATGGTATTCTATGATCGAACGTTCATCAATTAATGAACATTTACGGCCGCAGTCGTACATTATCAATAGCATGCAGTATCGATAAATTGCGATACCGCACGTTATTAAATAGGGCCCTATGAATGTTAACTTTTGCAAGGCTTGATAAAGGTCTCAGCACCAGACCAAAATATTGCTGTTTGTGTACATGGAATAATTAACCTATATTTGTTTCACAAGCCTGTGAGTGCTCCAAGTTACAGTGTATTGTTACATGTTTTGGGATACAGACTGGAAGAACCCAGACATGGCTGGAAAACCCCACAAAGAGTGCACGCTATTTGTTTATCTATCTATCTATCTATCTATCTATCTATCTATCTCTCTCTCTATCTATATATCTATCATCTATCTATCTCTCTCTCTCTCTATCTATATATCTATCATCTATCTATCTATCTATCTATCTATCTATCTATCTATCTATCTATCTATCTATCTATCATCTATCTATCTCTCTCTATCTCTCTATCTCTCTATCTCTATCGATCTCTATCTATCTATCTATCTATCTATCTATCTATCTCTCTATCGATCTATCTCTGTCTATCTTTCTGTCTGTCTGTCTGTCTATCTTTGGGGTTGTTTGTTGTTCCGGTCTGTTCCTCGTGGTCTGTTTGGCGCGGTGTATCACCCAAGGATTCCAATCTCCTTTGTGCGCCACGCCGTCCTTCCCTTTCCAGTCCCGTTACCATCCGGCTAGTCTTTCCAGCATTGCGAGATCTCACACCTCTGCTTCGCGATCTCGAGCGACCCCGGAAGTTACCTCCACCATTGCCTTCACCTCCCATCTATAGACGGTATGATTCTCATAATCTCCTTCCACTTTCTGTACCTTTTGCTTCTTATATCTGAGAAAATCATTCCTATATTGTTCAATCTGGGCTTTGGTTTTCTTTATTAGTTCCTGATTTGTCAATGTAGTTAGTGTGCATGTTCAGTCTAATACTTAGTGTCACGAACGCCTGTTTGCTGGGCACGTGATCTGACCAATCAATCGGTACAAGCTGCCACAACTTTAAGTTATGGCCTTTAAGATGCCCCAAAAACACTCTTGACTCTCACTGACTAGGCACACCCTGTCCTGGCAGCTAAATGGTTAACACTACACCATTCACTCCAGCAACTAGCTGTTTAATTAGCATCAGTCCTTCCCAAGCAGTTAATTAGCATTTACACTGCAAAACATTCCATTCAATCACATATAAACTTATCAGAGGCTAACTGAGTTCTTTAAGAGCATCAAAGACAAAACTTATTCAATTTTAGATTTAATATTCCAAAAGGTGGACAGTGCATATAATACAAAAATAAAAGAAAATGGTGTTATAATAAAATGACATACAATAGGTACAACAGTTATATAAAATAAAAAGGATAAAAATGTTCACAGACCTTAATCACTAGAAGAAGTCCTGTGTCCCGGAGCAGGAAGAAACATTGGGTCCATACACATGGTTTTAGCGTGTCCCCTCAGTATGTACACAGTTATAGGGACTACAAGGATTTTTAAACCCCTTGATGAACCACCCCCCCTGGGCTATGCATGAGGTGGGAATGTCTAGGAATGTCCAGATTTACGACTAGCCAAAAGCATTTATTCCCCCTCAGTTAAGCAGATTCCATATAAATGTAGATATGTACATTGTATTGGGATATTGACCACATATTCCTCTCCTGTATTAATTATCAATTCCTCCAATACCAAACATGACCTGTGTGTAATACATATTCCCCAAGATATGAATAACTCGCCTTGGCAAGGGAATAAGGTCTCCATGTTGGGTATCATTTTAATGGGCCTATTTTCCCATTCACAAATATAATATTGGTTTCTGTCTTACATATTCCAATACTGAAATACATTTATTTTCCATGTATGGTTGTCCTTAAAATGACCTCTTAAGGTACCCACCAGACCCCTAGCTGAAGAGAATTCCACATACACAGTTCGGGCCCCACATTGTCTGGAAAAGAAGATCTGGTTCCATGCTTCACTAATCGTAATATAAACAATAGGACTGTTCCAGGGTGGAATGGTATTTTTATTGGTCCTTTGCAAGAACTAATACCAATAGTTAACCCATTCTTGCCAAGTCACTACACACTTTCCTGACACCTCCCCCTTTAAAATTGGCGCACGGGATGTGACTCACAGGTCACCTCTACTGCATCCATAATCAGGTGGTTCTGATAGACATAAATATCCACCTGCATTCCCTTTGTTCGTGAATGTAAAATTCCACCTGCACATTTTTACAAAACTACCATCCTCTTCACTGTTGTTATGAGAACTGGGTATGGTTATATTATGTGAATAGTTTATTACGTAATGGTTAATGTACTAATGTTCAGATATTGTTGATTTTAAATATTTTAATATGCACTATTTTTAGATTGGCACCATAGAAATTTTAGCAGTGTCTCACTGTTGGATTAATATACTTGAATGGAAATGTTGCACTTTATTAATTGCATTTTATGAGTTGCATTATGAATTGACACTTTTACGAAGAATTTGCACTTTAATTAAAGGCAGGTACAGTTTTAATTAAGATATACCACTCTGCACTCTGATTAGAGTAATTGATTGATTCAATGATGATGTCACTTGGAAGGTGTGACATTTTGGTTATATTAGTGTGCTATGTGCTCTCACTTATTCATGGCTTGATAAAGGTCCAAGCAGGGGGCCCGAAACGTTGCTATCTGTGTGGTTTGCACATTAAATAAAGTATTTTTTGCACAAGACCTGAGAGAGCCCTGGAACGTTTTACTCTTACCTGCACCCAACGATCTCACTGTGAGTTATTACAACTTACTGAACAAGATCTCTCGCCAGCCTTCTCTCCTCTTTCAGTAATAACTGTCACTCATGGCCACAACATTGATTTACAAATGCTATCATAGATTTACATCCCCAATAATAAATTTACGATTGTGGCAACGATCATTAAAGGCACAGTATTGTAAAAGAGTGAAGCGGCACCTTCCCTGCCACTGTCCTCACTCAATTTATATATCTATCTCTTCTTTCTACCAACTTTCACTGCTCCCATGTACTTTATAAGTTCCTCACTAACACCAAACTTCACTATCGGTCAAACACAAATAAACTGCACAACCTCAAATCCATCTCATATACAGTATCTGGTTTCAGTTTGTTCTCTTACTCCTTGTTGCTGGGTATGTATCTCATGGTCCCTGTAATATCTCAGGCCTCCTGTCAAAAAAGCCTTCCTTGACCCCTATTGTCTTACCAACTAACACCTGGTCTCTCTTTTACCAATAGCCTCTAAACTACTGGAATGTCTTGTCTTCTCCCGCATAACTAATTATCTTCATGCTCATAGTTTACTGGACCCCTTGCAGTCAGGATTTTGTTCTGTGCACTGCACGGAGTTGGCTCTGTGCAAAGTTGTGAATGACCTTCAGGCTGCTAAAGCCAAAGGTCACATTTCAATTCTCATTCTTCTCAACCACTCCTCTGCTTTCGACACAGTAGATCATTACCTCCTAACACAAATGCTTCGCTCCTTGGGCATCCAGAATGAAGTGGCTTCCTTCTTTGTAACAGAAGCCACTTTGTGTCTTACGATAATAAACCCTCTTCTCCGGTTTCACTTAGCTAGGGGTTTCTTGGGTCCTTGTTGTTTTCCCTCTGTACTATTTCACTGGGAGACATTATTAGCTCATTTGGTTTCAACTACTATCTGTATGCCGATAATACACAAATCTACCTTTCCACCCCCAAGTTCTGACATCCAATCATGCATCTCCGACTTTCTCCTTATCGTCTCATCCTGGAAGGCGCACCAATGCCCTAAACTAAAATTTAACTAATAATTTTACCACCTAATCCTGGTCCTATCCCACCTTTTTCTATTTCTTATGACATTGCATCTCAGCCGCTGCGGGTCTGGCCCCCTCTACTTGCTTCCATGCATGGAAAAGGCATGGAAGCAAGCAGAAGGCAGCCGAGGGAACAAGGGCTAATAAGTATGTTTAGGAGCTGTATTTTTAACTTTAGACCCTGCAAGGTCTGGATTTTAGAGGGCTTTATGGCCACAGGGAAAAATTTGGGTGGGTGGACATACCCTTTAATTAATCCATATAAAGGAGTAATTAACCCATATAAAGGAGTAATTAACCCATATAAAAGAGAAATTAACCCATATAAAGGAGTAATTAACACATATAAAGGAATATGATAGTTAGTCCCAATAGTTATTAGAAAATCTGAAAACTTAAGAAAAATTTTGGTCTTGATACAAACATGTTATTTAAAATTAAGAAAACTAAACTTTACATGTTTTTTATGAGAGTCTTTAATGCTGACTATTCTTTAATTAATTATCCACCCATACAAACCACCAATACAGCATTCTATGTTTAATTTGAAGCAGCATTTATTAGTTTATTAGAAAATATTTATTTATTATTAATAATATTTGTAATCTAATATTCCAGTTAATTAATTATGCAACACACAATCATTAAAAATAATGCTAATTTTGCCCCAACCAAACAGATGTTAGCTAACATCTGATTGGCTGGGGGAAAATTAGCACCATTTTTAACGATAAGAACTTTTATTACATCTCCCTGAATGACTGTCGGTTTGGGTATTTTTGAATTAATTTGCTTTTTAAACAAGAAGCTCTACAATTCCAGTTGTGGCCCATGAGGAGAAATGTAAACTACCAACAGTCTGATATTAATAGCAGATCCCTAAATTTATATACATTCTTTAATTAAAGTGAGGAGAGTGCAGCAATTCTAAATCTAGTTGGAGGAGAGCGAGTGTCAGAAACACTGGTAATGATTACCTGAGTCTGTCAGTCTCCTCCTCTCGCTCTATGCATAGTAATGAGAGAGTATTGGAGAGCGTACTAGGTAGAGTCTAGAGCATATATATTAATTTGTTTTTCGAATTGGCAACTAGATGTATCAGAAATTTTATTGCTCTATTTTTGGTTTTGGGTCTACCTCCCTAAAATCAGTTTTTGCAGGTTGGAATTCCTGCATAGTAACTAGTAACTTGTTTATTTTGCATAGTTTAGAAGATATTTACATTTTTTGTGTGTGATATGGCAGCAGCATCACCAGGTCCCCTGCACTTCCTGCTTCCTGCTCTGAAACCATGTCAGTCAATCTGCCCTGTGTCTCCTCCTACCCTTTGCAGCCCCCCTGGTCCCTCCCACTCATGGACCCCATGGTTCTTCCAGTTGCAGGCCCCCCTTGGCCCATTGTCTTACAGCCCTGTGTAGCCCCGCCCACTCACGGGTGCACAAGCCCCGCCCACTTGTGGGGGCATAAGCCCCGCCACTCAGACTCCCTTACCTAGTCTGTCAGGACTTCACACAGTAGAGAGGAGGAGGGACTTCCTGTCTCCCTCACACACTAAGGGAGTCTGAGGCTGTGCTCGCTGGTGAAGCCTTAGGAATGTCACATGTCAGCCTCCCACCCATTAACTTTTTGGTCAGAGAGGGGGTTGATGGCTCGTTTTTCATTTAAACTCAACTTTTTGGAGACCACAGTTCCCCTTTAAATGTCATTCAAACAACAACTTATGAATTACTCTGTCCATAAAAATGATTTGCTTAGAACAACCTAAAAAAGCAATAATTAAATTCAACACCAAATTGCTGTTTATAGGGGACCTGGCCTTCGAGTGCATGGTGCAGATCAGAGGAAAGAAGATTTTTTTTCATGCTGGAAAACAGACATCTACAGAATACTGTAATATATGACTATATTTTGAGTTGATCCAGTAGATGGCAGTAGTGTTCTAATTTAGAATAGTTAAACTAAGAAAAGCTTTTTAATGGAAACCCATGACCCTTTTGCTTTTTAGCGATACCATGCCTTTGACAATCTGTATAACGATTGGTAAATTACTGATAACGTCATCGTAGATTTACAATTCTCAGAGAACACCATTGCGGTAGTTCTACAACCAAACATTCGTTAATTAACAAACGTTTGGCGTAAATGTATGACCACGGCCTTACATTTACTTCTGTGGTCATACATTTTCGATAACATCCGTTATCGCTAAATTGCGATACCATGCGCTTACAGATAGGGCCCTTTATTTGAACAATTTGCAGTGCAATTCCATACTTAAAGTGCATGAAGGGAATGCTGGTAGTTGTAGTTTTAACATAACTGTAGGGGTACAAGTAGGACATCCCTGAACTATTATTATTATTATGGATTTTATAGCACCAACATTATAACAAAATCATCGTTCATTACATACAAGGGTAATACATAATATACAAATTCATACATATTACATACAAAGGTAAAGCAAACATTGTAAGTACACAGAGTGATGAGTTATTTACAGCAATATATAAAATAGTGTTGTCCAGCTGAATCCCCATGCAGTACATTCATTCTCTCATCCATGTAGACCTCTATTTTAAAGGGAAACTAAACTGAAAAAATGACCTGCCTTTATCATTTTCTATATTTTTAGTGCTGTCAGGAACTTGATCACTTTTTGCTCTCAGTGCTCCCTGTCACTAGATCTTCTCATGTCCTGTTGAGCTCACTCCTAGTTAGTATGCATGACTCCACCCCTCCCAAAACTGAGGCACAGCTAGAGTGTGGAGCATGTGCAGTGGAGATGATCTGTGCCCCACTACAGCCAATAGCATGACAAGGGACAGTCAATTCCGTGACCCCACCAACCACTAATTTTAAACCCAGTAATTACACACCACACTTTCTTGGAGGAAAAAGGCTGCAGCATATTTTACGCATATCAAACAATTTAAACATAACATAACAAAACTTTAAATAACACATTATAACTTCCAGTGACAAGATTTCACCATCCAATGTATATCTCCATTAACCCTTCTACGCCGCCTACTCTTAGGATCTTTCTAAGCCTTTTTTGGGATGTGCCCTAGCACTACAGGGAAATAGATTAGGGATGGAAGGGCGGGAACTTCCACGGCTCCCACGGTTGAGTGACTTCCTGGCGCGCAAAGACTCCCTCTATAGCCCATATCCGGATCTCGCGCAGGTAACACGAGACCCAGAACCTGCCTGTGACGTCACGCCCGCGTCCTCCGACGCGCTCCCCACCTGCCACCCGCTGCATTCCCCCCTGCGTTATCCCGGCTGAAGGGAGGGGGAGGACGCTACACCCCGCCCCAGTACCCTTGTGAGAGAAGGAAAAGGTAGGTAACCATGAGGGGCATTAACCCTATATTGTTGGGTCCCATTCCTGGCCCTTGTCAAGGCACATTACCCAGCACTTTGGCTGGTTCATTTTGCACCATTCACCCAGTGATTTTGTGTTATAGTGAAAGTGAAACTGCTTTGCTATGGGAAGGTAAGCAGCACTGGGAGCTGTAATCACTGCTTGAATCAAGTAAGATTCTTTTAGCTGTAGGAGTTTGAAGGTGTGTGTGTGTGTGTGTAGTAATTGCAGGATTGGGTTTATCTGCACAGAAATAGCACACAGCAACAGATAATGCTTATTCCTTTTCCTGATCTTAATGCTGAATCAGCCATGCAGTGACAGAGAAATATGCTTTACTTTTATAGAATGGACCGTTTCTACATGTAGTGTGACATGGTGAGGGGTTGGGTGATTGACAGTTCTTTACTAACTAGCTATACCCCGCCCCCTTTAAAAAGTAAAACACCCAGAGCTAAAAAAAACAAGGGATAGGAAGGTCAGAAAAGGGAAAAAAAGAAGATTTAAGGTTGGTTGTAATTAAAGGGTATGTCCACCCTAAAAACAAAATTTTGTTATATGCTTGCCCCTGTCCCCCCAGCCCCAACCGCTATATTTATATTTTTAGAAAGCTCCCCAAACTTTACTTACCTCCCCTCTTTCCTCTGCCGCACTGCCGGCCCTCTCATTTCGGCGGGGGAAAGAGGGAAGGTAAGTAATGTTTGGGGAGCTTTCAAAGCATATAAATATAGCGGTTGGGGCTGGGGGGACAGGGGCAAGCATATAGCTAAAGGGATTTACACTAGGGGGAGGGAATCCTTAGAGGGAGGGAGAGGGAGGGGGAGGGAGGGGGAGAAGGGCTGCAGTACGCATGCCAAACTTCTCCCGGAGGCCAGGTAGGAGGCAGAGTCCTATATGGACTCTGCTATCCTCCTGGTGGGCAGTTTTTGTGACTTTGGGAGGACTAAAGAGAACCTTATGGAGCTGGGATGTGAGGTAAGGATTAAACTACACTACATGATGGGGCCAGTAGCTGGGGGGATTATAGTTTTGGGGGTGGACATGCCCTTTAATACTTATTACTGTGTGATTAGTTAAAGGACAACTAAAGCCTCAGAACAACATTGAATTAGAAGGCAGATATCCTTGATATAAAAACAGTAATCTGTGTCTCACCTCTTATTTTAATACAGTTGTTGAGAAATGTAACTTTCTAACATGAGGTTTGTGTTTTATTTCCCAGTGTTCCAGTATCGCACAGTGTGGTCACTGACCATTATGTTCTTTACACATGCTCAGTCCTAAGATACTGCAGGAACTTGTTACAGTTGGTCACACCCACTAGTAGCCTCTAGCCAATCCTTTTACAGGACAGAATAGGCAAGGGAGCATGTGACTGAGATCAGGAGTGTGGCCAGTCACTGTACATACACACAATTATTTCAACCAGTTCAAGTGGTAACATTTACTTTAATGCTATTTACTGTATTGCTATTTTACAGTTTATTGGTGTTTTTAGAGGGGAAATGGTCAGATTTTGGAGTGTTAAAATTTGAGTTTAGTTCTCCTTTAAAAAATGATTTGGCAAAGTTTACAGGTCCTTTAAGGGCATCTGTGGTGAAATATTTTTTTTATCTAAAGATATTTATCTGCCAGTTAGGTAGGAGATAATACTCCTACCTCCCAATCTGCAGTAACATACTTGTGTTGATCCAATATATGTTGCTTTACTGCTGCTGACAGCTTCACCACAGCCACCCGCCTCCCTCCCTAATAAAGTCATGCTAGAGAGTTCATAACGGGGCAGAATGGGGAGGAGCGGTAAAGCTGTCAGGTGTGGAACAGCAAAATCTTTGACAGCATCCCTCGATAGTACTCATACTGATTGTGAGGTAGGTGTATTATCTCCTATCTCCTACCTCCCTGGCAAATATACGTTTTGGTTTAAAAAAAAATATTTCAATATATATATTCTTTAAGACATTCCAACAAAGGTGCCTTTTCAATATTTTAAGTAGAGGGTTTTAGTTAACAATAATTTGTCTTTATATTGTCCAAGGAATAAAATAATTCTGAGCCATTAGCCCCTTTTGCACGTCGTACAACCTTAGGCCAGGGTGAAACCTAGCCATGTCCCATCAAAGTGCCCAAGTTAAGCCCAGACTTTCCAGCCACTCCCCAGGTCACCACTGGACAAAGATCAGTAGCCTGGGACAGTAGCCTCTAAAAATGTTGCTGTTCCAGTTAAACCATGGCAGTTTGGGGGTATGGCTATTGGATTCTTAACAAATGTACACTCACCTTGCATTAATTGGGGAGTTAGTTGTTAAATTTGCCAGCACAAATGTTGCAGATTCTCTCATTTCAGCATCGTCTTTGTTTACTAATGCAACAATCAGTGAAATTCCTACAGAAGAAATGTATATTATGACTTACTACAGAAGTTACCTTTTTTCTTTATACAATGCTGCTAGTATCACTTTTATATGCTTGCCTTGTTTACTAAAAAAATGTTTGCTTTCCAAATTCTCGCACATGGCAGCTATAGCAAGGCAGGCGGCAGCTTTCACTTCATCGTTGTCAGTTCCCAGCATGCTGAGAAGGACTTTCTCCACTTCTTGCTCATGGAGGAACTTCCTGTTTTCATCTGAGGAAAGAAAAGAGCTAATAAAGATCCATAAGGGAAATCAGTCAAAACGGAGTCACCTTAAAGAGCATCTTTAATGAATATTTTTACCCTGCTAAGTTTAATCGTATTGAGGTAGGAGCTAGTATTTCAACCTCCCAATACTAATTCTTTGCAGAGTAGCAGCTAAAAGGAATTGCATTTGCATGGCTGTAATCCTTTTCACACTTGTATGGTTAGTTCCGGGTTATGCCAAAACAGGAAGCACATGAAGTACTAGCCGGTGTTTTTTTTTGTTTTTTTTAAGATTTAAGATACCTTTGCTATTTATACCTTAAAGGGTAACTCCAGCCCCAAAAGAACTTATATTTTTTAAAGATTACACCCAAAAGAATACTTTCGTTCGTAATCTGCTTACGCACAGCCATTCCCTCCCTCTTGCGGGTACTGGATGAGAGTCATTATCGATCGAGTGGTTCCGAGCGTACACTGCTCATGATATTTCTCACAGTGGACATCTGAGACGGGTAAGATTATAACAAAATGGGCATTTGGGGGGTAATCTTTCAAAATATCTTAAGTAATTTTGGGGCTACCATTTCATTTTAGGCTAAAATTTGGGATTTTTTAACTTCCATTGACTTTTTGGGTCTGCTTGCGGATCTTCAAATTTTCGCATTTGTTTGAAAATCCGCAAATCTGCAAGCGGAACGGATTTCAGTATGCTCACTGAAAAGTGTTATCTAGAACAGTTTACCTGGTGTAAAACTGAAAGGAGCACTATACTGGCAAATGCAATTGTATTTATATAGTAGAATGTTCTGAGAGATGTAAGAAACTATCGGGGTTATTTATCGTTTAAAATGGTGCTAAATTTGTCCCAACCAATCAGATCTTATTTGAAAGATAACATCTGATTGGTTGGGGCAAATTTAGCAACATTTTAAACGATAGGAACTTTTAATAAATAACCCTAAAAGTCTACTTTCATTTCCTTCTATAGGTACACAGTGGTCAGATGATACATTTGTGTGCCTGCAGCACATATGTACAGAAGGAGAACAAGTTAGGAACCTTTAAATTCAGAATTAAAAAAGTTTGGTTTTTTTCCAATTCTCAACTGAAAAAGGGGGATTCCCCATAATGTTGTGCTGAATTTCAAAGATGTCACAATAGAGGATAACATTTTATTTCAGTCCTGGGTGCATCCTATGAAGTTTTATATATGATTTATAGGTGAAAAGTATAGCAATATAAGATTGTAAAGGTTCTCATTTATCCAGATCATGGTATATCTGTGGTATTGTGTTAGATCAACTGGACTAGATGTTTCACTAATAATCCATCTGGTTTTCTCAATTCAAAATGACTTGTAAAATGACCTGCTGGCAATAAATACCGGGAATATGTCTCAATCAGCATTTAACAGCCAGGTGTCAGGGACCTCCTGACTGTGGTTCCTAAAAGCCACTGCTAGAAAGAGGTCATAGACTTATAACAACTGCATCAAAAGGACAAATCCATTGAATGAGCAAATGTATCATCTCCTCTACCCTGGTGAGGCCCATTCATTTATATATAGACTCCCTAAGATAAAAAAGAAAGGGGTCCCACTCTGACCAATACGCAGCATCATCAATTCTGTAAAATACAAGGTGGCTATCTACCAACATTCTAGGGCCCATGGTTAAAAGTTCCAAGTATCAAATCCAGAACTCCCAAGATTTCACTAACAAGATTAAAGATTTATTACTATGGTGTACTATGACATCCTTCTTTGCATGTATAGCCACACGGAGGCTGTTAAAATGGTGAGAAAACAGCTGCTCCAACACTACACCCTTGCCAGTAGAACAGAAACAAGAACAGGTGTGTTCCCTACTGGACTTGTGCCTGAATACCACATATGTCAAATATAAAAATAAGTTCTACAAGCAAAAACATGGATGTGCTATGGGATCTCCATTTTCCCCCATTAGGGCAAACCTTTATATGGAGGTAAGTGTAAAGAAAGGATCTGGTTCAGAAATGAGGATGACACTTGGGTTAAATTCCACCAGAAAGAAGTGCAACCCTTTACAGAGCACATCAAAGTTATGGACCAAAACAGCAGATTTACTGTACATGGGAAGACAAAGAAACACCCACACTGGCTTTCTAGGATTGCTTGGTAGAAGTCAGGGAGAATGGTAAGTTGAGGTTTACAGGAAAACACTCCCACCATTATGACCACAAGCTGGGTTTCATCAGAAACCTGCAGCACCGAATAAAGAACATCCCCACTAGCACAGAGGCTAAGGCTAAAGAAATTAAACATCTCTGAAAAAGAAAAGCCCACTAATACCACCAGTGACGGTGAGAAGCAAGACAGAAAAAAGAACATGGTCATCACATATATAGCGGGGTGTCAGAGAAATTAAGAAGAATTTTTAAAAGACACCCTGGCTGCTTTAAACCCAGCAACACACTGTCATTCAAAAGACCCAATCTTGAAACACAGGAAGAGCATATATGCAGTACAGTGCAGTGAAGATTTGTATGTGGGGGGGGACTAAACAGCAGCTATACCAACTTATGGCCCATAAAAGAAGAGCCAATTCCTTAGATCAGGGTGTGTACAAACGGTTAATGTTAAGACTAATGTTAACATCTTGGCCAAAGAATAAGACTTGTATAAAAGAGGTGTCAAGGAGGCCATTTGTCTGCCCTGAACAATGCTATTTTGACAACTTACACTTGCCAGTTATGATAACACCTCTTAGCTACAATGCAATCAACACCTTGCATTCAGGAGGTTCATGACACCTTGCTGTTATATACTGATTCTTTTACATGCCAAAATAGTTACCAGCACTTTGCAATACTCTAGGTGCATGTTTCGGACCTAATGTGCAACTAGGTGCTAGTGTAACACTATTTTTAGGCAGTTTAGATTAGACATTTCAGTAAATAGCGGAATATTTTTGGCTGGAAAATGAATCACAACAGGGAGAATTTGGGGGGAGGGGGAATTAAATATGTGATGCCAAAAACAACACAGTCATTGTCTTTGGATCTGTAAACACCTTTATAAATGCCCCTCATATTAATAAATACCATTACAAAATGAAAAACCAGAACTGAGACCGTTGACATTTTAAGTTAAGATCAATAATAGCAGGCAATTATCCGAATAATCCAGCTGTGTTCTGACCTATAGGTGCAATGACTGACCTCCTGATAAGCACACCAGGGAGGTGACTCATTAGCCAAGTAGAGGCCAATTAGTAGCAGAATCAGAGGCAAAGTATTTCTGAATTAGCACAAAACTTTTGTAGGAAATGTGAGGACAGAGTATACTACTGCTATAAATATACACCGAATACTGAGTCATCAATAGAGAGCAAAGCTGGATATATATTAAACAGGCTAAATAAAGCAAGGTGTGAATAAATGTTACAGGGAAAATGGAATTAATAACAAAGGAAAAATAGAAGTTTGAAACCTCACAGAATGGTTTACTTTACTGAATGCTGAATGCAGAATGTGGATGGTTGTTTTGGGCAGTTAGTGAAAAAAAGAATGTACATTTTTTAAAGTACAAGTTCTAGTGAATTAGAATTATTTGTCATTCCCCAATAGAAGAATGTTTAGATACTTACTAGGAAAAAAAACAACACCTACACATTCTGATTTATTTGTAATATACAGCATTAAAATATATACATTTTCTTTACTTCTAAATTTAAAGGACATGTCCACCCCAGGATAAATGTCCATACTTACCTTCCACGCCCCCAAGCACATTCCATACTTACCTTCCACACCCCCAAGCACATTCCATACTTACCTTCCACACCCCCAAGCATATTCCATACTTACCTTCCCCGCCCCCCAATAATATTCTATACTTACCTTCCCCACCAGCCCCAAGATTGTTATAGTTACTCACCTCTCCATGGTCCCCGTAGCCCAGAAAAACATTCCTTTCCCTGCTGCAAGAAATCACAAATCTGTGTGAGATGCTGGTCAGTAACTGATAGTGAGGACATAGTACAATGCAGCAGAATGCACGCATCACGTGTTTCTGGTGCGAAGTTGCGATTCCCCAATATTGTGATTGGGGAGCACATGCGATTGTGCAAAAAAATGGTGATCACATGCGCTCCCAAAAGCGGATCACAGCACAGCGGACTAATCAAATCATTAGTCAAAGGACTAATATGGCCAGCCCCATTGCCTTACACAAGCGTGTGCTTTTAAAAGCGCACTAGTGTGGCCTAGCCCTGAGTGATTTTGCATTCTGCCAATTGCTGACTCTTCATTTTGCCGTGCCTCCCTAGTCTTGCGTGTTTGCTCTGAAAGAGTCCTCTTAGCTTACAGGGGCAAGGGCTGGAAAGGAAAAGCATGATGGGAAGGGTAAGTATTGTAGTAAGTATGTAAGAATTTTTATTATAAAGGAAGACATTTCCTTTAAAGCTTCATTCATAAAAATCCTGACTGACTGTTTAAGCAGCTCTCCATCTGGCTAAATTATCAGATGTTGGTGGATTAAAGGTGAAATACAAATAAACCAAAATATTATTTCCAGTTTCAACTGCCTGCGTGTCTCAAAGTCCAGGGAGGTTATGTGGGGATAGAGAGTGATAAAGTGTCAATAAGGAACAGAGACTTCTGGGTAATTTCCATGTTTCCATGGTAGACCTTACAAAATGCTTTACCTAATAAAAGGTTTTTACAGCATTCCTCGAGCTAATTGCAAAACCAATAAGTCAACCACAGACCGGTTTCCGCTTTATTGAGCCATCGCCAGTGTAGTGTAGGCCTCTGATTTTGCAGTGTGAAGCGCCTATAGACAGACATCACTAATAAATAAGATGGGGAGAGAATTAGGTTTAGCAACTCCCCTTCAGTATATGCAAATAAGGAACGTAAACTTCAGGCAAATTTCCATGTTTCAATGGATTTTGAACGGAACAGATTTAAAGGGCATCTATAGTGAAAAAAACACATTGCCCCTTTGCAAAGTTAAATTCATGTACTCTGTGCTGCCTTAATCCTATATCTGTCACTGACTCTGTTTAACCACGGTGTCAGATCTATGTGCAGCATTCCCCCCTTCTCCCTCCCCTCTGTTACCTCCTCCATGTCTCAGCTCCGGCTAACCGACAAGCTTTTTATGTGCAGTAGGAGTTAAAAGTTCAACATCCTGAAAAACACACAAGTGCAGCCTTATATCTAACATCAAAGCTACCTTTCTCCCCCTGCTAATGCTGTTATCTCTATGTTTATTACAGAGCAGGGAGGGGGGATCAAGTCACAGGGATTTGATTGACAGTCCAAGTAGGAGTAGAGGAATGCAATCACGTATTCTTCTAACTGGTGTATCTCAGGACAGAGAGGGAATCTGAAAAAAGTGAAGACACTCTGGGGGCTGTAGGGAATTATAGAACACATGGAAAGAAAGAAAAAAAAGTTCATTTTCCCACTATAGATGCCCTTTAAAGGGTATGTCCATCCTAAAATTACATTTTTAATATGTTGTAGGGCACCCCTGCCCACCCCCAACCGCCATGTTAGATTACTAAAAAAAAAGCAGGGCAAACATACTTACATTGCTTCGCTCCCGCAGAGATGTAATATAAGGATTATTTTAAACTACACAGTAGGGCCAGTAATAGGTTAAATTTTAGTTTTGGGTGTGGACATGGCCTTTAACCAAAGATCAGGGGGGAAAGCTAATTTTCCAATAAATGGGTTTCAAGGCTTACCTACAGGTTTGTGCTTCTGTCAATACCTGAATGCTACTAAGCTTCCTTTACTTTTACTCTTCTGTCTTCTTACTGTTTCCTACGTTTATATTCACTATCACTCTCATCTATCTCCACAAATCACCAAGTACTAAAACATACTTTTAAGACACGCTGTCCTATAAAAATAACACACAGGGTCATGAATTATGAAAACTAAATGAAAAATTTAGCTGGAGGCTACATACCATTATACGCTGCTTTACTAATAGCTTTTGCTGCATGTCTTTGTGCTTCATGAAGTGGAGTTGTTTCTGCAAATTCCAATATTCGTTTAAGTCCGCCTGATAGTTGAAGAGTAAGTAATGCTTGAGAATCTTCCAGGCAATTTGCAATAACCGAAAGCGTGTCAGTATGTAAGTCATTATACTCCTAATAACACATGCAAAAAGGAAATGCTTATGTGCTTGTTTTATAGAAAGTCTATAGAGCATATTTAATGAAGAGGGAACATAGTACTTAATCACAGCTGTTGGCTGGTGTGTGCATTCATGAACTGCTCAGATATTGGAGAAGGCAAGGAAATCATAGCCAAACTATTGTTCCACTTTACAGAACCATAACACCCCCACTTCCTATTTTACTTTCTGCCTTAATCCTCTAGATCAGGTTGAGTAACCATCAGCAGATTTAGAAAAATTGTAATTCCCAACAAATCCTACTTGTATCGCAAAGTGTTGAATGATTTACACATGCAAATTAAGCCAAACACAAGCTTTGAAGAAATAACAATAGATGAAAAACAAGATTATTATTTGAGGGGGGTTTCTATCAATGCAGAAAGAGCAGTGTACAGGTCACATAACTACAAGCTGCTGAAAAGCAGAAGTTTTCACACAGGTTGCACATACTGTAGTGATGTAATCCATAAATCAAAGGAAAGGCTGAAGGTTTTTATTTAACCATTATTTTTTTTGGGGGGGGGGGGGGCATGGCTCCTCTTTACAACTACAGAAAAGTTCAAACAAAAGTTAAAGGGTATGTCCCCCGTGATTTTAAACTTTTATGTTTCCAGTTTAACTGAAGGACAGGAGGTAAATGCAATATGTCTTACCTCCTGTCCTTCAGTAAAACTTACAGGAGAGCAGAAGAAACTTACCGCGTATCGCTCCAGTACTGCTGACAGCCTCCGACTACACTGACATTCCCCGACGGATCCACAGTCCTTTGCATTGTGTGTGCGTGCGCACGCAGTGCATTGAAGCGTGGACGCGGCGGAGACTGTCAGTGAAGCCGGCGCTGGAGCGATACGCGGTAAGTTTCTTCTGCTCTCCTGTAAGTTTTACGGGAAGGACAGGAGGTAAATGTGATATGTCTTACCTCCTGTCCTTCAGTTAAACTGGAAACATAAAAGTTTAAAATCACGGTGGACATACCCTTTAACCTGAGTATGTAAACACGTCACAGTTGAATGAGAATGGTTACCAGAAAATTGTAATAAACGTTGCAAATTATTTAAAGGAGAACTAAACCCAATTTTTTATAGTCCAGAATCTGAAAACAACCCCCCTAAAAACACCAATAATCTATAAAATCCCACTTCAGTAAATTGTATTAAAGTAAATCTAAGAATGTTAAGAACTGGATGAAGTATCTATGTGTATGTGCAGTGTCAGACCACACCTCCTGACCTCAGTCACATGCCTCCTTGCTTTATCTGTCCTGTAAAAGGATTGGCTACAGATTATTAATGGGTGGGACCAACTGTAACAAGTTTCTGCCATAGCTAAGGACTGAGCATGTGCAGAACATAATGGTCATTGACCAAACTGTGTGATACTAGAATGCTGAAAAGTAAAGCACAAACCATATGTTATTTAGGTAAATTTCCCACCGCCCGTATCAAAATGAGAGGTAAGACACAGATTACTGGTTTAATATCAAGGTGTTCTGCCTTCTGGTTTAGTGTTGTTTTGTGGCTTTAGTTGTCCTTTAACCTATTGTTCTGAAACTGCACAGTTATGAATTTAAACTGCTGTCTAGTTACTAAAGTCATCCATTCCTTGCAACTAGACATTGAAAACACCATATAAATAAATAATGAAAATACATTCAAAATGATTTTAAATAACAATTATTAGAAATAAAAGTTTAAATCCCCATTACCTTTGTTTCTAGGATTTTTTGAAGTTGTTCTAGGGCTTGGTTTTCTATCAAGGCATTCCTAGCTTCAACCTCACAGCTTATACTGCACAACGTTCTGAGAGAAAGCTGCTGAATGACTGGATATTCTGACTTCAGCAGCTCTAATAAAGGGGGAATAGCGTTTAATTCCCAAACTGCAGAACGGTTTTGAAATTCCTGCATGGAAATTGACACCACATTAATAAAGCATTAGAAGATTATAAATCTTTCAGGCCTTGAAGTGATATTAGAAAACATTTGGAACTTAACAGAACTAAATTTCACAGCATTACACCATACGCTGTTATGGTAAGCTGGGAGTTTATCTAAAATACTAAGGGCTAGGCCACACTGCTGCGCTTTTTTGCGTTTGCGTTTTTTTTTCAAATCATTGAAAACGCGGCAACGCACCGAAAACGCCTGTTTTCGGGTGTGTTGCGATTGTGATTTGCGTTCCGCATTTTAAATTGGAATCACATGCATTTTTCAATACTTAATGAAAAACCGCATGCACAAACGCAACGAAATCGCACATGAAATTGCAGGCGATTCCTTGTGCGATTGAGTTGCAGTGTGGCAGTGCCTTTAAGGGACGATTTACCCAGACTCACTGGGAAAATATATGGAGCACTAACCGATTCACTACCAGTTAGTAAGACTTTAAAGTGTATGTATACTGAAAAAATTAATTTGCGTCATCTTAATCTATCAATAAATACATGTAAGTAGCACTTACTCTGAGGTGTGTGTGTTGCTGCATGACTTCAATAAAGTACTTTTTTGGCTCAGGCTCTGACAACTAACCTGACTATTTTCCCACATACCAACTATCAAAACTGCATACAGCATACAGCACACCAACTGTCAAACCATTCCAGCTACAGCAAAACTGCCTACAGAAATGCTTCAGATTGGATATCTAAATAAATAGGTGGCAGATCAACAAAAAAATGGTACAGTGATACTGTAGTTGGGATGAATTATAGTTTCCACTAATGGGCTATTTAAAAAAAACGAATTTGCTAGTATACATACCCTTTAAATCCATATTAGCGTCGGATGCGTGGGTTACGCAAAAATCATCCGCGCATCCAATGCACGTGATTCAATATCGCATTTGCGCTAGTTTTAGCTCTGGATTTTAAAATCCTGCAGTGGGTAAATCCCTTAGCGGGATTTACCCAGATATGCAAATGCGATATTGAATTGTGGAAGCAGCATTTACCCAGAGCGATAGCGGCTCTGGGTAAATGAGCCTGTAAATGTGTGTGTCCCAAGCTAAACAGCTGAGATAAATTGTATCTCCACCCCCAAATTCAAAAATTCATATAATGTAGGGGACCTGAAATGTTTAAAACCTGCCCCGAAATGCACTTACCCACCTTCATTCCCTCGGTCTCTGCCTCTTCTGCTACTTCTGGGAACCGAAGAGAAAAGGGGGCAGACCAGCAGAGGGAGCCGAGGGAACAAGGTCAGGTAAGTAAATTTCTGGTCTGGTTTTAAAGGTAGCTTTTTTGGTTGGAGGGTCCCCTACATTATACGAAGATTTCTTTTTTATACAAGAGAGATGCAGCACCGAGGCATCCAGAGGGGGGAGGGAGGGGCAATGCGCATGCCAGAGTCCTCGAAGAAGAGCAGGAAGTAGCAGGCACCAGATTACACACAGAGAGGCTGCTACTCCTTACTGGACTTTCATCAGGCCCTGCAGGGCTACCATAAGGAGCAGAGGAAAAAGGTAAGGATTTTTTAACACAGTGGAGCTAGCAGTGGGGAAAACTTTAGTTGGGGGGTGGACATGCCCTTTAAAGGGCATCTATACCGAAAAATAGGTTATTTTAAATTGACCATTTGTTGATCTGCCCCCATTTCTTTAGATATCCAATCTAAAACTTCTTATATTTTAGCTGTCAAGCAATCAAGTTCCTTTCTCTCAAAAACTACTCTTCTGTGAGTAGTTTTACTGTAGTTGGAATGGTGACAGAGTTTTTACAGTTGGAATGCTGTGTGCTATGTACAGGCTTGACAGTTGGTTTGTGGGAAAAAAGTCAGGTCAGATGGAAGTGGGAGTGGCTAAAAGAGGGAGGAGGGATATTGCTCCTAAACAAAATGTGTGCTGGATTGAAGGCATTCAGCAACACACACAAATCAGAGTGCTACTTGCAGGTATTTAATTATAGATTAAGATAAGGCAAAGTAATTTTTTCAGTATAGTGTCCCTTTAAGTATAAAATGGTATATAATATATATAACAAAAATGAATACAAGAACGTGCAACCCTCATATTACCTGTGTCAGGAGATAAATGCATTCCAGTGAATTTTTCTTGACATCAGGATCAGGACTGCTCAAGAGTTTAAGAAGAGGCTCAAGTCCATTCACTTCAAATATTCGTGCCTTACTGGTATATTCTGTAGCCATGTGTGCCAGACACAGAGTGGCAAATTCATGGATCACCACTTCCTCTATAGGAATAATAGCAGGTATGTAATGTACTATTGTGTGATATTTAAATGCAGTCAAACAGTGTAATGAACATATCAAGTAAAATCCCATGTAGTAAAGATGTAGCTTGCCCTTTATAAAACTGTGCTTCACAGTAATGTCTTCATTAAGAACACAGATTAGATACCAATATACACTGTATATCCTGCTTTCAGCTCATGGTTAAGAATAAAAGAGTCTCATTTTCTGGTCTATACCTATGCCGAAATCCTGCCATTTTGATAGAGGTAGATATTTCTATGATGTTAGTAAACAATAGATTAGTACCTTAGACAGGAGATCTTATATTGCTTCATTATCTAAGAAGAATTCAAATTGCAGTTGATTTTTTCTGAGGAAGTGGCCATATCCTTGTGGAACCAATGAACAGACACTATTTGCTAATAATCTGTACAGAGAAGCAGAATTAAAGCTAGGTACACACAATACCGATAAAGCCCTGATCTCATGGTATCGGGGCTTTATCGGCACTGTGTGTGGTCTCTTTTCCAAATGAGCGCGGGGCCACCAAATGTTCGGGAAAGTCTGAAAATTTCCCTCACCCACAGCAGACTATAGAGGAGTCTGCCGCGGCCGAGGGAAACACACAGTCCCGAGCTTTCTCCCTATGTTGTGTATATGCTGTGTGTATTCAGATCTTTGCAGATCCTGTCATTTTTCAAAAATCTGTCCAATTTGTACCCAGCTTAACTTTAAAAATCATAGTGTCCTGTAAGAAGGGCCATTAACATTACTCAGCACTATACAGTAAAATAATTGTTTACAATCACTGGCCCTGGAATAGCCCTTGTGGTGGAAGAAACCATGGCTTCTAAATTTCAATGTATTACAAACTTTGAAAGAAAAAATGAGTGTTAGTATGAACATTTTGCAGTAAGCCACACACAATGTGGTCATATAACAGGATGTAGCATCATTATATTTTTGTTTTACTAAAAATAGCATCTGCAAGATATAAAGAAATTACTGACCAGAAAGTTAATGGGTGGGAGTCTGACATGTGACATTCCTAAGGCTGCTCCTGCCGGTGAGCACAGTCTCAGACTTCGGTGACAGGACAGGAGACAGGAAGTCCCTCCCCCTCCCTGCTGTGTGAAGATCCCCACAGGGGGGGTCTGAGTGGCCCACCGTGGGTGGGCGGGGCCAAGGCACCCATGAGTGGATGGGGCTAATGTACCTGCCGAGTGGGCAGGGCCATGACACCTTTGAGTGGGTGGGGCTCAGGCACCCATGGGTGGGCGGGACCACATGGAGTTGTAAGGGAAGGGGCAGAGGGGGGCCTGCAAATGGAGGGGCCATGGGGTCCATGAGTGGGAGGGATCAGGGGGGCTTGCAAGAGGAGGAGGAGACACAGGGCAGATTGACTGTCATCCACTGACATGGTTTCAGAGCAGGAAGTGCAGGGGACCTGGTGATGCTGCTTCCATATCACACACAAAAATTTAAATTTAAAGGGCATGTCCACCCTTTATAAAAAGTTTTTATATAATATAGTTCATGTTCCCCCAGCCCCAACCACTATAATTATATCATCAGAAAGTCCCCCTTACCACTCTCCTTCGCCGCACTGCCCGGCCCTCTACTTGCACGGAAATGCAAACAGGGGTCGGGACCGGCAGCCGCGTCTGTGATTGGCTGAGAGGTAGCCAATCACAGACGTGGCTGCCGGCTGCTCACAATGGCGAAGGAGAGAGGTAAGGTAAGTAATGATCGGGGGACTTTCTGATGATATAATTATAGCGGTTGGGGCTGGGGGAACATGAACTATATTATATAAAAACAGATTTATGCTAGGGGGAGGGAGACCAAAGCGGGTGGGAGAGGGAGGGGGGGAGGGCTCTCCTGCGCATTCCTCAAACCTTGTCGAGGTTGAGGCAGATGCAGGAGCAGGACAGATCCTACACCCTACACTGCAGTTTCCTGGACTTTGGAGGGGCATAGCAGGAGAACCATTTGGAGCAGAAATGTAAGGTAAGGATTTTATTAAACGACAGAGTGGGGCCAGTATGGGGTTAAATTTTAGTTTTGGGGGTGGACATGCCCTTTAAATATCTTCAAAACTATGCAAAACAAACAATGAAAATAAATTGCAAAAATTCTCAGGAGAGCAATTCCTATCAATTTACCTAAAGTCATTTTTGGACCACAGTTCCCCTTTAAGTCATCACCGATGACTAATTATTACATTTCCATAGCGTGTGCTACATATGGTTTAGTCGGTCAACAAAATATTTTTTATAGATCAAAGTTACCTTCTGGTGCAAGACGGGCAATTAGTAATGGGATGATATCTAGCTTTACCAGCAATTTCCTTACATCATCTAGGGTGAAATGAAGGACAAGTTGACACATATTCCTTAAAATGTAATGCTATGATTATGAAACATATGATACTGTATAGCTTTAAATGTCACAATATAGAATATATAATACGGTAAAAGAATGCGGTTATTGCTTCCACGTATCAGTATTTTGTAAACCATGACCCACGGTAAATTAAATTAACCTAAATCTCTCTGAAAATGGAGCATATTTTCCCTTTGTTTAAGTTTAGTAACCATAGAAACTAAAATGATCTACCTGAAAAGTAGGGATATGTTGTGCAGAAAGTATGTTTTTTGCACAGCTGTCTTGACTAAATTAATTATGGAAGCCTGATAGACACCCACGTGGTTTATAAAGTCCATTGCCATGACTACAGCATGTACAGCTCAAAGTGTCAGTGTAAAGGACCTGGCATATTACCTTTCCTTTGGTAGGTTATGGCATTATCTATAATGTTACTTTACTCAGCTAAAAACATAAAAGTCGGCTGCATTTAAACCAAAATAAATAGGTAGTTACATATAAAAAAATAATAACTGGCTGATAAGCACCCTCCGGAACAAACTTCCAATATCTCTTTCTTGTGCTGCAACCCCTTTATTTATTTAATTAAATGTTTCTCAAACCAAAAATAATTTAGCAAAGTGTATAAGGCTTTGTTTACACTAGAAACGGAACAGACCACAACTGTCAGTCTATATTTTTAATTCGGACAGAAACGTGTGCAGCAGTACTTTTTTTAACAGACCGGGTCAATCTGATCGGTTAAAAAAGTACCGCAACGCACGTTTCTGTCTGGACAATGCCTTAATGTCATAGGGAAGCAGGGTACCTGGTGAGCCACACAGAGAGCTTATAAGGAAGGGGGCAATAGCAGGAAAAGATGTCTGATCATGGCCATGGCCAACTCTTCCCCATTACACCAAACTTATACTCTGCCCCCTTTCACACAGACAGGGCTATGGACAACTTTCAAAAAATATAGTATTCAGTTAAAAGTAAATGTAATTCTTAATAGAAAATATTACTATTACCAGAGGGTTGAGGAGGCAATTTTACATTAAAATTCATAGGATCGTCTTGAAAGAACACATTTCTGTATTATCATTTCCTACTTACAGTTAGAGGCCATAATACCGCATACCATTGTGGCATTCCTCCGTACTATTTTATCTTCATGTGAGACTAGTTTTGATAAAGATTCAACAGCACCAAGTCCAAGAAGGGACAATTTATTTTCTTCTCCTTGAAAACACAAAGAGATCATAAACTACATTATAGGAGGTAAGAACAGTTGTGTGTCCATTTCAACAATTAACTGTGCAGTAAACAAACAAATGCCAAACCTCCTGACCGTACTGTGCATTTGGCTGTGATTGATTAAAACAGTATTTCTTTGTATAAATGTTTTTTTTATATAATCTAGATTTAACAGCATCTCTTTCATCTGTGCTTAATCAAATCCTCTCCATCCATTGGGCTTTGCCTTGAAAATAACACAAACCTTTTTTTGCAAACTTGTACAAAGCATCGCACGATTTAGCTAAAATCTCTTCTTCTGGAGACTGAAGCATCAACACAGCAGTCGCAGCCTTTTTGCTTTCGATTGGTAACGGATCAAACTAAATGTAAAGGGAAAGTAAAGTGTGAATTTGGCGTTGATACAGAAATGCTTGAAAATTTATTTCCCCTTTAGGATTTGTTCTATTTCCACATAAAAATTACCCAAAATTAGAATTAAACAAATCATTATCCAGATTTATTTATTTATCCATTCATTAAGGATATTGATTCAATGTTGTGTTCTGTATGCGTGCCTCTTATGTTCAGTTACTTGATCAATGCCACACATCACCAATTGCCATTAAAGGGGAACTGTGGTCCAAAAATGACTTTAGGTAAATTGACAGGAATTGCTCTCCTGAGAATTTTTGCAATTTATTGTCATTGTTTATTTTGCATAGTTTTGAAGATATTTACATTTGTGTGTGTGATATGGCAGCAACATCACCGGTGTCCTGCACTTCCTGCTTCCTGCTCTGAAACCATGTCAATAGATGACAGTCAAACTGCCATGTGTTTCCTCCTCCTCTTGCAGCCCCCCTCCATTTGCAGACCCCATGTGGCCCTGCCCACTCACGGGTGCCTTGGCCCCGCACACCCACGGTTGCCATGGGACACCCAGACACCCCCCTTACAGAAAACTGTGTGAAAACAGCCTTTTCAGGCTGAGTGAGAACACAGCAGGGAGGGGAAGGTACTTCCTGTCTCCTGTCCTGTCACTGAAGTCTGAGTCTGTGAAGCGAGGTAGAGGAGCAGGAGGAGGAATGTCACATCTCCGCCTCCCACCCATTAACTTTCTAGTCAGTAATTTCTTTATATCTTGGTCTGTGGAACACATAGACAGGTGGCTGATGGCTCATTTTAGATGTAGGAAACTGACCTTTCATTTAAACTTCACTTGTTTGGAGACCACAGTTCCCCTTTAAGGAATTCATACTCACATATTATAAATTAATCATTTTTGGTCTGTTTGTAAATGTTAAGGGATGATCTATTACTGAATTATCCTCTTTTTATTGAGCTTCAATGTTTGTAGTACAATGAAAAGAAGACAAGTAATCCCTGCCAAGAGGCTCAATGCATCATACTGCCACCAACCATGGGCATCCGCACATAGGGGCAAGGGAGAATCTCATTTGCAGTAATCTGTAAGTATCTGCTGACAAGTCATGAAGCGTTAAACAACGCTTGTTTCGTCATCAACACAGTTTTTAATATGAATGAATACAATGATAAACTTACTACATCTTTTGGTGGAGGTTCAATCTCTTTCTTAACTTTTTTGCCCATTCTAAAAGAAACAATAAACAGGTTTTAAGATCTAAACAAAAAGTGCAACATAAAGATGCAAAATGCTAAAGCTGCAAGAGAACTTTCACCCGAAACGATCATTCCCAATGCCAACCGTTTGTTGGCATCGGAAACTATTGTTTGGGCCTTACACACTTTACCGATAAAGGGCCAATCCCATCGGTACCGATGGAATTGGTCCTTTATTGTGAATGTGTGTACAAAGCTTTATACTGCAGTGATTTACTGTGATAAATTCCCCTCAGGACTGGGAGAGACTTAAGTAGATAACAAAGGCGAGATCCATTTTTAAAGCTAGTAAGCTACAGTGCTTAAACTGAGGCTTTGTGCTTTTATATGGTCATGGAACACCTTGGTGACTTAATATCCTTATAATTTACAGTAGGAGGTACATTGGCCACAATATAATTTACAGTACAGGGTACATTATTCACTATATGATTTACAGTAGGGGGTACATTATCCACCATATTATTTACCGTATGGGAACATTATCCATTATATAATGTACAGTAGGGGATACATTATACACTATATATTTACTATTTCATTCACTTGTAGGATCCTGACACATTCGCCGCAGCGCTTACCTGCGATCTCCTTCTGCTTTACGCCAAATATGACCGCCCGTTGTTTACCTCCCAGTAGCTAGGAAACCGCTTGAGCGCGCTCCGAGCAGGACTGGGATTGACTCGACGAGTTTTAGTTGAAGCGCCCTCTACACTTGAAAGGCGGAATTACACCAAGTTTATCCCGGTCCCAGTAACGTCGTTGAGCAGAATGCTTTAATTAGTTCATAGCAACGGACTGGGCAATGTGCATATGTCATGTCTTCCTATAGGCAGTAGGTGGCGTATGTGTATAAAGCAGTGTCTGTGTGACAGTATGCACATGTGTGTGTGCAGGTGTGAGTGTGTGTAGCAGTATTGTGTTGGTGTTTACTAGTTATGTATGTGTGACATATGGAGTGTGTGAAGTTGTGTATGTGTGTGGCATTCAGTGTGTATTTTTTGTGTGTATTGGATATTATATCTAATATGGCTAATATTGGTCAGTGGCCCCTGATATCACGTTCCCTGGTGGGCCCCATATGCCAAGTCCGACCCTGTTTCAAGCAGATGTAACATAGATGTGCCAATCAATATACTGATTGGTAGACGTTGGTTGGAAATTAAAGAGACACTCCAGATATTTCAACCCCAATGATCATGCTCCCTGTTTACAGTATTACATGTCCTAGCACTGGGCTTATACCAATTTTCATTTTAATCCTGGTCACTGATCGTAGCAAAGTACGGCTCCTTAAAGGGAAACTGAGATGAAGAAAACCAATGACTTTTTAAAATAAAGTTTTTTAAATTAACTGTCTATTGATCCATAGTTGAGTGTTCAGGTTTCAAAGATTCCAAGCTCCAAAAACAGAAGTCTGTCTGCCCCTTTCACCGCTGATGGCACTATCATGGTCCCCCCACCCTTTTCTCGCTGATGGCACCCTCATGGTCCACCCAACCCCTTTCTTCCACTGATGGCACTATCATGGTCCCCCCACCCTTTTCACCGCTGATGGCACCCTCATGGTCCACCCAACCCCTTTCTTCCACTGATGGCACTATCATGGTTCACCCCACCTTTTTCACCGTTGATGGCACTATCATGGTCCACCTCACCCCTTTCATGGCTGATGGCACCCTCATGGTCCACCCAACCACTTTCTTCCACTGATGGAACTATCATGGTTCACCCCACCCCTTTCACCACTGATGGCACTATCATGGTCCACCCCACCCCTTTCACGGCTGATGGCACCCTCATGGTCCACCCAACCCCTTTCACTGCTGATGGCACCCTCATGGTCCACCCAACAACTTTCTTCCACTGATGGCACTATCATGGTTCATCCCACACCTTTCACCACTGATGGCACCCTCATGGTCCACCCAAACCCTTTCACCGCTGCTGGCACTAACATTGTCCACCCTACCCCTTTCATGGCTGATGGCACCCTCATGGTCCACCCAACCCCTTTCTTCCACTGACGGCACTATTATGGTTCAATCCACCCCTTTCACCGCTGATGGCACTATCATGGTTCAATCCACCCCTTTCACCGCTGATGGCACTATCATGGTCCACCCAACCCCTTTCATTGCTGATGGCACTCTCATCAGATGTTATCTAATGCTTTCTAACTGCTGTAGAGAAATAAAGGGGTAACATCTGATTGGTTGATGACAAATGAACAGCACAGGCCCATTTTTGCAGCTCTTATGAAATAAGCCTTTGTATTTTTATCATAGCTCCCCATTAAGGACCAGAAATGAGAGCTGCCAGGCTGAGCAATAAAGCAGTAGAATTGACTTATTTGCCACTTCATTGGTTACCAGTGTTTTGTTTATCTTTTTAAACACAAATGATCTGTGATTTACCAGACAGAGTTAAAGATGTAATCGGAATAAACATATTTATAGAGCAAATTTGTTTTCTGCATCCACCTGCATCCAGCATTCTCTATTAAAGAACAAAAGAATTGGCAATTTTTCTGCTGACTGCAAAAGCTTCTAAACTCCAGAGGATTGTAGGCTAGTAAATCAGAAAGGAACATCCTATTTTACAGACACAAAATACCTTACAAGAAAAGCAAAATCTCAATCCTTAAAGGACAGGTCCACCCCTGAACTAAAGTCTGATCAGCTGCCTTGCCCGATATTTAGGTAAATTAGTCTGAAATGTACGGCAGGAGTTACTGATGTCAGATCTATTTGAAGATTTTTCCTCAAAAAATTGGAAGAAAAGGATTTTTCTTGTGGCAATGTTCCCTCTAAATGGTGTGCTTGATTGTATACACAATTTAACAGGCTTGCACACATAGGTTAAATAGCGAGCATACAAAAATCTGCTAGATATAAGCAGTATGGTTGAGAAAAAAAATGTTTTTGTATCCACACAAATATCAGGCCAGGTAATTAATCAGGCTGAAATGGCATGTTCACCCTCACCTCAAACTATTAGCACCATGTTCCACGTTAGATGGTCTTGTTGGCAGGTTAGAACTGGTCATGAACGCCTTCTCACTGGCTGGTACCCAACAATTAACTAATAGAGAGTAGGAGAAAAGATGAAAAAAGCCAAGGTAGCTGTAAGAAATGTGTTTATTGTTCACACAACATGTTTGGGGTTAAATACCCTTTCTCAAGTGTGAATGATACATCCAAGTGCACAGAATTTAACACAGCAAATAGGAAATTACATCAAAAACATAGAATCCCTCCCACCACCAATTCTATGATTCCACAGGGGGCTAGTGGCTCATAAGAGACAAAGAAGCTTGAGAAACCGGGCCCCCACACTGCCCCTAGTAGCCTGCAAACATAGTTGTCCAATTAGACAACAAAGTCCATAGTCTGTACATAAGCAAATAAGTGCATGATGAGACTCTCAAGGAGGATCCAAGGTAAGCAAAACTTCATGGCCTGCATATAGTAAAATTAGCCATAACAGTAACAGTAGATCTTACCCACTTTGTGCCAGCTACTCCCAAAGCAGAACACAGGATGAGTACTGGAAACAGATCAAGCTAAACAGGTAATATTAATGGAATCATGATTTAAACCATTAGGCTTCAAAGTCTCTTTTTGTAATACGATTTTGTTCACCTCCCCTATGGTGTGGGCAGATCACTTCAAGCACTTACCATCAAGTTGTGTGTGGCTATATCCCTCGTCAAAGAAATGTCTTGATATAGATGTGTAGGAGTTAAATGAACTAGAGTTGGGGGTGGGTGACGATTTGCATTTGGAAAAAACAGTTTCTTCTGGGGTTTGTACATTCCCTTTAAGTGATAACATACTTGGGGTTCCATGAACTGCATGAACTTTGTATTTAATAAATTCCTCTGTGATGTCTATAATAAACAGTAATATCCCTAATATCTCAATATTATATAAATATTTATATCTTGGAAGTTCTTCTTTGTCCAACCCTTCAGCACCAGCAACGCATCTTTACTCGATTTTTTTTAAATTAAACCTTTAGAAACAGCAAGATCCAAAACTTTTTTCAGATTTTAAATTTGAGATGTAGATTCTGAGAAATCATCATTTGAAATCACAGCATTTACAGGGAAAGACCTGTCACTCCAGAAGCAAAAATTATAATGTTACCCATCCCTACCTTTTACTTTGCCTGCCTGCCAGCACACTTTCTGCATCAATTAAGAGAATCATCAGAGAAAATAAAGAAGGGGGGGAGGGAGAGATGTGTAAGCAGAGCAGGGTCCATGGTGAGGATGTGCAGAAAAACTTATAAGTGTCGCAGACACTACAAGGAGGCAGTGAGTAAGGGAGGGTGGGGGCAATTAGGAGCACTCACTAAACATTAATAATTTAATGACAAAAAAAGCACAGATAAATATGTGAGTACCACCATCTTACTTCTCTCAAATTGTAGTTTCAGATATTGTAAAGTTGTTTAAGGGACTATAGTGACCCTTTAAAGTAACTCTTGCTCTAGCTCACACCGTAGGCTGTGCTCTAACTCACTCTGGGTCTTAGGAAGAGCCATGCAGATGAATGGTGACAGCCATCTGCTTGCAGTGTAAAATCGCCACATACCCACATGTTCAGTCATTTCAGCCAAGAATGTTTTTTAAGCACCTTTTATGTAACTTTCATTAAAGCTGCTGAAATAAACTCAATGAACACCAGACATGAACAACTGGCTAAAGCAGCTGCTACGTTTTAGCACATTAATGGTTCTCATAGCATTATGATCTAGTATGGAAAATGGGTAAAACATTTAATCGTTGAATGTGGAGAATTTAGTTAATTTAAAGGGACAGTAATATCTGATCGTACAGTATATTAAAGCATACACATAAAAATACTATAACAATGCAATATTTACAATTATACAATAACTGTATAATTAATGGTGACCAAATTGTAACAGGAACATTCAACCCTTAAAACTATTAGATATGCTGATAAATTCCTATCATTAATATTATAATCAAAATCATAAATCAGTTTTCACCACATGTAGAAGATGCAGAATTTGTAACCAAGTACCACATAGTACTAAGGCCATGCATGCAATATGGCTGCCCTATTATTGGTATTATCGTATTGTGTATCATCGCATTATGTGTGTAAGCCACTAGTGAAACCAAAGTTCACTTGTGGATAGTGGTTAAGGTCCTCACCCGGCATTTACATACATGGGAGCAATATGTTTTATAACTAAGAGGGTTTCCATGTTGTTGCCACTATAACTCACAGCTCCTGCAGTCTTCAAGAGCATTGTGAGCATGTGCAGCTATTGCCATGCCCCCTAGCCCCAGTATTCACCGTTTCTATTCATTATTTTCTCTATAGGTTCCTCACCAATATAGAAGTCCCCAATAAGACTTTGAAAGCTGCTTGTTACCCTGCTGCTTTGTTAAGGATCTTCAGGGAGAGCCCCAGCAAACCTGTCACTGGACGCAGAGTCTAAGTGTCTGTCGGTCTTCTCCAGAGCCTCTGATGGTGAGGATGTTGTGCGGCAAGACAGACAACAGGTTGCGGTTCCAGATCAAAGCTCACAGAAACCCACCCGCAGTGTAGAGAAGCAGCTGGTAGTAGACACAAGTAAGGCAGCGACAGGAGCACTGTAGATAAGAGTACCTGAGTGGTAAGGAGACCACTCCAACAATCCTGGAACCAGGGAAATGGGCACCGGTAGATGGTCGGGATACTGGGGACTGCACAGGCAGCGAGTGAAGTCCGGAGGCAATGGGTACCAAGGGCTGAACTGGAACTGAGTGCAGGCTGGATGTAATGGAGACCAAGGCTGAACTGGAACTGGGTGCAGGCTGGACGGAAAGGAGACCAAGGCTGAACTGGAACTGGGTGCAGGCTGGATGGAATGGAGACCAAGGCTGAACTGGAACTGGGTACAAATCAGACACGAGCAAAATACGACAAGGGGAGCTGAAGACAGAACCAAACTAATTCTGAACTGGCAGCAAGAAGCCAGCTCAAGCAGGGGCCTTATAAGGACCCTCCGACGTCATCATCTGGCGTCGGAACGTGCTCGCCCACGTCCGCGCGCACGTCTAGGAGGTGGGATCTTCAACGCCCAAGCCGGACGCCGGACTCCACGCCTTTGGCCCATCACTGCGGATGTGCCCGCGCACCCGCGGCGCGCCTCTGTGCGACAACGCGGGAACGCGGCCACAGGTAAGCACCAGGGTCTTACATTGCCCCCCCCCCACGAGCAACCTCCGGGTGCCTCCAGGTTTTTCTGGATGCCTTGAATGAAAGGCCTTGATCATCCTAGGAGCGTGAACCTGCTTAGCCGGTTCCCAAGAATTCTCTTCAGGACCAAACCCTCTCCATTTGACAAGATATCGCAACTTCCCTGCAGATACCTTGGCGTCTAGAATTGCTTCAATCTCATACTCTTCCACATTCTCGAGTAAGATGGGAGGAGGTGGTGGAGTCACTGAAGAATTAGTGATATACCTCTTAAAAGAGGAAACATGGAATACTGGGTGCACTTTTAGCGATTGAGGGAGTTCCAGTTCAAAAGCAACCGCGTTAATACATCTTTTAATCAGAAAAGGACCAATAAAACGAGGACCCAGCTTGGCGGAAGGAATCTTCAATCTCAAATTTTGCGTTGAAAGCCAAACAGAATCACCAACCTTAAAACTTGACGAATCCCTTCTAGATCTATTAGCGGACCTCTGAGCCTGGACTTGGGCTTGATTGATGAAATGCCTTAATTCCGTAGACTTCCGCCTTAGCAATTCCAATCGGGTTTGAAGCTCTGGGACCTTAACTACTGCCGGGACGTCAATAAGGAAAGTTGGATTAAACCCGTAGTTTGCAAAAAATGGTGAGCATTTGATAGAAGAATGGATAGCGTTGTTATAGGCAAACTCGGCCAATGGCAAGAGAGATGCCCAATCCTCTTGAGAAACTGACGTATAACAACGAAGGTATTGTTCCAGTGTCTGATTGGTTCTTTCGGTTTGTCCGTTAGACTGTGGGTGATAACCTGAAGAAAAGGAATTATGAATACGTAAGGACTTACATAACTCCTTCCAGAATTTAGAGGTAAATTGTACCCCTCTATCCGAGACGATATCCCTAGGTACTCCATGAAGGCGAACAATCTCCTTAATAAATACATCTGCCGTTATAGTGGCTGAAGGAACTCCCTTTAATGGAATGAAATGGGCCATCTTGGTTAGTCGATCCACCACCACAAAAATAGTGTTGAATGTTTTGGATCTGGGAAGCTCCACAATAAAATCCATTCCAATCATCTCCCAAGGGCGAGTGGGAATCGGTAACGGACACAATAAGCCATATGGCCTCTGTCTAGGAGCCTTAAATCTGGCGCAAGTGGCACAAGCAGCGACAAATTCCCTGCAATCTTTAGCCATGTTGGGCCAAAAAAAATGTCTATTAAGGAGATCCAAAGTCTTATGGAATGTGTCCAATGGTCCATTAGTCTGATTCGGACAAATGAACAGTCGGACATAAGTCTCGACCAGCCGACTGTTATACACAAGGAAGTAGCGAGTTTTGTTTATTGACTTATTATTTTATTATACACGCCAATGCTGCTTAGTTTTAATTTTCTTTTCTGTATTTTTGCTCATGTTTCCTAGAAGGCTCCATTGTTCTGGAAAATGCAATGTTAGAGAGAGTTGTAAAAAGAACAAGTATCACGACAGGCAGATATTCTGAAATGTAAAGTCTCTTTGTTTGGTTATCAAGCAATTTACACACTGTACCCAATCCTCTCTGCGGGAGTTTCACATTGGGCATCGCAGGTAGGCCTCCATGATCTCACGTGTGTATTAGCCTTTGGTGAGCAGCTATTAAGCTAGCTACACACACTACCGATAAAGCCCTGATAAAGTTGGTATTGACGGTATTGTGGCTTTATCGGCAGTGTGTGTAGCGTCTTTCCCGAATGAGTGCACGGCCCGTCGGCTTCGCGGCCGTTTGGGAAAGAACTAAGATTTCCCTCGGCTGCGGTAGTCTCCCTATAGGGGAGTTGTCCAGAGTTGTGGGAAACACACAGTCCCAAGTGTTCTCCCTATGCTGCGTATATGCTGTGCATAGAGAGAACACTCGAGTCTGTGTGTTCCCTGATCTTTGAAAATTGACAGAGAGGATCTTGCAGATCCTGTCTGTCAACTTTCAAAAATCTTCCCCGTGTGTAACCAGCTTTAGATCACTGAACTACAAGTAGGTGGAAAGCAGTAGTCTTTCCACTTGGATGTTGACTAATAAACGACTCATACTGCCATTGTGTGTAAAATGCTTGATAACCAAACAAAGAGACTGTTTTTCATTCCCGAATATCTTCTTGTCTAAAGGTTTGTACACATGTGCGATCGCTGGTGCCAACCTGCGACGCACGATGTGTACGAACGGCCATTTCGGGCGGTAATCATGCTTATTGCATATATGGGTACTTTATTGTCCGAAGCGGCCATTTGGTCGGGGATCGTTGTCACATTGTGCGTTGTCACCCACGATCGCATGTGTGTACGAACCTTTAAGCTTCATACACATGTGGGATCGGGGGGGAGGCTGACCCGCGATGCACGATGTGCATGCACGGTCGATAATCGTGCCGTGTATGGGTAGTTTGTTGGCCGGAATACCAGTTCGGTCAGGAATTGTTGCCCAACCAGCCAGGTGGATCTTAGGCTGCGTACACACCATGTGACATTTACGGCTGACTGACTGACAGTGCTGTGTATCGGTCGTCCAGAAATATTGCATGGGGTGGGTGGGGGCGTCTGCGGTTACTTGTCCTGGCCAAGCGCTCGCTAATCCCCTAGTGTATACCCAGTCTTAATACTTGTTCTTTTTACAACTATCTGTAACATTGTATTTTACAGAACAACGGAGCCTTCTGGGAAATATAAGAGCAATAATAGAAAAAAAGAATGAAAACTAAGCAGCATTGACGTGTTCAATAAAATAAGTCAATAAACACAACAAGCTACTTCCTTGTATAGAACAGTCAGCATCCAAAAATCCATCATCCTGCTGCAATGGATGGCCCTATGGATGCCTTATTTGACTAATTTGGTTAAAAACCCGACAACCGGTTTAGAGGTTTTTTGATTGACAACATTACCACATGGAACAGCCGATGGGGTCAGGCATATCACTCTCTTCCAGTCCATATCTTGGATCAGAAGCGCAAGGTACATTTTGACCAGTTCTTTTAATCGGGACAGATCAAGGAAGGATCTTACCATGTTTCTGAGGCTTACCCTGGGATAACATGTAATGAATCACTGCCAGGGCTGATGGTTTGCCATGACCGATTGTGTAACCCATAAATGAATATGCTATTTGCCTGTGATTTATCTCCATGTCCAATCTGGATGAATGGGTGAACTGACTGATCCTGGTTGGGCGCGAAAACGGCGCCAATTTTTTCTAGCACAATCGACCGATACATGGAAAAATATGCCCATGTGTACCCTGCCTTCATGTGCCCATACATTAGAACCAACCTCCTGACCAATCCCACAACAGTCAATCTATTCTCCTGGAACCGCCTTTCCTGTTTGTTGTTACGATTCCATCCCATGTTGGTCGTGAGAAAGAACAGAAAAGGATGTTCCAGGAGAATTGACGACCCCCATACACACGATCGACTTTTCGAGCGATCCAATTGAATTTATTGAATTGTTCAAAAAGTCGAAATCTGATTTTTATTTTTCCGATTGACCGGTCAACAATGTTGAGCTGTTTATCAGAAAAACAAAAATCAGGCCAAGTGGAAATCTAAAGAAAGACCGGAGCCTCAAGTGTTCAAAACCATACCCATGTAATCAGTATGGCACCCCCATGTCACAGGAATAACTGAATACACTTTAGAAATATAAACCTTAATAACAATAAGGGCAGATTTCCCCTCTTTTGGCCTCTGCCATTTCAATAGTTGCCCCCTTCCCCCAGTAGGATAATTATCCCTTCCACCAAACATCCCAGGCACAAGGATGATCAGCTGCTACCTCACCTGTTTAAATTCCCAAAATATCCACAAACCAGGAAACACCCTCATTTATTATTCCAATCTGCTGAACATGCCGGTGACTTACCAGTAAACTATTTTAATAACAGTTCTGTGACAGATCTCACCATAAAGCATTCTATGTCACACCACATGGGAATGGTAGTGAAACCAAATAAAGGACACACTGCAATTACTAAATGAAAGAGCCTAAAATCTACAAAATCTGTAACATGACTAAAATATGGAAATTCAAATGGGCCCTTATCATACTATCATTAGACTTACCTCCGGCATTCCTAGAACGCAACGAAAATACGCGATTTTGGGTACAGCGTCCGTTTGTGAATCCCTAACGCATGCGTTCTGCATTTTTATGCGCAATCACACGCGTTTCCCTATCTCTAAATAAAAAGGCTCGAGCGCAAACACAAAATCGCACAGGAATCGCACACGCAATCACATGCGATTGCGTGTGCAGCACAGTGTGGCCGTGCCCCAAGGGAGATTTTCTGTCAGTCCTTGGTGGAATATCGGCTATGATTACCTTTAGGCTAATAAAGAAAGCATCAGCTGGAGGGATACACACAGATTGAACGGTTATAAACACATTAGAAATGTTGTGGTTCAGTGGATTCTGTATTAGCATGTTTGGTTTAACCCATGGCAGTAAAAACAGTATGATATACATGGAATGGACATCCCTGCTGATAACTGCATTTACGGTGTAAAATGGTGTCATGTTTTTCTGCATGAATATATGATTATATTTGCCTTTTATTCTAGCGAGTAACAAGTGGTTTTCTGACTGCTCAGTCTTGGAATATAATTCAAGGGTATGGCAGGGGAAAGTCCAGTTTTAACTACAAAAGGAAAACTAACAATAAAGGTGTCCATACATTACTAACTTACCTGCAAAATTCCCCAAATGGGATTTCCTGGTCCACTTTACGGACAACATTTCCGCATGATCGTACAGTGTATTCCAGCTGGGAACATTTTGGGAATGTCACAAGGAAAGGCCACTGGGCAGTTAGATGTAAAACACAATTAGATGTTCGTCAAAACCAATGTCTAATCTGCGTTAACACCTAACTTGTGTATGGGCAGCTTTAGATTTAAAGGATGGGATCTGGGTGGATTTAAGTGATTTATTTGGTGACTGGAAAACTGGCTATATAAATATATTTAGCAGGGATGCATTGTTTGCAAACTGATTAATTGCTTATTAATTGCATTGAATCGGCTCTGCTTATGTTGTTATAATGGGAACTTTCTCATTTTAATTCGTTTAGTAGCTGTTTAGTAAGTGTGATAAAGATTACATGGATCAGGGTGTGGGTGACAAGAGAGAAAGTCCAAGGCCCAAAATGGTAGTCACTTAAAGGAACATGGCAAATGAAGGCAAAGGCAATTATATAACGTCTGTACATAGCGTAAGTCCTTTTAGCTTAATGGTGGACTGTAACCACAGACTCGAAAATCAGAGAGAGAAATGATTGCTTTTTGGATTATCTTCACATTCTGTAATTGAATTTTATAATAAACCCCCCACTGGAAATCAGTCAACCTAATAATAGACGCAACAGGTGTAACCAAAAGCAAATTTAAGATGTGAACCCCCCATGGGGTATGCAACGTGGGTCAGAGATTAAAGGCCCAGTAATAAACTTTAAAGGACAATGAAAGGGAAAAGAAAAACAGTCAAAGGGATTCTATAATTGAGATCTAAAGTTATTATTTGCCAGAGAATTCTAGATTCAGCCAGTCACCATTGGCAGTCTGACAAGCATCGCCCCTCTTCAGTGCCACTGCCCCAGTGCAGTAATGCCTAGATCACTGTGTTGGGTAGATGGATGTGAATATTAATAAGGCCTTACCCTTCCCCATCTTCCCAGTCACATGGCATGCCACAGATGGGATGCACTGATTAAATACCCAGTTTGTGATTACAGTTCTTTAGGCTGGGTACACACCATAAGATATTTTCGGCCAACTGACCAATAGTGACGTGATGCATGGTGTTGTCTCCCATTCGTCCATATCAGACGAAGGGGAGATCGAGACTTGGTAAATCATTGGCCAATTGTGCGGTTCCCTATAGAATCAATTAGTAAAGCAATGTATGGATCTGAACAGAGAGAAACGCGATGCCCTCTAAGGCTGGGTACACAAAGTAAGATTTTTCAAGACGACTGAATAAAATTTCTGTGTATTGGTCCTTCGTCTGGACCATGCCCAATCATACCGTCTTCTATGGGACAGTCCTATGGTTCCATACACTTTGCAAATATCATTCACATCAATGGCACAAAACTATGGCCCCTGATTCCAATGAACTACAGCCAGAAATTTTCCATAGGTGGCTATCGCCTCCCTCTCGTACTAATAAACATGTGTGTGCCCATTTAAGCTCTTTGGGGCAGGACCTGTAAAAGGATAAAACGTTGGTAAAGATGTGTAACGTTGCATAATAAGTATATATCATTGGTAGATTTCAATTACCGGTTAACTGTTCATCAGTTAACCAAAGCCATATACTTTGAAATATTCCCACAAAAAAACTTGATTATTTATGAGAAATAACACTGGAAATACTATAATATTTATGTATTAATTAAAATAGTGCAAAAATTCCTGCGTTATCCAATGATATCCATTTTGGTAACACAGACGATCATTTTTTTCCACAATCGCATGCGTTCTCATAATGAAAAAATGAAAAATAGAGAAATCGCATGCGCAAATGCCCGACAACTCACACAATCGCACCAGAATCGCACACGCGTTACTAGTGGGGCCTCAGCCTTACAGAAGATTCAAGGTAGAAATAGAAGCAAAACACTTTCGAATTATGTTATGTTATGTTTCCTCTTTATGACAAGAAAATGAATGAATAACACACACCAGCGAATAGAAATAAGGAATGTTTTGTTCTGCTCTTTCACGTCCCTTTAAACTAGTGTATGTGTTAGCATGATAACAACTGCTGGAGGCCCCTGTCCACTCTGACTATCAGACAGGATATTAATATTATGTGGCCTTTTAAGCAGTGGTGCATTTAGATAACAGAAAATCTAATCATTCCCGAAGAACAGAATATTTTGTTTTTGACTCTAGTCTTTGTACAGACTATTGAAGATCTTATTGACAATAAAGATGTGAATGTCACTGGTTAGAACTGCATTTATAGCTGAGGTCCCAAACAGTCACCCCAGATCTCCTGTAGCTGTTTGGCTTATAGCCAAATAGTAAATAGCAGAGGGCTTGTATGATTCAGGGTTGGACACTTCTTGATATGCAATAAGAAGGATATTTACTTACCGTAACACTTCTATTGTATATCAGCACGTCAAATGGTTCACTTTACAGGTCTTTTTAAAAATGGTATTAAAAGTGCAAACTTTCAGCCCTGTATCTGGGGCCAAACTTGATTTTCCCAGTATATATATATTTTCTGGGTCACCCTTTTGAAATAAAAAATAACAAAAGTGGTATAAAGGTGATACCTTTATTGGCTAACTAAGATAATCAAAGCAAGCTGATTGAAAAAGGAACTACGGTAGAATGTTCTGAAAGCTTGCTATGATTATCTTGGTAAGCCAATACAGGTATCACCTTTATAGCACTTTTGTTATTTTTTTATTTTAAAAGGGTTACCCTGTAAACATTTTGACTGGCTAACACAGTACACCACCAATCCCTGCGTGTATATTTTCCCAAATATCCCATCAGGGCCTTGGATTGTGGGAATAAGGCCAACCAGCCATCTATACAGTGTAAGTCCAGTAAGTAGTGTATGATGTATTTTATTGTATTATTATCTATAGCCAATAGTTCCAAACCCATAGCCATTAAACGGAACAGTATTTCTATATCGCTATTAAAGGTGCGTGCTGTCCTCACCTCTTGTTATAAGTTACATTACTAATTTCTCCCCGGTTCAAAATTCCTCCACCCAACAACATTCCAAAAATAATATCAACAGTGATGAAATGGTTAAAAATCAGAATAACGCATCCTATTGTTCCGTGAAAGACATGAAGCCTGGTCGCAGATCCATGAAATGCCATAGGTTGGTTAGGAGATAGGTTTCAATATAGAAGTTTAACTTCTCTTTGCGTATCTCCCTCTAAGGCATTTCAAACCAGTCAGACCTGCTGTGACAGGCACGCAGCACCTTATGGAAAAGGTGGCAAATAATAGAAAGAAAGAAGTGTCCTTCCACACGCACTGGCTCCTTCTCCCACCCCCCAATGATCTGCATAGTTTACCTCCAGCTATGGGCGTTTCTTGTTCTGGTGCAGATCACTCGACAAGAGAGAGGGAAAAAAAGGCTTCACGCTGCAAACTGACAGTGGAAAATATTAGGACTCAAGCAGCCAACTCAGTGACTGATCACAAAGGCCTAAAATACCACTTACTACGGGATTTTATTTAAAGCAGATTTCATGAATGATAACTAACTGAGAATGATAACTAACTGAGATCTGTTATATTATACTGTTATAATAGTATTGTTCATAATCAGAAAACAATGCGATTGCTACACTGTAATAATCTGATAGAGGTATAGGTAGACAAACCGCACTGAAACCATTGTTGTTCCTGTAATTCAAATAAAATGTAAAAACGGTAATAAGTTCCAGTTTTACTGTTGTTTTGTCAATATGACTATTCACACTATAAACCTAGTGATAGATCAGCACCTATCATATAATTCCTGTAAGGAGCTAGTGTCACTTTACGCTACGCTGAATGAACAAAGGTCTATAGATTTAACAGCCACTTTTTTCAGAACATACGAAAAATAAAACAATTTGAGTCCACTGCCCGCTCTGCAGAAAAATAATCTGTCTGAGCATGTAGCAAAAAACCCAAAACAACAACTAATCTGTGCCAAAGAATTAAAAATCTAAAGTGCCACCAATTAAAAATAGAAACAGAGCTTGCTGCAAAATGATTTGTTCATTCATAAATTAAAGGAAGTAAAAAATAAGACTGTTTTCCTGTTAGTCATGTGACTTTCAGTTACTCACCGATCATAAACTGCACCTCGCTGCTATGGAAAACCTTACCCAGAGACACTCTGCAAAATGAGTCAATAAATGGCTAATAGAAAGACAGGCTGCAAGGTACGCCACAATACTGGAGCTTTAGAAATAAACTAGAATAATACAATGTTTCAGATTACTATCTAGTTGAAATATTTATTAGGGTAGAATAAAAATAAACGAGCTTTTGAAATAAAGGATTGTTAAAGGGGAAACTTGGAGCAACATTACTTTTTTCCCCTGCAGAATATCCTTCACTTTTTCTCCCATCCCCCCACAGAGTTATGCTGATTGCAAAGAAAATAAGTCATGTATACAGTACATCCTGCTCTGCTTTTTTCGGACACGAGAACCTCTGGCTTCTCAAGGAATATTGCTACATTCTGGGATCACCAATCAAATTGTAGAAAAATAATGATACAGCACTCAGTGCCTAACTAGCAATCACTGGGCCCCCTCAGCAAAACTATGATGGGGCCCCTATCTGTGCTTCATTTGCAGTGGTTTTCTGAGAGGAGGTTATATCTTTCATAGGAAAAATAAAAAGATGGGGCCCCCTTGGCTTCCGGGCCCCCCTGCAGTTGCTCCCCCTGCAGTTACGCCCTTGACAGCACTTACCATTTCATAGCACCAACACAAGCCAAAGGAAGCAAAGGAAATACTGAACACACATATAAAATACACCAAGTAGGTTTATATCTAAAGAGTTTACCCACCGGCTCCAGCATTAGACCAACACCATTACAATTCCTGTTTCAGAACAACTGATTTTCTGCATTCCATTGAGCAGAACTGCACAGCATGTGAAAAAAAAGCACTTATTATCCAGGTGCCTTAATTCCTTCCATCTTATGGCTAATTGCATCTACTAGTATGTACTAAAACCCGAGCTCATATATCAATGGATCAATCTAGGCATTTTTACAGTGCTTATGGTAAAGAGCAGTGTAAGCACAAAAGCATTAGGGTTGCAAGTCATATGCATCTAGTACTACCATGCTGTGTGTGATTTCATGCCGACGCCTGACGAATGACCGTTTTGGATGATTTTGCCAGAACAGTGAATGATACCAAACTGAGTGGCCGTTTGTCAGTAATCACACGTCTGTACTAGCGGCTTCACATAACATTACTTAGATTGTAAGCGTGTGTGTACCCAGTTTAACGCAATTGTTCTAGCCCAAAAACAAAATCATATCACATTAAGTAATTCCCTAACAGAGATAAATCTGTTTTGAAAGTCACCCCACGAATCATTTCTGAACCATTTTCCCCTCCAATGCCACTGTCTCAGGCATGCTCAGTGTGCTACACAGAAAAAGGCAAGAGCTGAGTTTTTCATTGTCTTTTTTTTTTTTAAAGATAAAAAATCCAAAAGCGTAAAGAAAAAAAAATCCAAAAGCGCATCTTAGCAAATGACACCCACGCAACTGCCGCTTGTGATTTAATATTGTCCATCTAGTCAAACCTACTCACAATACCCACATTTCCTGCCCAACAGTTGATCCAGAGGAAGGCAAAAAATAAAAACAGTATAAGGGCTAGGCCACACTGCTGCGTTTTTTTTTGCATTTGCGCTTGCGATTTTACAAAATCATTGAAAACGCGGCAATGCAAAAAAACGCACGTTTTTCGGTGCGATTGCGATTTGCGTTCTGCATTTTTAATCGCAATCGCATGCGTTTTCCTATACTTATTGAAGAAATCGCAAGCGCAAAAAGATCGCACATGAAATCCCATGCTATTGCGATTGCATTGCAGTGTGGCCGTGCCCTAAAGGGGGAAAATATCCCTGATTTAATGGCAACTTTATGTATCAATACCAGTACCATGCAACATTCTTTATTACATACAGTGATTATATCCCCATGCAATCACCTTTCCTCAAGTGTAATTGTAACTTATCCAAAATATTTTCATATTCAAGTTCCCACAGTCCCCTTATTAATTTAGTTGCCCTTCTCTGAACGCTTTCCATTTTCAAGATGCCCTTCTTGTACACAGGATTCCAAAATGCACTGCACATTCCAAAGAAGACCTTACCAGTGCTATTTTTTTCCCTTTAATCCATACCCCTCTTTATACATGACAATATCTTGCTGGCTTTAGCTGTTGCTGCCTGGCACCGCTTGCTACATTTAAGTTTGTTATCCACCAAAACGCCAAGATCCTTTTCTAACAGGGATTTACTTAAAGAATATGTCTATCGATTTATTTAACTTTCTTTTTACTGTTTAACTTAATAACAGAAGGTAAATGCCTTCTGTTCCTCAGTAAAATTTGGGGTGTAGAAACTTACCCGGATCTCTCCAGCACCGCTAAGGACTCTGACGCCACTGACATTTTTCGACGCATCCACAGTTCTTTGTATTGTGTGCGCATGTGAACACAGTGCAAAGGAGCTTGGATGCCTTACAGACTATCAGAGAAGCCGTCATTGGAGCGATTTGTGGTTTCTTCTCCTCTCCTGTAAGATTTACTGAAGAACGGGAGGTAAGACATAGCGCATTTACCTCCTGTTCTTTAGTTAAACATTGTGTGTCGCAGCTCGGGACCCGCAATCGCATGTGTGTACGAACTTTAAGAGTTTATATCCTGCACTGAGGATTGTGTTCTTTACTGGTAGGAGGGTTTTATCTCCAGCTATTATATTGTGGCTTCTGCTGATGACTTAAGCACAAATATTTCTTTCAAGCTCATCATGCTGTAATACGGCAAGGTGCTAACATCTGGTAGATTAACGTGATAATTTGCACTGTTATTGGGTTTGTAATCTGCAACCCTGCCACAAACACAATCTGAATCTTCACTTAGGAAGCTAAAACTTACCGTCAAAACAAAATAACAAATCACTTTTTAGGGCTGGGATGGCAAACCTGCAGCCTTCCAGATCTTTGTATAGCAGCCAGGGGATGATGGGAGTTGTAGTTTGCAAACATTTGGAGGGCTGCAGGTTGGACTTCCCTGGTTTAGTGTATTGTATTATTTACCACAAACCTTTACATTTCTACAAAACTCATATATTCGGGCAACTTGGAAACCGTAAGTGAAATCTGTGAACCCTGCTATTGCCTGTGACCTGCACACATTGTACCTAAGCAGATTGTGCATGTACAGATCCTATCCGAGTTCCAGCCAAGTGCAGTGATGTTCCTGCAATGACACGTAATGTTTCCTTTTATAAAGCCTGTACAGTGTGTGCAGATGCTACTTGCTGTACTGTGGGCTGTTCACATGGTGATCATAAGACACCAGCACATGTCTGTGGCCTAAAGCAATGATCTTCAACCTGTAGCTCATCAGTTACTACAAGACTACTACTCCCAGCATCCTACAGTATCAGGACAGCAAAGGGATTAGCTGTAATTATCCCTTTAATCGTGAAGGTGGATCTATGTGTACAGACTTTCTGACAGTTATTAAAGGGCAACTATGGTCTCTAAACAAGTTAGGGTTAAATGAAAGCCTGCAGTATTTCCTTTATAATGAGCCACAATCACATCTCTGGCTTCACCCTGTGAAAAATGATATTGAGGTGAATGTTCAAACGTCCTGCTTCCAGTAGATTGAGTGACATCACCTGACCTCTGCTAGCCCCTGTGCCCTGGGGGAGAAGCATGCTCAGTAAAGACTTAATGCTGGGGAAATCAGGAAGAACCTGGGGGAAAAATTGACAGTTGAGAAGGGGAGCCTATTAATGCAGGCAGGCTGGTCACATGACTGCAAGCTGGTCACATGGCTGAAAAAAGTGTTCAAGCAGGAAGAAATATTGCTGAATCTTTCCAGCAATATCTTCTCACAAATTTCATCTAGAGATGTGATTTGGGTTTTATTTTGAAGGTGCGATGGAAGGCTTATTATATAATTATTACTAGTTTGGAAGAATTGGAGACCACAGTTACCCTTTAAGCTGTTAATGAACTACAGCGTCCAGCTTCCCCTAAAAGGAAAAACCAATACCCTGTAAATTTTAATTGTAAAGAAAATGTAAGTATTTCTAGTTCTTATGTAAAGCACAACATTTGTAGAAAACAATTAAAAGGCAGAAAATAAATTAAAGGGGCGGGGGACAAAATGGCTCTTTTCCTTAGCCCCTACAGCGCCCAGCTGTCATTATCTGTAACCTGACACAGACTGTGCAGAGCCACAAATTGCTGGGGCCCCTTAGGAGAAACAGAAAGTGATGGGTTGGGACACACTGGATATTTGTATTAATGCCTGTAAAAAAAAAATTGTTATCGTAAATCCTTATATCTTCAATGACATTAACATTGGATATTATTTCTTATTGGTTAAAGTCTACGTACATACATACAAATAAATGGAAATGTTGGCGTAAGGCATAGTGCAGAATATTCAGCCGGCCTGACTGCATTTAAATGGACCTTTGCCCTTTTTGCTTGCTGTGTGTAAGGGCAGCTCCTGATCTTTGGACTTCATAATCAACCAGTCTTTCTAGCTATTTCCTTTCCCTCTTCATTTTTGCCAAGAACTATTGCAATTGGAGCCATCTCCTCTTCTGCCCATCGCACAGAATGAAGCGCTGTTAGTCTGTAGGAAAATCACTGCAGCCATTATTTATGTGCCATACAGGGTCACTGTGCAATGTACAGCACATCATCCGCTGGGTAAAACAACCGCGGGGCTTAGCCAACTGGGATTTCTATTGTGCTCCACACAGGACATATGTTTCGCTTTTAAATAAAATGTTCCCATTGTAGGCTGAGCTTTTAATAAATTAAGGAGACATCAGCTGTTTCATAGGTTGGAACATAAAAATCATTTGTAATTAAAGTCTTATACATGTCACCAATTATTTAACCCTTGGGCCCACAGGTAAAGGGATTTTTCTACAGATTTTTGTGCTGCCCCCTTTGCGCTGCTGGAACTCTGGTTGGCATAATTTCTGCAATAACCAACATTACCAGAAAATAAACACAGGTTGTTGGATTAGAGAAGATAACACAAATTAATAACCATGGATGTAATACTTCATATAAATGTGTATTTGTTCAGGAAAAACAATCCCTTCCTATTGATTCTGCAGAGCTATTTGTGCCATAACAATGATGTACCCCTACAGGTCAGACAGTCAACCTGCTATCACATCTGCTTAAAGAGCATGTTCCCCCTTTAACAAATATATATATATATTAATATATATAGGTATACCACCATTCAGTGATTGACTGTGATGTCATCTATTACATCTATTAGTATTTTTATATAATCCATGACTAACAGCTGCTTACCAGAAGAACCAGGAAGCAGAAAGAGAGGTAACAGAACATCAGGCAGCATTTTAGGTTAGACTTTTTATCTATTGAAGTTTTTGGCATTGGGGGGTTATTTGTCTAAATACAATATTTCCTTTAAGGTGTAAACTTAAGAAAAAAACATTAAACTACAAGATGTTGCAGAACTGCAACTCTCAACTGTTATTTTTAATTTTATAGCAAAAATGCTGCATTATTTAATTACTACAATAGTATCTTCTTCATTCCATGGGAACACAACACATTTGTCACTGGGCTAGGTACAATCATTACACCCAAGGGTTACTTGTGCATCTGACATCAAACAACCACATTTGAGAATTTCTCAATGGATTTCTCTTAGCTAATACAATCTACATGATCAGTGTATATTAGCCGTAATTGTATCACTTCCAGTGCTGAGACAAGCAGGGAGCCTTATTACCCAAAGTGGAACAGATCCGAGCCTCATAACAATGGGGACTGTAGTAACCTGATTAGCAGCACTTCACAGTACAGGTGTCTGCAGTGAACATTCCAACAAGCCGTTGATTAACAATCTGGAACACTAATGTTATTTCTTGCAGATACGCACTTCAAGCAGGGATGTAAGGCATGTCTGCATATTTAATGTTTTAGTAAATCTCGCCACAGTTACACAGCAAATCAGTACATCAGTTTATCCGCCGGTCAGATCTCCTCGCTCTATTTATTCATTCACCATTTTTACCATTCTCTGACCAGAAATCTTGGCCTGATTTAGTTTGGGGTGTAAAAATCAATTCACCTTTAAATGGCTCAGAAAAGGCTTAGAACAGAGAGCTGGCAGACATGGAAAGAAAGGTGTTCAGGGCTAGGCCACACTCCTGCATTTTTTTTGCGTTTGCGTTTTTTTCAACGCACCGAAAATGCTCGGTGCGTTGCGTTTGCGTTCCGCATTTTAAAATCGCAATCGCATGCATTTTTTTAAATACTTAATGAAAAAAATGAATGCGCAAACACAACAAAATCGCACATGAATTTGCATGCGATTCCGTTTGCGTTGCAGTGTGGCCGTGCCCTCACTGGACACCGGAAGCTTTATTTTTCTATAAAAATGAAAGCTTGTCTTAAAGGAGAAAATGAACAACTTAGCTGTACCCAGTTAAGAATATAAGAAGTTTTAGATTGGATATCTAAAGAAATAGGGGGCAGATCAACAAAAAAATGATACAGTGGTGGTTGGGAAGAATTATAGTTTCCAGTTATGGTCAATTTAAAATAATCTATTTTTAGGTATTGATGCCCTTTAAATCTTTACCTGGCTACAGCTTAAAGAGCGGGGTAGCCAAAAACCCAGGAGCCAGGTAACAAAGCACAAAGAAAAGTTTACCTGGTGATTTACTTTTTAGAGGATTTTCTATGGAACTCACTGCCTAAAAAAGCTAAACTGGCTCCTAGAGTTGTTTGACTGGCTCCTAATGTCAAGAATAATTTGTCCACCCCTAATTTATGTATAAAAACTATTTTATCATAGGTTAGATTTCTCATTGGAATCTTAAAAAGCTCATGGAGAAAACATGTAAATAGTTTGATTGTTCTTTCTCCAATAAACTAAGTTCGTGTAATTTATACAAAAGAAAAGTTGCCAATCTGTAATTTACACTATGTGGTGAAAGCAACTTGCTGTGGTTCCTCCAGGCAGCTGAGCTTGTGGCAATTAAGCAATGTGATCGTGGGTGTGCCAAGCACTGGCGTAAATGTCTGGCACAAGGCATTGACCATTAAGGCCTTTATTCAGTACAGGCTGCTGCCAGATAAAGCCAACAGCCTAATAAATATACATTAACCTCTTCCAACATCCTAATTTACTGCAATATTTATTGTTTTCATTGTGATTACATAATACACACTTTCATCAAAAACGAAACCCTTTATTTCAGTGTTTGTCAACCAGGGGTATGGGGACCCCTAGGGGCCTCAGAAATGTTGCTAGTGGGTCCTCTAGAGATAGTTAGGAACTGTAAAAATAAAGATATTTACATGTATATTTATGGATCTGTTATCTGCGTAAAAAAAAATACATATTGATTATTCCTACCTCCTAACAATGTTTTGTTGAGGAGCTGCAGCAGGTACAGTTTTCATCTGCCAGGTTAGTGTCCTGGTCCTTCCTGTATTAGAGATGGCACTGAAGCCAGAAGGAAGCATATTGGAAGGTAAGAATTACCAAATCCTACTTCCCTGTCCCAAGTCTTTACATTTTAACTGTAAACTGTAAATATATATATATATATATATATGGGCTATAGTTCTTCTTTAAATATATAATCATTCAAAAGAAAAATGGTCGCTACCCTGATTCTGATGTGTTGTGCTGCCTTGCCTGAAATGTATATATGTCTACAGGAAGCCTGTCTTACATTATTGGGACCAATAAAACAAATTGCATTTAAAAAAAAAAAGGGCTTACAATCTAAGCACATTTATTTGACACATACAACCTATCAGTATGTCTTTGTGGGGGTAACTGGAGTGCCAAGAGGAAACCCATGCAAGCACAGCAAGAACATACAAACTCCTTGCAGATGTGTCTAATGGTGGATTCAAACTCAGGACCTCAGCGCTGCAAGGCATCAGTGCTAACCACTGAGCCACCGTTCTGCCCTAGATTTTTATATGTAGAGGTTCCCCAAGACATGGACATGGCTGCCCCATTTAGGTTTTTAGATGTTGCAAATCTGTCATGGGTCATTTTATGATGCTAATAAATGTAAATATGGTTCTGATTCAGCCAAGTTTGAACTTCAGCTGACAGCTCCCCTGCTATAGAAAACCTCATTAAAATGCATTGCCTTCAGCTAGTACATCCAGGATATCCAACCTGTGGCCCCCCGGTTGTTTGAAAACCACAACTCCCAAAGTTCCTTGGTTTTGGGAATGAACATCCCTGTTCTAAATGCTTTAAAAAACCAGTGCAGGAAAATGAAGTTAAACAGATCTAGAATCTGAATCGAAATGCCTGTTATTAAAAGGTAAAACCATGAATGATTACAATAGCAGTACAATGAATGACAGATACTTAGGTTGCAGGTAATTTCTTGCCATGGTGCAAACCTCTGTGTCTGAATCCTTAGCCTAATGTCCTCTTTGCTCTTACCTGCAACTGCCCCAGTTTAAAGTACCAAACTGTATCTATTCAACAGAGACTGAACAGCTAATCAAAAAAGTGACATGAGCAACTAAAACATAAACATGAATGAAACAACTTCCATCACCTTGAGTCATGACCTTGCAGGATCTGTCACTATCCTTTGTGATCACAGATCAACGAATGAAACAAATGTAATGAATAAATGAATCTAAAACTAAAACAAATGTCATTATCTGTGTTTCTTAATAGAAAGCAATGGGCCTGTTCTTCATTAACGGGCTGCAAAGGATTTGATGTCCAACATGTAATATACGATTACAAGGAAAATGTGAAAAGTGCTGTGTCTGTTCTTGTAGTATAAATAGATCTTGTCTAAACAGCTTTATTATCTTCTGTTATAAAGCAAAAAAAAAGGGTTTCCAAATTTAGATTTACATTTGCATTGTATCATTCATCATAATACTTTTTATTATTTAAAGGGCATGTCCACCCATAAATTAAAATACCACACACTGATGTAATAGCTTGTTACGAGCATGTGCAGGGCAATAACGGAATTACAGTCAATCGGGGAGATTCAATATTGCGGGCTCCTGTTACTTACCTTAGCCCGATCCCGAGATACAATAACTGACGTAAACGAGATTAAGTCAGTTATTGCATCGTGGGATCGGGCTAAGGTAAGAGCGTGGGTTTAACGCCTTCCACACAGTACCGTTAAGTGGCGCGCTACTATGTAGCGCAAAACTTAACGGTAGGGGTTTTGCATCTATAGCACAGCGCTATTTCCAAAAACATTTGGAAATGGCGCTGTGCTCTAAAATCCGTCTAAAACCCACATTAACCCGAAATTTCTTCGGGTTAACGTGGGTTTTAGACGGAAAAGCCCTATATTGAATCTCCCCCAATGTAACTAGTAACCTTTGGGAGGATGACCTGCCCAACCAAGTATTACTGCAAACTCCAGGAGAGAGTAAGTCAGTAAGGAGCAGTTGGGCTTCTTTATTTAATCACAGAAGTGTCTGGATTTTTGATTTGATGTAATGAACACATAATTTGTAAAAGTAAATTCAATTTAACTAAATATCGATACGACTGTCATTTGTGTTATACAACAGTACGAGACTTTGAACAAGTCTGTTCTGGAATTTATGAGAAAAATTGCATCAACCTTTCTATTTGATTTTGTTACAATTCCACTGAGGTGAATGAGGATAAAGGAGAAAAAAAGTCTAGATATAAATTAAGTCCAGGTGATTCTCCAGGTAATGCTGATCCAAAACTATATTTTAACCTTCAAAATGTTATTAGTTTCCTAAAATGTATGTTATGCTCCTCCTCTTCTTCCCAAGCTCATCTGCTTCTGGTTGCACCTCCCTGTGAGCTTAATCCTTACTTGGCACACTCCCCAAAGACTTTAAAACCCCAGCAAAAGGGCCATGGGAAGTAGGAAGCAGATAAACTCATAATTGCACAGGAATCACCTGAACTTTATTTATTATTAGAATTTGATTCTCCTTTAAGCAACAATAACAGAGTAACTGCAAAGTGTAGATGAACACATGCGACCACCATAGGAATGCATTGGTATAAAAGTTTGTGATTAGTTAGACTGCAACTGCACACAGAACAAAATGTGTACAAGGTCTAAATATATCAGATCATAAATATCCAATTCTATCCCCAGGTGAGATAAAAGCTGTGCTATGCAATACAATATCCCATTGCGTACACTGGAACCCAGGAATGCAGTAAACTTACTACAATATACATTCGTACAGTGCGATAGTATGATATAGCAATTTTCTAGTTCCCATTTAAAAGTGTCAGATTTAGCCTTCCATTAGCCTTCCAATACTAACAGTTCACAAGAACGCCGGACCACATAAGAGTTGTATGCTACTGTGTGCCAGACTTTTCAGTGACATAAAATTCTACAGTTCCCTGATCCTTGTGAATCCTCCTACGAAAATCCAGCATTTAAATCTCTTTTCCATAACAGCCAAAGTCTACCAACTCTTTTCAAGTCTACCCATCAACTCACAGTAGCAGCCAATAAAAGACTCCTCTCACAGAGCCTCTGGGTCAGGAGAGGGAGGAGGAGGTCACTTGGGTAGAGACAATTGAATACAGCAGCTGTACTTCTCTCTCTTGGCTTCAGGAGCAATAAACGACTGGATACTACTGATCATAAAATCAGATGCCACTCTTTTATGGAACTGCTTAGAAACCTGTCTGGCGCTGCTAGCGGATGGTAAACTCACAGAGATCAGCAAAACAATCCAAATACTATAGATCAACCTAAAAAATGTTTTTACTTAATAATATAAAGTTAAGTTAGTTGTGTAACGAACAAGACAGGTCCTATATTACAGGTATGGGATAGTCAAACAACACAAACTGTCAAGCCAAGATCCAGAACAATTTCTGGGATAACTTTAGACGAACAGGGTCAGGGTAGTTTATACAGATTTGCCATTGGTTATAATAAATGGAAGATTGACAGATTTGTATTTGTCATAGGATAACTGACAGCTGGACACAGGGCAAGTGGATCCAAAAAGTTCTGTTACCTGCTATAAATTACAAAAAGAGAAAGAAATATAGTTTTTCGACAGCAGAACGTAAAATAATATTGGTAGAATGAGAAAATAAATGAAGTAAAGATGGGAAAATGTCAATGTTTTAAAAGGACATTATGCAGGAAAACAAATTCTTCACTTGACATGACGTGCAATACTGGTAGCCTATATTAGTTGCCCAGGCTGTGGTGCAAGGTGGGTAAAATATACCCTTTTAGTTCTTTAGCCTTTTTATTTTGAGCCTCATTCATCTGCAATCAACGAGGTGAGTGGCACCTCTGCATCACAATAAAAGACACACAAACATATGAATTGCCCATTATAGATCCTCTGTGCCCTTCGATAACATACATCAGCAACCTATGTGCGGTACAGTCCCACGAAATGATAAATGGGTTGCAGCTCAGTGTCATACAAAGACTACAAGACTCCTCTCTGGAGACAAAGGTCCAGGAAAAAACATTACCGATTTCTGGCCATCTGTCTCCAGCTGCAGATACCTACTGCCTGTCGCCTGCATCTCCCACCATGTGCTAGTAGATCTCCAGCAGAATAGGCTTCCCTTCAATTTACAGCTCTGGGTTAGGGAATTTCCTCTGCGTGGGAGGCTGAAAATGGGTCTCAACATTCAGGCTGGAGATGTAACGTGTGCATGAAGATAGTTTTCAGCCTTGACACAGATAATAACATTTAGTCTATTATAAGATGCCCCCAACCAGCAAAAAAAAGGGATCATCCCTTTAATTCTCCACACATCCCCTCAGTTGGTTCAATATTGTTTATTAACCCTGGCACCAGTATGGCACCAATATCCACTCTCTCTTGCACTTTATTTTAACTCGCCAAAGGATCATTCATGCACTAAAAAGTGGGGGGAAAGTTTTACATTCTGGCCAGCTCCAAAGGAAAAGTAACGTTCAGTATAAACAACTATCTCCGCTAGAGAAGATTCCGAATAATGGGGCAAGTAGGAGTGATCCGGGGGGATAAGTGGGACCCTCATAACAAATAGGCGGCTACTACCCCCTCCTCTCCTTGAATGTCACTCAGAACAGAAGCACATCAAGCCCTTGTTGTTGTTTAAATCCCCCAGCACACGACAGACCCACTTAACACCCACTTCTATAAATACCCACCACTAGACCTACCGGTGATCTTCAACTACAAATCCCAGCATCCCCCCTCCCCCACACCAACAACATTGGGAGTCAGCTGCAGTTTTCCAGTTCCATGGAATGTTGAAGTGTGATCATTGTATCACTGCAAAACTTGTGAATAAAGCCCTATATGCCCGTTGGGGGTCAGGTGCCCTGTTGATGCGGAGGGTGCCCTAACTTAGTCCCAGTTCATGCACTGCAGGAAAGTGCAAGCTCTTCTGGTCACAGGACCTGCAGGAACTTTCCCAGTTACAAGAGCTGTGCCACCTAAAGTACCCACATGCAGTGCCACCCACACCAGTGACTATGGAAATAAATCAAGATCTAGAGAAGAATCAGTGAAACTTACCACATCCAGTTGCACCTGAGGGTCTAACACATCCAGGGACGACCCCCCTTCCCTTCACTGTAGCACCAGCTCCATATGCTGCACTATTCAGCCAGTGCCTTTCCCTGGCTGGGAAGGAGAATCATTATACAATGGAGGAGGTGGGGAGAGAGAAGAGGAAAAAAAATCCCCACTGTGATGCTGCCTGAGCTCCCAGCACTTGCCATAAAATAAAATGACGTTAGGAGAAGCTCTAGAAAAGCTCCTCTCTGCCCTGTGGCTCACGTCAAAGCTCCGCCTATGTCCCTAGTAGAACTTCCCCTCCTCTGCTGCCACTGTCTTTCCTCCCTCCCCTTGTTGGTGCTTTCTCCCTTCCCCCCTCTCCTCCCCCTTTGCTGCTCAGATCTGCAGCTCTAGGTTGAGACTGGAGTGTCCCAGCAGCTGCTCGGGGCACAGCACTGGATTCTTTTGGGTGATGTGACCCCCCAGGCCTTTGATGCAGGGACATTTAAATGATATTATGCTTGGGGAGGGTTAAACTGGGCTTCATGTGGCCCTGCTGCACTGCTGCAGGAACAACATGGAGGGAAATTACCATTGACAGGGAGGCCTCTCACATACCATATACATGTGTCTCTAGTCCCTAGAGAGCAAGATATTAATGCAAATCTGCTGCTAGAGAGTGCTGTGTGGTGGCAGGGAGCATAGCACAGGCTGCTGACCTGTCAAATTGCTCTCCTTTGCAGCCAGTGTAAGAGATCAAGTAGGAGGTGACTTTAAACAGACGCTTTATTAATTTTACTGAATACATTTAGTTATCTCAAGCGGGTACATAAACAACAAATCCCACCTGCCACCACTGTGACCACTCACAGGGATGATCTAAAAGTTGGAAGAAGGTTTGTGTAGTGTGTCTGTTTTAAATCTAATTTTCAAAGATGTTGTTCAACTAAAAGTTTCTGCAGTAGAAGTTTATAAAATTTCAACACAAAGGGCTAGGCTACACTGGCGTGTTTCCAGGGCACGTTTGCATGTGAGAATTGCATGCCAATGCATTACAATCACCTGCAATATGATTTACATCACAGGTCATCTGTTTTTTTTGTATGGATCACATGGGCTCCGAGAATGGAATATTGGGCAAATCACATCACAAACAGTAACAAGCGTAAAACGTGGTGCACTGTGATCATGCTTTACACACATGTTACTGTGTGTGGATAGTGTCTGCAGCCTTATACAGTCTGTTTATTTAACCGAAAAGTACCGTATATACTCGAGTATAAACCGACTCGAGTATAAGCCGAGGTTCCCATTTTGCCTCCAAAATCAGAAAACCATGATTGACTCGAGTATAAGCCGAGGGTAGATAGTTGCCCTTTAAATGTACAGTAATCCCATACAGTAACCCTAATACCTTTCCACTGTAGAAGTTTGGAAACTACAACTCCCAGCATGCTTTCGTTGCTGGGAGTTGTAGTTACCAAACATCTATAGTAGAAAGGTATTGGGTGTTACTGTATGGCCTACTGTCCCCCACCCTAGAACCCCCCAGTTCACTTACCGTACCTGGCCAGTCTTCAGTCTTCATCTCTCCGCCGGCTGCCGCTCGCTCTGTGCAGTTCCCAGTACTGCACCCGCATCATCGCGCACCCGCGAAGAACTACTGGGAACTGCCGGCTTTCCTTCCTGACTCGCGGCTGCATCTGGAATTAAGGTAAGTTTTCTCTTGACTCGAGTATAAGCCGAGGCAAGGTTTTTAGGTTGATTTTAAAACCTAAAAACCTCGGCTTATACTCGAGTATATACGGTACCTAATAAAATATCTACAGCTGGTCATGCTAGTAATTAGTCCTCTGATATTCTATTGCATTTTATAATACTCAGTGCTGGATTACACAGTGCTGCAGAGGTTTTGTGAGTGTGGGTGTTAAATTTGTGTGTTTTTTTGTACTTTGTCATCGTTTGGAATGAATACCATAATGATGATGTAATAGGGGGCTATTTTGGATTCAGTTTTTTTTTTATAATTGTCTTTATAATGTTTTTTTAAACAGAACGTTGTGACCCAAGATTCCACCAAAACCAAGAACTTCCTAGAGTAAGTGAAAGGAAACACAGTTTTGATGCTGTTCCTGATTCTTAATGATTTACCCCACTTGGTGTCATACTTGCGTCTTTGTGGTGGTTGTCATTTGCAACTTAATGAAGAATCTACTAATGAAATAAAGTCAATGAAACCAGTCCAAGCATGCTTTCCAGCTTTACTCTTCACTAAAATTACTACTGCATGCAGTTCCCCCTGTGACAACATGGCCATTGATTATACAATGAATAACTGAGCATGCACTGAATAACTGAGCATGCAGTGCACAAGCAACACAAGGGTTAATGTGCAGCTTTAACACAACACACTCCAAGCACCACTTTCAGCCTTAAGCTGGTCATGCACATGCACAATAAATACCTTTATATTACACAGTATAGTGCTTGTTCCGCTACCTCTTGTGCATATGGAGTTCCTCTAATTCTTGTGTATTTGGATTTATTATAGGAATTGTTGGTTTTGTTTTTCCATTTTATTCAACAGGTTTTTTTTGCAGTGGTCACATGATGTGTGACATAGTTGTGTGTCTGTAATAAAGAAATAATACAAAAGAGACACAAATATAATGTATTGGTCACATTGTCACATCACTGAGTTTGTATGCTTTGTGTTGCATTGCCTTTTTTAACACACTGCTTGCTGCAGTTTATTGCGATAATGCACTTAATAAAAGTCTATACGGAAGAGGGAAAAAAAATGCACAAAAATGTTACCGCAGAAGCAAATAGCATTGCCAAAACGCTTTTAGGGCTAGGCAACACTGACGCGTTTTTAGCGCTTCTGCACATGTGAATTTGGTCACCATGGCAATTCGGGAATGCAAAAATTCCTGTGATTTCCCATGCGCACTTGTTTGTGTTTTGTGTGCACCATTTTTTACACAAATGCATGCGTTTTTATAATATTACATTACAAAAACGCATGCGCAAACACGGCACAACAATGCACAGAAATTGCACGCTCACAATTGCGTGCGTGATTTAGTGCGTTGTAGTGGGGCCTCAGCCTAAATCCCAATGCAGTTAGTTTCCGTGCATTTTGTGTATTCCTCCAACTGAGGGTGAGGCCACACTGCAACGCACAGGAATCGTGCAACAAATCGCGAGCGTTATTGCACTCGATTGTGTGCGCGATTCTTGTGCATTTTGCGTTCGCATTTTGCTCATGCGTTTTTGCCGTTGTGCGTTATGGAAACGCATGCGTTAACCAAAAATAGTGAACGCATGCTGGAAATCGCGGGAATTTTTGGGTTTCCGTGATTTCCATTTTAGCAAAAATCGCGGGCGCAATCGCAAAACACGTGCAAAAATGCGCTAGTGTGGCCTCACCCTTAGGGCTAGGCCACACTAGCGCGTTTTCGCACGCGTTTCGCGCTCGCGTGTGCGCCCGCGATTTTCGCTAAAATGGAAATCGCGGGAACGCGAAAATTCCCGCGATTTCAGATGCGCATGCGATTGCGTGTCTGTTCGCGTTTTGGTAACGCATGCCTTCACCATTTTTGGTGCGTTAACGCATGCGTGTCCATAACACGAAAAGGCGGAAACGCGAGCGCGAAACGCGCAAGAATCGCGCACACAATCGCGCACTAATCAAACTTGGTGTAAAGGGGAAAAGTTGGTTGCCTTTGAATAGCAAGTTAAACAATATCCAGATTATGAAAGGTCAGATATGTACCAGAATAACATTGGGAATACATTTTACATTGTGTGACTGTAGATGTGCAGTTTGTTGTAAAAACACAGATATCTATTCATTTGAATCCTTTTTTTTACCCAATAATTCCAAATCAGTCACCTTTGCACTCATCATTTATGCATCTAAGCACATGCATGTAAAAGGGTCACCAAATAGTTTTATTTACCTTAAAGGGACACAAAAAAGATGAATTTATGTAGCTTCCAGATGGATCTATAATTCACAGGGAGGTAAGATTGCTTATTCCTACCTCCTTGTAAAAATATAGCACCACGGCTTCTGAACAGCAGATGGTGTACTGTCCTGACCTGCCTGCTTTCTTCTGTGCATGTGCACCTATAAGATATCATGCTGATTAGCTGTTCAGAAGCTGTGAAGCTTAATTAAAGGAGAGAGTTTTTAAAAAAAAAAAAACAGTTAAAAATGGTGCTAATTTTGCCCCAACCAATCAGATGTTAGCTTTCAAATGGTAAATAACATCTGATTTGTTGAGGCAAAATTAGCACCATTTTTAACGATAAGAACTTTTATTACATCTCCCTAAACAATCTTATTCAGGAAGGCCATAACCTGGCAGATGAAAACTACCGTATTTACTCGAGTATAAGTTGAGGTTTTTAGGCTATAAAAATAGCCTAAAAATTGAACCTTGACTTATACTCGAGCCACTTACCTGGTCCTGTATTCTGGCTGCCAAACGCTTCCGCATTTACTCTTTTGAACGCTGATGTCCCTACTCGTTGATGTTCTCACTTCCTGGCGCCGAGTAGTGATCTAAGGCGCCGCCGCACTAGGAGACAGTGGATGCGGAGCAGCCAGATTGCAGACTCTCCTCCTCCTCCTTACAAGTTCCTCCTTACAAACAAGGAAAGTCCTCTGCCCATAAACGAAATCTTCTCTCCAAAAGGCAAGTCCTCTCCTCCACTGATCTTGGGGGGAGTCCAGTTCTTTAAACTGCAGATGTATTGAAACTACAACTCCCAGCAACTAAAGCATGCTGAGAGTTGTAGTTTCTGGAGTGGCAATGAATTAGGGAGTTACTGTGTGGGATTACCTTTACCATTTAAAGGGCAACTAATACTTTTAAAAAATACAGAATCGGGAGGATGGTATCTATTGTAAAACATTGCCTTCTTATTCTGTATTGTTTTGAGGCTTTAGTTGCCCTTTAAATGGACAGCAGAATTCCCATACGGTAGTCCCACACAGTAATAGCCATACTGGATTTTGCTATAACTGTATGGGATTACTGTATGGGAATTCTGCTGTCCATTTAAAGGGCAGCTAAAGAATACAGAATCAGAAGGAAGTAGTGGTCATAATTTCTACCCTCGACTTGTATGTATGTATGTATATGTTTATTTATATAGCGCCACTTGGGGACTTAGAGCTGTACAGTATAAAACACAATACAGGTCATACAAGGGGGATAAATACATAGATAGTTCAGTACATAAATATATAACTTATATAAATAGAAGTGCTAGGGCTTTGCCACAAGAGGTAATGAGGTCCCTGCACCATAGAGCTTACAATCTAGTTAGGTGGGTAACACACAGATACAATGGAATGGGTGCTGGAGTGAGATGTATGCAGTGCAAATAAAACAATCATATACTGTGCTGGTTACATGATAGGTAGGATGTAAGGATAGATTTAAACCTGCTAATTGAGGTTTCTTGACGTAGAGAGAGGGGAATAGAATTCCAGAGGATGGGAGCTACAAGAGATAAAGGTTTAAAGGGCAAGTCCAGCCCTAAAATGAAAACTTACATACAGGTAAATCACCCCCCAAATCCCTAAACACTAATAGTTTGAAATGTGAAATATATAAGTCTAACCTGAAATCCTGCACAATGTCCTGTTTCCCGTTTCTGCTTCCAGGTTCTTCCAGTTAGTAACTGTCAGTTATGGATTTGACAGTTGACATCACAGCCAATGACTGAATGTTAATCCCCTAGCTGCCTCTCTTCTGAGCATGTCCAGGCTCAGTACCTGCTCAGTACAGGTTTCTAAATTGCTCAGTTTCCATGAGCAATCCAGAAGCATAGCAGGCATACAGTAATGAATTCTTAGGACAAAGTATGATATATCAACATATTTTAAAGAGGCCGTTCTTTCTAAAAGATGTTCTTATGAGGGTGGAGTTGTCCTTTAAGGTGAGAGGAAGCAGTCCGAGTGGGGGGTCTGTACAGGAGCTGGTTCTGGGATGAGCGGAGGGTACGGGCAGGAACATATGGGGAGACTAGAGAGGAAGTATAAGGAGGAGCAACAAAGCGAAGGGATTTAAATGCTAGGAGAAGGATTTTGTAAGTAATGCGCAGTTTAATGGGGATCCAGGTTGTTGTACGGTACAGAGGAGATTTGGGATCCGGTTTATTAAAGAGCAAAACAATACGTGCGGCAGAGTTAAGTATAGACTGAAGGGGAGAGAGGTGGGAAGCAGGAAAACCAGAAAGTAGTAGGTTGCAATAGTCTAGGCGCGATAGGAGGAGAGCATGGATAAGCATAGCGGTGGTTGGGAGAGAAAGGAACCTGCGAATTTTGGCTATATTGCGAAGGAAGAAGCGGCAGGTTTTCGCAACATAGTTAATGTGGTTAGAAAAGGAGAGAAAGGAGTCAATAATTAGCCCTAAACAGCGTGCCGATTGGATAGGGGAAATGGGGGTATTGTCAGCAGAGATGGAGAAAGATGGGACAGGACCATGTTTAGGTGGAAAAACGATCAGTTCAGTTTAGATAAGATTTAATTTGAGGTAGCGTTGAGACATCCAGGAGGAGATGGCAAGGAGGCAGTTGGAGACACATGATTGGATGTCAGGAGTTGGCGTAGGGGTGGACAAGTAGATTTGTGTATCGTCTGCATATAAATGATATTTGAAGTCAAAAGAGGTAATAACATCTCCCAAGGAAATAGTGTAGAGGGAGAACAATAAGGGTCCAAGAACAGACCCCTGCGGGTCCCCCACACCAAGAGGAACTGGAGAAGAGGTATTGCTAGCATAAGATACAGAGTAAGTTCTGTCAGAGAGATAGGATAGAAACCAGGATGCCACTTAATTCCGAATGCCCAAAGAGTGAAGTATACGCATACGGAGGGAATGATCGACTGTGTCCAAAGCAGAGGAGAGGTCAAGGAGGATAAGAATAGAAAATTGACCATTGGCCTTTGCACTTATACTGAGTCAATCAGCTTTTACTAATTTTTCAGGTAAAAATAAGTACCTCGACTTATACTCGGATTGACTTATACTCTAGTATATACAGTATTTGGCTGTAGCTCCTCAACAAAACATTATTTGGCATAATTAATCCAACCTCCCTGCACCAGGTACTTTCATTTTTAAAAAGTTTATTTTACACTATAGTTGTCCTTTAAAGCAATTAGAATTGAAATAAGAAAATGTTCTATAAAATGTAATTCTACAAAAATGTTATTTCTATTGAGCAATCAATCAGGACACCCCATGTTTAGTCCCATTTAATTCACACACAAATGAATAACATCAGTTGCACATGATTACCCCCTTCAGCCAAAGGGGGTAACACTGACTATTAGTGGGTTTGGTGTCCTAACCCCTCAGTTTATCAGGGAGATTCAATAAAAGTTCTAATCGTTAAAAATGGTGCTAATTTTGCCCCAACCAATCAGATTTTAGCTTTCAGATGTTAAATAATATCTGATTGGTTGGGTCAAAATTAGCACCATTTTTAACGATAAGAACTTTTATTGAATAACCCTGAATATCTTTAGTTTAATGAGTAAATCAAGGTTCATTTTTGTGATGTATCTGCAATTTAATTATTTTCTTTTTCAGAGATAAAAAAACAAACAAAATTTGAAATTGATATGTGAACATTTGTTAATAAAGAACTGAATATTTAATGGAGTGTCACATGACTGTAGCTCTCAGTGCATAGCGAATGGGGTTTACCCATTCCGAATCTTTAATGCCAGCTGTCTGCTGGCGTTAAAGACCGATGGTGGTTGCGCAACACCGTTTTTTTGTACCGCCGCAACTGCTGTAAGTTATGCCTTAAAGTCACACTAACCTTTTACATTTATGGCTCTTCGTACATAGTCCTGATAATATTTTGGTGTCTGGCAATTGTTTATTGAATGTTTTTTTTATGTCAACTTTATGTTTAACATGCATTACATACACATAACATCCATGTCCCTTTAAAAACATGAAAACCCTGCCAAGTAAATATAGTTTTCTAAAAGCATTCCCTGGTTATAACTAGAAAAAATTGAAGACAGTATTTTTGTTGCTAAATTAACTTTCAGGATCACGTGGTTTTAGTTTATTTTGATACTGTATGTGTTTGGCCTCCGATGACCCTATTCGCTATAAATAAATTGAAGACAGCACGTTCAAGTCTATCGATTTGTTCATGGATTGTTCCCCTTAACTGGAAGGGACCTTCAGCTGCTATGTTGATGACAACACAAGACTGGGAAGTCTGTTCCAGATGTGCACACAGGGGGAACGCAAATCCACCAAGCAGCAGTTAAGATTAAGCCTTATTATTACTAGTGTATTGCAGAAATTGCACTTAAAGGCTGAGACCATACTATGCTGGACAGCAACATGGGAACTTCCTGTTTGTGCAATGATCCGTAGGATAGTCCTCAATCGGAGTGCATGGAAGCCACAAATAAATTGGTGATCACATGCACTGCTCTGAGTGATGGTTAGCACTTGTGACCTAGCCTGTGTGTATTCCTATTACACAAAATGATATTTTCTGTTATATAAAGCCATGGCAAATTATTTTGGCAGTGACACAAATCTTTTGGTCTGCAAAATTTGCATCTTCAATTTTTGTGGTGTCCATTCACATAGGTACTGTTAAGGATCTTCAGGGAGAGTCCCTGCAAACCCTTCACTGGACGCAGAGTCTAAGTGTCTGTCGGTCTTCTCCAGAGCCTCTGATGGTGAGGATGTTGTGCGGCAAGACAGACACCAGGTTGCGGTTCCAGATCAAAGCTCACAGAAACCCACCCGCAGTGTAGAGAAGCAGCTGGTAGTAGACACAAGTAAGGCAGCGACAGGAGCACTGTAGATAAGAGTACCTGAGTGGTAAGGAGACCACTCCAACAATCCTGGAACCAGGGAAATGGGCACCGGTAGATGGTCGGGATACTGGGGACTGCACAGGCAGCGGGTGAAGTCCGGGGGGCAATGGGTACCAAGGGCTGAACTGGTCCTGGAACTGAGTGCAGGCTGGATGTAATGGAGACCAAGGCTGAACTGGAACTGGGTGCAGGCTGGATGGATGGATACCAGGCTGAAACTGTGCAACTGGTGCAGGCTGGATGGAATGGAGACCAAGGCTGAACTGGAACTGGGTACAAATCAGACACGAGCAAAATACGACAAGGGGAGCTGAAGACAGAACCAAACTAATTCTGAACTGGCAGCAAGAAGCCAGCTCAAGCAGGGGCCTTAAAAGGACCCTCCGACGTCATCATCCGGCGTCGGAACGTGCTCGCCCACGTCCGCACGCACGTCTAGGAGGTGGGATCTTCAACGCCTGAGCCGGACGCCGGACTCCACGCCTTTGGCCCATCACTGCGGACGTGCCCGCGCACCCATGGCGCGCATCTCCGCGCGACAACGCGGGAACGCGGCCACAGGTAAGCACCGGGGTCTTACATGCTTATTTTCCAGTTATCATGCTCACAGCTTTCCAGCCTTCCAACAACACTATATAATTAGCGTATTTTACATACATTTTATTTTATCTGTTTCTAGCAAAAGATAAACAATGTAATATCCCACACAATGGGGTAAAATAAACTGTAATGTAATACCAGGTTAGCAAAAACCAACGTGTTACCCTCCATGCTCCTTACCTGTCAGGTTCTGCATCACAAGAACTAGGAAGGAAGAGGGTACGGTAAGTATTACATCTCCCTGAGAGTTTCTAAATGTACCTGTGTTGTTTGCATTTGCTGTGGTGGGTCAGCAGCAATTATTTTAGAAATTCACAGCCCATGAGGAAATAGGACACAGGTTCAAACCCAGACCTTCTTATAAAACAATACAAAACAGTTAACTGATTTGACTGTATTTTTTTTAAATTCTATTCCTAGCAAAAGATAGGTTTCCCAACGTAGCTGTATTCTTTGCAAATATGCTCAGCTGCCTAAAGTTCTAATTTTAGAAATACAGCCCATGAGGTTGCAGGTTTTATACTTAAAGGGGAAGTTCAGTGCAAATACATATGCTTTTAAGAAAAAAGAGCAGTATTTTTCCATCCCAATGACCTTAACCTGCCCATTCAGAATTCTGTATGTATATAAGCAAATGCTTCCGAAATACTGACTTTCTGTTTGCAGGACCCCTAATAGAGACCATTATAAACTTGTCAATGACCCAGTGCCTGGGTTGATTCAGTTGCTCAGAAGAGATGTGAGCATGCTTGACCCATCCAACATCCAATCAGTAAAAGTTACTGTTAGTAACATTCCAAGTGCATTCTGGAAAACGATGTAGTACTGTAAGAAGGGTTTTCCTTAAGACCCCCCCCCCTCTCTCAGGTATGGATTAAGGTATGGTATAAATGCAACTAAGCTTTGGGGGTTGGTTTTTTTGCAAATGTGTTTGGATACAGAGATTTCCACTGTTAAATCTGAACACATACAGGGAGATTAAATAAAAGTTCTTATCGTTTAAAATGGTGCTAATTTTGCCCCAACCAATCAGATGTTAGCTTTTAAATGTTAAATAAGATCTTATTGGTTGGGGCAAAAGTAGCACCATTTTAAATGATAAGAACTTTTATTGAATAACCCTGTGTGTTTTCAGCACTGTTAATTTTCTGTTCTGTGTCTGAGAGGCAGAATCTGCTGTAGCATGATTTGTACCAGAGACAGGTTTCTGTCAGCTACTAGGAAGCAAGAATCCAGGTTCCTTGCTTTTTTTACTTTTTTCACCCCCGAGCGGAAGGGGGCAGGGGGGGCGTGATATAACAGTGACATCTCGGTGGGTGGGAGGAGGTGGAGTTGGGGGCATGATCACACCCGGAGACATAAATGGACACGGAGTGGGCGTTCTGCAGGCAGGGCTGCCTGGGACAGTGTTTGGACGGGATTTCAGCCCTGACATTGCGACTTGGTATTTTGTCCCCCTGTGGTTGCAGAGTCTGCTCTATTGGTAGTTACACCCCTGTGCCATACTCACACATATATTAAGAATCCTGCAGCCACAACTGCAGATTGAAAATGTTTCTCTACAATGCCGATTGTAGAAAGTTATAATTGGATTTAAATTTGTATTTTCATTAAAGGGACACTATACTGAAAAAATGACTGCCTCATCCTAATCTATAATTGAATACATGTAGTAGAACTGATTTGCGTGTGTTGCTGCATGCCTTCAATCTAGCACACATTTTGATTAGGAGCAGTATCCCCCCTCCCTCTTTTAACCACTCCCACTTCCATCTGACCTGACTTTTTTCCCACAAACCAATTGTCAAGCCTGCACACAGCATACAGCATTCCAAGTGTGAAAAATCTGTCACTATTCCAGCTACAATAAAACTACTCACTGAAGAATAGCAAGGAACTTGACTGACAGCTGAAATATAAGAAGTTTTAGATTGGATATCTAAAGAAATAGGGGGCAGATCAACAAAAAAATGATACAGTGGTGGTTGGGAGGAATTATAGTTTCCAGTTATGGTCAATTTAAAATAACCTATTTTTTGGTATAGATGCCCTTTAATAATCCTGTAAATCTGAATTCTGGCCATCTGCAAACAGAACCAACGTGGACAATTATGATAGTGCCAGATGCTCATAAAATCTGAACCTGTGTTTAAAGGCGGGAGTTTTTAGAAACAGCTGCCATAGGTAACCATAACAGGATTTATTGTAGATGTCAGCGTCTATGAATAATGAAACATCTGTTAACCTCTATTTAGGTCAGAGAGCTGTAAAAGTGATTTGTTAAATCTTTGTGCATTTAAATCTCAAAGGAAATTTGCGAAAAACTGCATTTTTGCAGCACAACTCACAATCCATGTTTTCTAACAAGTTAAGCTGGGTACACACAGTAACGATAAAGCCCCGATACCGTCGGATCCGACGGTATCGGGGCTTTATTGTTACTGTGTGTACGTTCGTTTCCCGTTCGTTCTCCTATAGGGAGTCTAGCGCGGCCGATGGAAACACACAGTCCCGAGCGTTCTCCCTATAGGGAAAACGCTCGGGACTGTGTGTATGCAGATCTTTGAAAGATGGCAGACAGGAGATCCTGTCTGTCATCTTTCAGAAATCTGTACTGTGTGTACCTAGCTTTAAACATCATCCCGTCATGTTATGCAGATTACATGGGAGGGTTGTGATGTTTAATTAATAAAAATTTAAAAAAATTTTTTTAAAAAGGATTACTAAAACACAAAATTAACTATTTCTCCCCAAAATCTATAATTGTATGTGAGATAGGAACAAGTATTTCTACCTACTGTTTTGCTGTCATTAAGGAGCTAATAGCTGTACTGCTAGCTCTCTCTAGTCTTGCTTTATAGAAAAGTAGGATCCAGGTTGGATGATCCATTTCCTACCTGTAACAATATTTGTTTTCCAAGTTAAGGTTAACTTACCTTGCAATGTTCTCACAGTGTTCTTTAAATTGCCAGGCTTGATCATTGTGCAACCAACGTTACTGCCAAGTTCCCAACGATGGGCCAACGTAAGAACTGTCTCTTCCACAGGTGCAGACAATTTGACGCTAATTGGATCGAATAACAAATCGACTCTAACATCTGCAAAGTGTTTGTCCACCTTAAGGCAAGTAAAGTGAAAGCAAAACACTGACAGTAAACACTTCTGGGATACTTGTACCTACCGCCAATAAAATTAGTGGTAATTCAGTGGAAAAATAGTTAATTTGGGTGTTATTTGGTCCTTTTAACGGAACGACTGCTAGCAGGTAGAGATGTCCGAACTTCGAAAAATCCAGTCCGCGCGAGGATCCGCGGATTTTCGGGAAAATCCGAAAATTCGAAAATCCGCGAGCGGACCCGTTAAAACGTATTAAAATGAAAGTTCGGCAAAATCCGCATTAAAAGTGGTCTCAATAGCCTTGGTAACGTACACTTAACCACTCAGGGACCTGGGTAATGGCCTTAGAAGCACGTATAAATGCCAACAATACCTAAAAAGTACAGTCCGCTAGCGTGACTTTAAAAAAACGGTATTTTTCGAAAATACGAGGATTCCCGTAAAAACGAAGATTTCCGTAAAAAACGAGGCTTTCTGTAACTATGATAGCTGCCATTGGCTAATTTGGATCATGTGGCTTGCTCCGTCTTGAAAATTTACACGAATTACTCGTTTTTACGAGTATTCTCTAGTAACCATGTACATGTGATATATTATATGGACAGCACTCATGTACATGTAACAGTACAAACCATAAAAGGTAAGAAGGAAACAGAAATCCTGTTTTTCCTGAAATGCTAAATATCCAGATTACTGAAGATCAATCTATCAATTAACAGCCCTGTCTTCTCAATGCCAAAAATAAAATGATTTCATTCAAACAGATTTTAACCATTACATGACTGAAATTAGCACCAGCATAAAAAGTGCCATGGCTTTGGTACCCTGACGTAATACAAGATCCTTTCTTGATTTTGTCATAAAATAAACGTCTCTGTAAATATTTCCAACAGCCACTGATGTGAAGCGTTTGAATGGAAATTCTCCTTTCAATTCAATTATTTTCCTACTGAAAGGAGCAGATTTCCAAGAGAGTTTCAATAGGTCAAGCAAAGAAGTGTCGCAGCCTAATTAGCTGGATTCATGATCTGTAACATGAGTATTCTGGTAACAGCCCCATTAGATCCGTGGGAGCAATGGATCATGCTTTTAAAGAAACAAGCCATCAAAGTGAATGATGTGGCTCCTTTACCTAGAAATTAACCTGCAATAGACAAGTGAAGCAATTAGTGGCTTTGAAAATGTCAAGTCTTGCTCTTCACTTCTGTTCTAAGTGCTCCTGCTAAGCCTTTCCACATATCAACAAAAAAGGCTAATGAGCATGAGGAGTGTGGCCAACTGGATGTTTTCTTTTATCTTGGATGTTTCATGTTGTCCCAGTCAATGACAGGTGTCAGACTATGTCATGTGCAGCTGATAACATTAATCACTCAGTTACTAATGGCATTAGACCCACTGTGGAAAGGCAAACAGACTGCACATTTCTGTTTTAGGAAAGGAGGCCATTTACATGTGACACGATGGTATCAGCTCCTCTAGTTCCATTGTAACTTTGAAAAGAAGGAAGGAAACACCACACTGCTGGTGGACATGTCCACTGATTAGAACTACACCAGTAACCCTACGATTCTTTTAAGAATCAGGCCCACTCCCTGTCGTGCATCTCTCACAATCCCCATCCCCTTCAGCACATCTTCCATCCCCACATCCTGGATGCATTTTTGAATCCCCCCCGCCCACCTCTTTCCCGCACGATCTGAAAAGCGGTACTGCACAGTGTCCGTGGTGCGTCCGTAACTACAGGTTTGGATATAAGTTGGCAGAATTGCTTGGACTTAATCAACTATTAAAAACTAATGTCTCTCTGAATCCATGGACAGACCCTAAATGCGGCTGGAAATAAAGCAGCATGGTATATTTGTGAAGCCACGTGGTGTCTCCTGGCGGCTTCCTGGGGAAATCTACTTCCCACAAGGAGCCGAATCTCTCTATATAAAATTCAGGGTATGTGTGTATGTTAATAAAAAAACTTCTGAATGCCTGGGATGATTTTGATGACACTTGGTACAAATATGTTTCAGGATCTGGAAAAAAACTTTTACAAACCACCCTTTTTTCAACCCCTTTAAAGGGCATGTCCACCCTTAAAAACTGTCGACTTGTCGGTTATCTGCCTGCAACCCCCAATTGCTATTTGTATCAGTTTATTACATGTATTTGTAATCAGATATTTAGTATGTTCTATTCCGTTCTTACAAAGGTATCTGCCTCTTCCCTCTGTTCAAAGAGCTCTTTATTAGCTGGAGCATGTGCAGAGGGGGCAGCAGGGGAAACTCCAGACAATCACTGCTGTGGTGTCAGCAGTCACAACCTTGGTTGACTGCATGGAGGGAGGGGCCAGCTTACTCTGCCAGATTGGAGACAATAATTATCCTTAAAGGACAATTATTCTCACCTTCCCTCCGCTCCTCTTCTTTGGTCAGTACCTTCTACCCAGGGTGAGGACCTGGACCACTAGGTCCTTACCCCTGGGTTCGCGTAACTTTGCGAAAACCATTCAAAACCAGAAAGCCCACTAGAAAATGATGTCAAGTTAAAAATGACCACCTCACATTTACCAAGAAGTCAGCCATGTCTTATTTAGAATTTCTCAATTGGAATTTTCTTTTGCACTGCACATTTGCCTTTCTAATGTGCGTTCGCCTTTCCAATGTGCGTTCGCCTTTCCAATGTGCGTTCGCCTTTCTAATGTGCGTTCGCCTTTCTAATGCGCGTTCGCCTTTCTAATGTGCGTTCGCCTTTCTAATGTCGCTTTTCCAAGGCATATTTCATTCTAATGCGCGATTGACCTTCTAATGCGCGTTCGCTTTTTCAAGGCATATTACCCATTAGAATGCCTTTTCGCTCAAACAATGACTTTTCACCACCTTCAGGGTCGCGCTAATCTTTCGCTCTTTTTAACGCAAAAAACACCTTTCGCTCTTTTATAAATCGCGTTATGCCTTTTCGCTCCCTTATCGCTAAAATTACCATTGCGAAGTAAGGCGAAAAGGGTTTTAGCGATAGCTCGCCGGAAACGGTTTCGCCATTCGTTAACGCTACCTTTATAAATAGCGTTAACTGTCTTTTTGGCGAAAACCCATGCGAAAAGCGAATGCGAAAACATTTCGCTACTTTTCGCTCTTTTATAAATATGCCCTTATGTGTTGTCGCTCCCCATGAAACAATATTGGGAGGTAGGAAAAATCAATCCTACCTCCCTGCCCCAGGTACTTTTCATTTCTAAAATGTTTAGTTTTACAGTCTAGTTGTCTTTCAAGGGTGGACATGCCCTTTAAATTTATTGGGGATGAGCTGTGACCTCTGTGCTGCCATCTGTTGGTGAATCAAGTGATCAACCTTCCAAGAGGGCAGATAGACAAATATGTTGTTATGTAAGACGTCTGTTTTTTTCATATGGGGAACACAGAAGTTGGAGGGGAGACACAGGAGAATAGGAGACACATTCATTTTGACCAATTTCATGAAACTTATCCTTGACATTCTTAGAACAAAAATTTGTTCTTATAAGGTTTTGGATTTTTTTTTCCTGTTTTGTCCATTTAACGTTGTTAGGGACCTCCTAGTGGGTGGACCTCACTAGACGTTTTATTCATCATATTTGTGGATATGGGAATGATAGTTCAATGTTGTCCAGGTTCTGATTGCTACAGTGTTTGTTTTTAATGTCTTTATTTCATTCTCTGTGTAGAAAAACGAAAAACAAATGCAAAAAGAAGGCCGAGATCTGGCTTGTTGGATGAATTCCGTGATATTAGGCTTTAATTTTTCTTTAACTTAAATAACAACTAGGGATGGACTAGAACTAGAACCATATTTTATGAGTTGGTACGAACTCTGACTTTCAAGAGCTCTCTGAACTACGAACCTTCGGGGTTTCCTGAACTCGCGGACAGATATTCAATAATTATTGAAAATCTGAGGATTCTCGAATTTTCGAATCGATAACCCTCGACTTTAGCGTAGAACACCTATACTTTACATTGTAAGATACTTCTCTAGTAAGTTGTATATATTGTTCATGTAAGAAAGAGACTCTGTAACTTTAAGACTGAGTAAGGTTTGCTGCCCTTGTATCCTTAGTAAATACAAAATTAAAAATAGGCTCTACAATCCAGCAAGGGCCTCACCATTAAGGATGGCCGGTTCGCGGATCCGAACCCGGATCTGCCGCGGATTTATCCCGTTTGCGAACGGCGGATTTTTCCGGAAAATTTTTGAAATTACGAGTTGTCACACAATTTCGAAAATTTTCGAAAATACGAGAAAACACGTAATTTCGAAATTTTTCGAAAATACAAGGATTTATCTTATTTCCATAAATATATATTTTCGAAAATTTTCGAAATTATGATTACATGTATTTTCAAAAATACATATTTTCGAAAATACAAGTATTTTTCAATTTTATGGGTCCGCTCGCGGATTTTCGAATTTTCTGATTTTTTCGAAAATTTGCGGATCCTCGAGCGGACCGGATTTTGCGAAGTTCGGACATCTCTACTCACCACCACCCAACAAAATTGGAACACATCAAAAGGAAAAGGACTGGAGAGAGCCAACTGCAGGTATCAAACCACTCCGTGTCAAGGAACTTCATTTAGAAGGAGTAGGACAACATGTTTCAGACCATGAACAGTTCATTTATCTTAACTGCACCTGATGAAGGACATGTTCATGGTCTGAAACATGTGCTACTCCTTCTAAATGAAGTTCCTTGACACGGATGGTTTGATACCTGCAGTTGGCTCTCTACAGTCCTTTTCCTTTTGATGTACTCTGTAACTTTAAGGGAAGTTCTACATATTCTCTTCCCTTTTGAAAAATCAGTTGATTTCATACCCTTTGCTGTTCCCTGCTGTTGACATTAGTGAGCTGACATTTCAGGTTCTGTAACGGTCCTTCTTCCCAGGATGCACCACATCCTTGGAATGTTCCTAACAGTTATTTCTACTGATTGGCTGTTGGATGGGTCAAACATGCTCAGATCTCTACTGAGCAACTGAATCAACCAAGGCGCTGGGTCAAGGGCAAAACCATAACAGTCTCTATTAGGGGTCCTGCAAGCAGGAAGTTAGTATTTTGGAAGCATTTATTTATATACAGACAAAATGCTGAATGGGCAAGTTAAGGTCATTGGTATGAAAAAAATACTGCTCTTTTTTTCTTAAAATTATATGAATTTGAACTGAACTTCCCCTTTAATTCTCAATAGAAATTAAACTGTAAAATCTTTTTGTATGAAAAACAAAATGAATGTGTGGGGGAACAGATATTGTTTTGTTTTGTTTTTGTACAATTGTACACTATCAGCAGAGAGATAAAGAGAATTTGTAGAATATCTAGGAATTTGTTATATTTTTCAAAATAACGTTTTTTTCCAGTGAACTTTCTCTTTAAAAAGCCTTCATACTACAAGGAAGATTCTGTCCTAATTAGTCCCACATGATGACGTTCTCACATATAGTTACATCATCTATAAGAATAGATGATAGGAGTTTCAGAGGCTGATGTAATAAGGTGTACAAATGTTAACCAATCAGATTTTAGCTCCTTGCTGGGCTACTGCAGTTAGATGTAATCTGGTTTGTTGTTGCAATAGCACAGGCAAACATTTGAACATTTTACCGCCTCAGCTACATAGTTTAGTAGTTCATGCGATTCGCATTTTTCCATAACTTGTCTAAATAAACCTATTTTCTGTGCGGTTTGAATTGTAATGGAAAAACGCTTGCTTATAAAAAAAAAAGAATTGAAAAATGTGACATCTAACGCCTGAAAAAGCAAATGTGCCTAGATTTTTTTCTGTCTATGAATTTTTTTTCCAGGACAAAAAAAAAAGAACAAATATTGTTCTTAGGGAATCAAATGACTTAAAGACTGAATAAATGTTGGAATAAAAAAATGTGATTTCTCATGGGATTGTAGCTTTAAATATTCTTGTACTTGGTGAGATGTCACTGCTAATTACTAAGTCCCTACATCCCTCTGGTGCTTACTAATCATTTTTTTCCTCTATATCTGCATCTACGGACTGACCCAGGGGACATTTATGTTGCATAACATGTTGCCTAGACATCTATTTTATATTACATTATACAATAAAGTACAAATGTAAGTTATCCTGTCATAGTTTTCATGGGTTAAACTGGTTTAAAGGACAACTTCATTTAACTTAACACTAAAATAAAAATCTTACTGAATGGACTCTATTGTTCACAAAAAGAAAGCTATATGCCCGCTTCTAAAATCTCTTTAATTACATAGTCACATAGTAACATTGATATGATGAGTTTTAAAAATAAAAGTGTCCACAGGGATGGATCAGATGTTTATGTGCCCCTGGACCATCTATCATACTCACACACACACACACACACACACACCCTGCAAAAGCATTCCAGGGGATCAGAAGCAATTCCTGCCTGGTCACAACAAATATTAATGGACCTGACTCTATGTATGAAGCTCTACGTGACTCTTCGTCGACCCGATAATAATAAAAAAATGAATGCAGTTTGTACGTTATCGGGATATCCCACTATCGTACGACCAGGGTTGACGTGTGTATGGGAGCCATCAGGCAGTGATAGAGAGCATGGTTGGCTCCCTTTTATTGGTTAGGCCATTGGTACAGGGCCCAGTAGGCCCATGCAAGGATTCATCCATGAGTGTCCTTCAAATTACACCAATGCATGCAATGTACAAAATCATTACCATAAAAGTCATAGGATTAAGCACTTTTTATCCATTCGCAAGAGGGCTTTATATGCAGCTTTTTAATTGTTTTCTGAGATTGAATCACAGACAAGAGACATAGCTACTTTAAATTTAAACACTTTAAATCTACACATAAACTATCTCCACAGCCTTCAGATGACCATGGGTTACTGGAAAACTTCCCCTAGCATTGGCATTTAAATTAAAAGGCTTATATGCCATTGTAGTGTACAGATAATTTTTTCCCAAATAATGCCACAGTGGCTCAGTGGTTGGCACTGATGCCTTGCACCACTGAAGTCCTGGGTAAGAATCTGCCCTTGGACAACTACATTACTGTAGTTATGGTAATAAACACATTACTGTAGTTATGGTAATAAAAACATTACTGTAGTTATGATAATAAACACATTACTGTAGTTATGATAATAAACACATTACTATAGTTATGATAATAAACACATTACTGTAATTATGATACACACATTACTGTAATTATAATAATAAACACATGACTGTAATTATGATAATAAACACATTACTGTAGTTATGGTAATAAACACATTACTGTAATTATGATAATGAACACATTACTGTAGTTATGATAATGAACACATTACTGTAGTTATGATAATAAACACATTACTATAGTTATGATAATAAACACATTACTGTAATTACAATACACACATTACTGTAATTATAATATAAAACACATGACTGTAATTATGATAAAACACATTACGTAGTTATGGTATAACACTTACTGTAATTATGATAATGAACACATTACTGTAGTTATGATAATAAACACATTACTGTAGTTATGATAATAAACACATTACTGTAGTTATGGTAATAAACACATTACTGTAGTTATGGTAATAAACACATCACTGTAGTTATGACAATAAACACATTGCTGTAGTTATGATAATAAACACATTCCTGTAATTATGATACACACATTACAGTAATTATAATAATAAACACATTACTGTAATTATGATAATAAACACATTACTGTAGTTATGGTAATAAACATATTACTGTAATTATGATAATAAACACATTACTGTTGTTATGATAATGAACACATTACTGTAGTTATGATAATAAACACATTACTGTAGTTATGGTCATAAACACATTACCGTAGTTATGGTCATAAACACATTACTGTAGTTATGATAATAAACACATTACTGTAGTTATGGTAATAAACACATTACTGTAGTTATGGTAATAAACACATTACTGCAGTTATGGTAATAAACACATTACTGCAGTTATGATAATAAACACATTACTGTAGTTATAGTAATAAACACATTACTGTAGTTATGGTAATAAACACATTACTGTAGTTATGGTAATAAACATATTACTGTAGTTATGGTAATAAACACACTACTGTAATTTTATGCTGTTAAAGGAATCGCTCCTGCTCATAGACTGGGGGGAACTGTTCTAGGTAAAGATACTGAGCAGATGTGGACCACTTTTAAAGGGATATTAAACTATTACATTTCTAAATCTGTACCTTTAGGGAACAAGTGTAAAAAAATTAGGTCCACTCCTGCATGGCTTAATGCTCAGGTAAAAAGGGAAATGGAAAAAAAGAAAAAGGCTTTTAAAATTTTGAAAACAGAGGGCACAGAACAGGCTTACAGTGACTACAAAAGCTGTAATAAATAGTGCAAGAAAGCAATTAAACTAGCTAAAATAGAAAATGAAATACGGATTGCCGAACAAAGCAAGTCCAACCCCAAAATGTTTTTTAAGTATATAAATGGTAAAAAGATGAGGACTGAGAATGTGGGGCCATTAAATAATGGAGCTGAGGTGGTTGTAGAGGATGCCGAAAAGGCTAATTTGCTAAACCGTTTTTTTTACATCGGTTTTTACTGTTGAGAATCCTTGTCCTTACAGCAGGGATTGTAATAATATGCAGGGAAGAAATGAAGAGTATTCACATTGGCTAACAGAGGATATGGTATGGAAACAATTAGACAAAGTTAATATCAATAAAGCCCTAGGACCAGATGGATTGCATCCTCCGATTTTAAAAGAGCTTAGTTCAGTTCTATCTAGACCACTGTTTCTCATCTTTTCAGATTCGCTATGGTCTGGGGATGTGCCGCTGGATTGGAAAAAAGCCAATGTAATACCAATATTCAAAAAAGGTAGTCGTTCACAGTCTGGAAACTATAGACCCTTTAAGCCTAACACCAGTGGTAGGGAAAGTGATGGAACCTTTTTTACGGGATCATATCCTTGACTTTGTCTCCACAGATCATCTTATTAGTAGTTGTCAGCATGGATTTATGAGAAATAGATCCTGCCAGACAAATTTAATTGGTTTTTATGAAGAAGTGAGTAAGAAGTTAGATTCAGGCACAGCAGTGGATGCGGTATATTTGGATTTTGCAAAAGCTTTTGATACTGTGCCACATAGGCGACTAATTTATAAACTGAGGACTGTTGGCCTTGAAGAAAACATTTGTTCATGGATAGAGAATTGGTTATTGGATCGCAAACAGAGAGTGGTGGTTAATGGAGCTACATCTATGTGGGCTAAAGTTCTAAACAGAGTGCCTCAGGGTTCTGTACTGGGGCCGCTTCTGTTTAATCTGTTTATAAATGACTTAGAACGGGGCATTGAGAGCAAAGTCTCAGTGTTTGCTGATGACACTAAACTATGCAGAGCTTTGGAAACTTCCAATGATGTGCAAGTGCTGCAAGTAGACCTAGATAGATTATCAAAATGGGCAGCAGAATGGCAGATGAGATTCAATGTTGATAAATGTAAGGTGATGCATTTGGGATTTAATAATCCCTGTGCAACCTACACCAAAAATAACTCTGTGTTAAGTGCATCTGTAATGGAAAAAGATTTGTGGGTTCTGGTAGATAACAGACTTAGCTATAGCAAACAATGGCAGGTAGCAACAGCTAGAGCTAGCAAGATATTGTCTTGTATAAAAAGGGGAATAGATTCAAGAGAGAAAAATATTATTCTCCCTCTTTACAAGGCACTGGTAAGGCCTCATTTGGAATATGCAGTGCAGTTTTGGAATCCCATATACAAAAGGGACATCTTGGAAATTGAGGCAGTTCAGAGAAGGGCAATTAAAATAATAAGGGGAATGGAGGGGCTTGAATATGCAGGCAGATTAGACAAGTTAGGGCTGTTTACATTGGAGAAGCGACGTTTGTGTGGGTGCATGATAACCTTATACAAATATATTAATGGCCCATACAATGAGCTCTCTGGTGCATTGTTCACTAATAGGTCATATCAGAGGACTCGTGGACATCCTTTAAGGTTGGAAGAAAAGAAGTTTCATCTTCAAGTTAGGAGAGGTTTCTTTACAGTGAGAACGGTGAAACTGTGGAACTGTCTTCCAGCAGATGTGGTGATGGCAAGTTCATTGAATAACTTTTAAAAAGGCCTGGATAAGTTTCTAAAACTAAAAAATATTGAGAATTACTGGTATTAATGCATATAGATCTGGTTGATCCAGGGATACTTTCCGATTGCCGTTTGGAGTCAGGAAGGAATTTTTTTCCCCTTTTTAGCTGGAGTTTTTTGCCTTCCTCTGGATCAACTGTTAGGTAGGGTTAAAAAAAAAAAAAAAGAGGGTGAATAGGTTGGACTTGATGGACGTATGTCTTTATTCAACCTTAATTACTATGTTACTATGTTACTATGATACACTAGGTAGTTTTTACACCTCAAAGGCAAAAAAACACCTTCTGGACTTATTTATTTAAATAAATAAAGGAAAACATCATGGCCATTTCAGCAATTATATGAAAGTGACATCTATCTTTCTTTAAAAAAAAATCAAGGCCAAAGAAGGCCCTGAAAATGCATTAATAAAATGATTCTGCTTTATAAATAACTTTTTTGCAAAGAAGAGAACAAAAAAAAGCATATGATTTTGCAGAAAAGTAAATTTGTCCCTTCCTTAATAAAGCCCCTATGAAGTATCATGATGTGAACCATGTTTTCTCTTGCTCTCCAGCTCTCATTGGATATCCAAAACAAGCAGATCATTATCTGAGCACAGTGGGATCATTTTGTTCTTCAGAAACAAACTACAGAATAATGATTATATTTTAGTAAATATCCGTGTGCACTTTTATATGCAATTAGTCTAAATAACAAATAATACTTATTAACTCATGTAATGAACCTAAATAGCTTCATTCTCATTAACTTTGCTGTTCTAGCGGTAATATATATTTTTTTTAATGTGTCAGCATCTGGACAGCCAGTTAGCATGTATTAATTAGGAGTTTGGTGGAAATGAATAATTCATACCTGTGAGTTAATTGTTGTGTACCTATTTAATATTAATAACCACGTCCAGGGAAGCAAGCGATTTATTACAAATATCACAGAGGATTAAAAACATTATTGTAGTAAAATTATAGATTTTTAATTTACACTAAAGGATTGATTTTACTGTAGTCTTTTTGGCTTGTTCTATAGATGGTCTCATGTTATCGTGCACATATTAAAGTATTTACCGGGGCCTTATTCAGTGACACATCCACAGAGTTGGACTGGCCTATTGGGACATTATGGATCCCTCCAGTAGGCCCTGCATTAAAAGGAAACAGTCCAGATATAAATTGAAGTGTTTATTGGTGACCTGACCACACATCAGAACACATGAATTAAAAGCCAAGTGAAGGGTAGAGATGGGACCCGGATTCGACACGGAACCCCTCGGCTGCGAAATCTAAAAGATCCATCCAAATCCGGACGGATCCTCTGGATTTCAGGAATTCGGAAGACATTTTCGATAATTTTTGAATGTACAGGCTATTTTCAAAAACTATCAAAAATAGCCTTGAACGTTCGAAAATGATCAAAAATACGATAGACCATTTTCGAGTTTCCAATCGTATTTTCGAAATCAAAGGTTCAAGGCTATTTTCGAAAATAGCCTTGAAGATTCTAAAATCTTCAAAAATACGATCGGAAACTCGAAAATGGTCTCCTATCGTATTTTCGATAATTTGTTCCGATTTCGGATATTCGGGATTTTCCCAAGATCCGGGAATCCGAAAACGGAACGAAACTAGTGAGTTTCGGCCATCTCTAGTGAAGGGTAAGAAATAGCAAGTGAACAAATAGAATGTTTTGGGAGGAGACAGTGACATAGGGACATGTGATTCAAAGTGGGGAAAAAGTCATTTAAATGTAATTTTGCAGAAAATAACTTATAAAACATATAAATATTACGCAGACTAAAATGTTAATAAATTTGTGATTAAATACCAAAGAAACCTGTTTTCTTAGTACATAGGCACAAACATTCAACCAATCCTTTCCAATGCCAGTCCTATCCATTCCAGGAAAAGCTAAGAGATATGGCAACCTGTATAAAGTGAATCTAAAACAAACAATAATATTAATAATCGCTTTAATATATATATATATATATATATATATATATATATATATATATATACACCAGATACTAAAAAGATATAAAGGCTGGCCAGCCAAACATATAAATATAATGATAAATATTATATATCAATATATAGCTTAAACATCAATAAAGAAGAGTCCCCTCTTGTATGAGTCTAGATGAACTCACACATCTATAAATCCAGCATATGGAAAATATATCATGCAAACAGAATATAATATATATAGATATACCACAGTATAATTAGTACTCTAAATATTATAAAGACAGATTCTATAAGTAAACAATGTCAAATATATATATATTTCCTTTTGTTGGAGTCCAGACTCCTAGTAGTAAGATTCCACACAGAGGAGCCAAAGAGAGTTATAATGTAGCATGATCACAGAAGTGAATATGGATATGTGTGGAGTAATAACGCAGCAATTAGAGATGGCCGAACTTTCGAAAGTTGGATCCGTTTTCGAACTTTCAAACCAAATGGAGATTTCGAAACTTCGAAAACGGACCCATTAAAGTCAATGGGAGTCAAATAGTTCGAAAAGTTCTATGGAAATACAATTAAAATATCAATGGTAACTTAATGTTAATGGCTGTGGGACCTGGGAAATGGTCTGGGGAACATGTTCCAATATCCAGGACTTTCCAAAACTCAATTTTACTCTCACTCGCGCTATTTTCAAGCTCGTTCACGCCTAGGTACCATGTAAATTTTATTTGCGGATTCGATGCTCACGTATAGGTTTTAATGGACACTTTACTCGCAGATTTGATGCTCGCGTATAAGTTTTAATGGACCCTTTACTCGCGGATTCGATGCTCGCGTATAGGTATAATAGGCATTTTACTCGCACATTCGAACAGTCGAACATATATCGAAAGTCTGAAAATCCGGGTCCGGGATAGTTCGAGAAGTCCGAATTCGTTCGAATTCGAATAGTTCGGCTCGAACACAGGTTCGAGTTCTAGTCCATCTCTAGTAGCAATATCACAGAGGTAAGTATCAGCTTGTATGATTCATCGCAGTTTATAAGCTTATATAGCCCGTATATGGAGCATAACTCCCATGATCCCCCAGACCAAAAAGCTCTATAGTCCGTGACTGCAGCATTTGGGATATCTATTGGGGTAGAAACTCCGGATTCCGGTCAATATACAGATAGTTCCACAGTAACTAAATATAGAGCCTATTACAACCTCTATATACAGATGGCCGCAGTGGTTAACATAGATATACATTATACATCACCACATGCTGTGGACCCTCGGTCGCAGCAATTGAATCGTGGTACTTGGGATACCTGCTGCAGGTAGCAACTAAACGACTCCCGGTTTCAGTACATTCAGTATTTCCAGAAATACACGTGGTAGAAGCGCTTGTCTCCTGGGGATGATGTCACTACAACGCGTTTTGCTCGTGGAGAGCTTCATCAGGCAGGAAAAGGCCTTGAGATGCAAGACTGCCCCCCTAAAAAGGGACTGATCTGCACAAATCATCAGACCTTTCAGTTAAGCACTTACAGGAACTTACAAAACCGGGACCCCCTCCTGGGTCCTTACAAGGACCTTTGTGGCCCTGACAAGGTCCCTTTGGGGCTTAAGGGGCTAAAGCTCAAACCGAGACCCCCCTCCCCAGAACTTAGAAGTGCCTTTGCGGCCCTTGGAAGGGCCCTATGGGGCTTAAAGGGTCCCGCAGCTCAAACCAGGACCCCTCCCCGGCACTTATAAGTGCCTTTGCGGCCCTTGAAAGGGCCCTTGCAGCCCTGACAAGGGCCCTTTGGGGCTTAAGGGGTCCCGCAGCTTTAGCCGGGACCCCCCTCCCCAGCCCTTGTTAGGGCCCTTGCAGCACTGCCTTTGTTGAGGGTCCCGAAGCTCAAACAGGCTCTTAAAAGAGCCCTTGGGGGCGTCTTCTGTCTTCCATGCGGTGACACCAGCTCCGCTGAGGCCACCGACCAGGGAAGTACCCCTGTGGCTGCCAGGGGTACCTCCGGCGCCGTTGGCCTCAACGAGGCCTATGTTACCAGTGTCTTGATCTGGCGTCTTGATCGCCATCTTCTTTCTTCTGCCATCTACTGAGATGACTTCTGAGCTTGCGGAGCTTTGCACCTCTTTATATAGGTTTCCAGAAAACCCTAATCCATTTCTGATTGGTCAATTTTTCAAAATCTGATTGGTTAATGTAAACCATGTTAACCAAGCATTGAAAAATTGACCAATCAGAAATGGATTATGGTTTTCTGCAAAAGAGGTACAAAACACCAGATCAAGACGCCGGTAACATCAGCCTCGTTGAGGCCACCGGCGCCGGAGGTACCCCTGACGGCCTATGGGGTACTTCTCAGGGTCGGTGGCCTCAGCGGAGCTGATGTCACCGGATGGAAGACAGAAGTCGCCACCCAAGGGCTCTTTTAAGAGCCACAAGGGCCCTTACAAGGGCCGGGGAGGGGGTCCCGGCTTGAGATGCCGGACCCCTTAAGCCCCATAGGGCCCTTGTTAGGGCCACAAGGGCACTTCTTAGTGCCGCAAAGGCACTCATAAGTGCCAGGGAGGGGGGGCCCGGTTTGAGCTGTGGGACCCCTTAAGCTCCAAAGGGCCCTTGTCAGGGCCACAATGGTCCTTGTAAGGACCTGGAAGGGGTTCCCGGTTTCAAGCTGTGGGACTCCCGAAAACCGCCGCTCGCGGGTTGCCATTTTCGGGAATCTCTGGCCATTCTGGGGTTTTTGGAAGCGGCCGTTCGAAGCCTGCCGAATGTTCGAAAATAGGATATGCTAAATAGTCCCACGAGTCTGGAAAATCGAACTAGTTTGAATAGTTTAAGTTCGTCCAAACTCATAAGGTTCGGCTCAAACTCACGCTCAAGTTCTAGTCCATCCCTATCTCCTATGTATTGTTCCTGGACATCAATACAAAAGAATTAAATCTAGCAATATGGAGTGATACAAGGACTAGGACAACCCATTTGGGTGTTGCAAATAGTTAAAGTGCTTTATTGCAGACCCACACACACTACATGTTTTGGTTATCACAAACAATGTATGACAGCTATACCTCGGTGGTTTACCTCAATATTGGAGAATGAAATAAAAAGCATGTTACATTACAGCCACAGAGAAGCAGTTTGACAATAAGAAAGGAAGTGTATGATAAGGGAGGCATAGACGAGCATGTTGTTACTTTGGCTTGTTATTCTTTCTATATCTTCTTCTTCCCTTTTATACTTCCTTTTTCTAGCAGAGTTTCTGAGCTAGAGACATGAAATTCGGTTAGAGACGTGTCGGATACATAGTAGAAGTGTGCTATATTCTACCTCAGGAATCCGTAAAAGCATTTACGAGGTATTTACAGACCTTTTTGTGCATAGATGTTAGTAGACGTGCCACAGGCACAATCACCTGCCTCTGACCAGAGATGATTACCTGCCTTTTGATTGCATTCAGGTAGCAATACTGGTAGCAAACTGACAATTTCAATGTATACTAGTAGCAAATTGGCATTTTCACTATATACTGGTAGCAAACTGGTAATTTCATTATATACTAGTAGCCATGGGCACTTCATTACATACTGGTAGCCATGGGCAATTCATTACATACTGGTAGCCATGGGCATTTCATTGAATACTGGTATCCATGGGCATTTCATTGAATGCTGGTAGCCATGGGCATTTCATTACATACTGGTAGCCATGGGCATTTCATTGAATACTTGTAGCCATGGGAATTTTATCACATACTGGTAGCCATGGGAATATCATCACATACTGGTAGCCATGGGGAATCCTCACATACTGGAAGCCATGGGAATTTTATCACAAACTGGTAGCCATGGGAATTTCATCACATAATGGAAATTTCATGGAAATTTCATTACATACTGGTAGCCATGGGCATTTGAGAATCTAGTGAGTTTGGTCCTCACCCTGGGAACAGCCAATGGGAGGGGATAGATTTTGGCTTTTACTTTCCCTGGCCCTCCCAGGATGACAGTCTAACTCACTTGATCCTCATTCCTGGGGATACAGTAGGTAGTTTGGACACTTACCTACTAGCTGCAGGTGCCGGGAGGATGATGAAAAGGAATAGATCAGGAATTTGTCTCTTTCAAGCCAAACTAACAATGTAAGGATGGACCCCACCAGTCAGGGTTTGACACAGAAGCTGAAATCCAGTATGGTAGAGCGAATTTTAAAAGTTATGAAGAATAAGGGTCAACACTGTAAATAATCACTCTTTGCAAAAATGTGGTGTATTTGCCAATACAAGCCTTTAAAACTTAAAAATATATTTTAAAATTTGTTCCTAAGTATAGTATTGAAACATGTTGAACAATCCTCTAACAATGCTGACGCACCAAAGTTTACCAACAACAACATTGGTGTCACTTTTAGCCCTTACAGTAAGGAAATACCCTTTAAAGGTGTACTATTTGCTGATTCTATTCAAACACTCATTCATTTACTGATACAGTGAACGCACCAAGACCAGAACCATAGGACCAGCCCTATACCAGGGGGGACATTCTGGAATTACGGTTCTGCTGGGTCCAGTCCTACAGAACACAGATGAAGAAAAGAATTAGTGCTCACCATTTTAATTTAATAACTGGGGGAAATAGGAAGTACCTCAAAAGAAAGGGGGGGGGGGAATTGACAGTTGAGAAGGGAAACCTATTAATGTAATAAGAAATTGGTCACATAACTACAGCTGGGTACACACATCACAGATTTGTGAAAATGACAGACAGCATCTGCAAGATCTGTCATTTTTCAAAGATCAGGATACACACAGTCCCGGGCATTCTCAGTGCTAAACACCGAGCCACCGTGCTGCCTATTAATATTAATATGGAATAAAATGAAGGATCTTTACAAAATAAGTTACTTCCACACCCATCACTCATCCGTTATTAGCAACTTGGGAAAACAACGTCCTTGATTCACAGCTCCAATCAACACTGATACAGTCTGAATCTTCTACCGGGAAGAGTTTCTATAGAGATAGACATTTTCCCTATAAAATATAACACAATATAATACAATACAATATAGTAATGGTATTTAAAGATCCATAAACTGAAAACCTAGTTTTCAGCCTTGCACTTTGATATGGACACATAACTACTCAGTGACTTCTAATATATTTATAATTTACAGTAGGGGATACATTATCCCTTATACAGTAATACCTGAGTGGTACCCAGAGTTCTCTATAACTCAGTCTGTGTCCTTGTACATTTATATGGACACAGAACTCCTTAGTGACTTCTAAAATCCTTATAATTTACATTAGTAGGGGATATATTATCCCTTATAATACATGAGTGGTGCCAAGAGTTTCCTGTATAACTCAGTCTGTGTCCTTGTACATTTATATGGACACAGAACTACTTAATGAGTAGGGGATACATTATCACTTAAAATACATGAGTGGTACCCAAAGATTCCTGTCCTGTGTAACTGTGTATGTATCCTTGTACCTATATATGAACACAGAACACCTTAATGACTTCTAATATCTTTATAATTTACAGTAAGGGATCCATTATAATACATGAGTGGTACCCAGAGTTCCCGATCCTATATAACTGTCTGTGTCCTTGTACAGGGGGTGAAAGGATATACTCCAGTAAGGGGCATTTCAACCTCTAGGTTCCCTAAAAGAAGTGAAAGGAGGCATGTGCTTGTTAGTGCGCATTTAGGGGGGCCCAGAAATGTACCCAGTATGGGGCCCAGAGAAGTCTGATGGCAGCCCTGATGCTTAATCTCAACAAACTAGAGGAGGAGGCAGTAACTGAAGGGCTCTCTGAACTGTACGTTTTTAGCATGTATTTATATTAGGGATTACACAGAACCACTATAGATACATTGTTTTAACCAGCTGTTTCTGTCTTGAAAGTCAGGAAAATATATACTTTAAGGGAACTTTTCAATGGCCTTGCAGGTGACTTTCTTAAAATGACAAAGATGTTCTTTTAAAAACAAACAAACAAAAAATAATACTTGACAAACAGTTGAAACTATGATAAGGATATTTTCAACCAAATTACATTTTCCTTTTATCAGTAGACCCAGTGTCCTAAGTTTCCTTAGGCTTTTTTGTGTGTTTTTTAATGATATCTTTTCTGCACAGAAATCTACTTAAAATTATTTTTTTTCTAAACTGAAACAATGAATTGGCAAGGTAGCCACTCACCTCGCAGTTATCTATTAGATAAAGCAGAAATCTTGTATGCATGTATGCATGTATGTATGTATGTATGTATGTGCTCACCTCACAGCCACACCCCTGAATCACCCACATAACAGCGACGCCCTCTGAAAGGGCCGACACCCATGAAGTCCAGTTTGACCAATAAAAAGCCTGCACGCCACATGCAGAGTGTGATTCCCCAATTCAGTAACTCAGATGAAGGGTCTAGGCTCCATGTGCTGCCCGACTTCAACAACACAGACACCAAGTCCACTTCAGTGACACAAGAACAGCGTAATGTACGGCTACACTCAGAGAGCTGCACACACAGAACAACGGCTTCTATAACAGAGAGAATGAGATATTTCCCTTAAGGTCTGTAACACATTGCAATTTGCTCCTGAAAAGTTTCAAATATAAACCCTGGAAAGAATATGTTACTATTGGTGATATGAATGACATTTATATACAAATATAAACCCTGGAAAGACTATATTACTATTGGTGATATGAATGACATTTATATACAAATATAAACCCTGGAAAGACTATGTTACTATTGGTGATATGAATGACATTTATATACAATAGACCCTGGAAAGACTATGTTACTATCGGTGATATGAACCACATTTATATACGAATATTAACCCTGCAAAGACTATGTAACTATTGGTGATATGAATGAAATTTATATACAAATATAAACCCTGGAAAGACTATGTTACTATTGGTGATATGAACCACATTTATATACAAATATAAATCCTGGAAAGACTATTAAAAGCAGAGCCTCCTGGAATGTGACCACGCCCACAGATATTGCTGTCACGGCCACACCCACAAACATCACGCTCATACCCCAACCCACACCCTAGAATGCCGTGCCCCCACCCACCACAACATCCCAGACATGCCCCATCCACCTATTCAAACCGGGACGGTTGGGGGGTATGGGAATTACCTGCATTATAAAGTGGTCCTTGAGCAAGGATAAAGTGTTAAAGTGCAAACAAGGTGACATATAGAGATGGCCGACCTATATAAAATTTGGTCCGTTTTCGAACTTTCGAACTACAGAGAAAGTTTGAAAGTTCGAATTCGGACCCATTCAAGTCTATGGGGTTCAAAATGTCCGAGTGATTTACAGCTAAACTAACAATGGTAACTTACTGTAAATGGCTGTGGCACCTGGGAAATGGTCTGGGGAATATGTCACTGTCACCAAAACTTCTTAAAACACTTCCTTAAATCAGATGGGCAATTGTCGGGTTTTGCGTAAACTACATTTGACGATACATTCGAGGATTATCGAACAAAGATTGTTCCTGTTTGCAAATGGTCCTTCCTAGGCTTAGCGAACTGTACATTCGAGGGTTGGATAGTGTACTGGTTAAAGGCACCGCCTTTGACATGGGAGACCAGGGTTTGAATCCTGGCTAGGGGCAGCTATACAAATGTTTATAGTATTATAATACCCTAGTAATATAATAACCATATAATACCCTAGTAATATAATAACCATATAATACCCTAGTAATATAATAACCATATAATACCCTAGTAATATAATAACAATATAATAACCATATAATAACCTAGTAATATAATAACCATATGATAACCTAGTAATATAATAACCATATAATACCCAAGTAATATAATAACCACATGTTATACAAATGTTTGGATTTGGGTTATCATATGGTTATTACTAGGTTATTATATTATATATTATATGGTTATTATATTACTAGGTTATTATATAACTATGGTATTATAACAATCCAAACATTTGTATAGCTGCCCCTAGCCAGGATTCCAACCCTGATCTCCCATGTTAAAGGCATTGCTTTTAACCAGTTTTAACCCGTACATATCCAGACCACTTACATTATTATGGTTACGATCTACTGGTTATCACATGGTATTATTGGTATTATATTACTAGGGTATTGTATGGTTATATTTTATTAGGTTATTAGCAAATGGGCACATTCAGGGTAGGATAGGGACTGGTAAAGGCACCACCTTGATGTGGGATGACCGGTTTGAATCTGGCTAGGGCAGTTATACAAATGTTCGTATTATTATAATACCTAGTAATAGCAAATCATATGGTTATTATATCCTCGTTATCCAGATGGTTATTATTTTACCTCGGTTATATTAGGATTATATTACTAGGGTCTTATATAATCCAAACATTAGTAATCGTGCCCCTAGCCAGGATTCGAACTTGGTCTTCCATGTCAAAGCAGTGCTTAACAGTACACTATCAAGTCAACTCGATATTATAGAATTACAATTGAAAGTCGGAAATATTGAAATCGAGAAATCCAAGTTCCGGATAGTCGAGACAGTCGCGTCTGTTGAACTCATAAAGTCAGCTAGAACGCGGGCTCGAGTTCTAGTCCACCCTAGTGACATATTGCTAACTAGTGTGCGAAAATATGAGCACTGTTAATAAACCACACAAACGCTCAGACACGAACAGCGAAGCCGCGCTTTAACAACACAGACAACAGCCACACATCACATGTCAGGACACTGACATGCTCAGTCACTCAAGTGCTTCGATATTCAGTTGCAATCAACATGTTGCCCCATGACCAAAATTCCATGTAACGAGTAGTTTCACCACAACATTTGTATATTTATGCTCAAGTGAAAAACTGTATAACGTTGTATATAAGTTTGCAATAATAAACATATGTGCTATAGTCCCTCAAGCAATGTCCCTCCCAACTCATAACTATTAAATACATGACGTATTACCAACTGTGCACTTCTTTTCCCACTGTCTCTTCATAAGCCAAACACACACCTGCACGTAAAAATGCTTTTCCACAAGTGTACACGGGCAACCGGGTACAACTGCTTATATATATATATATATCTCAACTGTGAAATATTTTGATAGCCTAACGTCCTGAATGTAAAAATACAAAAACAAACAGACAATTTAATTGTTTAGCTGCTATCTCCTATAGCATTATTCAAGGCAGTATAAGTGTTTATTTCTATTGGGATAAAGATGGAGAACAATCTATAAACGGAGCTATATTTTATAAGGCACAAAATGTAAAAGAGAGAAAACGAGAAGCAAACATTGTGGTGAGAGGGATTTTTCATGAAAGGGAAAGAAATCCAGCGAGGTGCTTGAGATATTATATTTCCTTTTTTTTTTTTTTTCTTTTAATTCTTTCTAGCTCATTTTTCTATATATTTTCAAAACCCAGCTGCTATGGCTTTGCCCGATAATTCAGCTGGGTTCGTCCTATCCCGGTATAACACTGTTGCAACACAAAAGTAGAGAGTGAGTTATTTACGATTCATCCTCGAGATGCTGGATTTCCACGATGTGCTTCATTACTTGAGTTGGTCATATTCAGGATCACAAATATGCATGGGGACGGAACAGCCAGTGCATTATATAGAAAAACTCTCGCCCATGTCTTTGTGTCAAAGCAATTTACAGGTTATAGAATTGTTTCATTAAAGATATGAAAGAATGGAAAGAAAAACCAATCATCCATGCCACACTCTTTTTTATTTTCCCCTTGCCATTCCCTATTTCTTACTCTTTCTACTTGGTAATTCAGACTAATTAAAGTGGATCCTTCTGGTTAAACCTCAGTAAGAGTGGGTTTCTGCCTAAAGGAAGCAGGTGTCAACACTATTGCTCTCGCTACGTGTGTTGAGAGAAGGATAGGAAAACTGTTCCGTGTTCAAGCGCAAAGAAAATGGCTGTAGTTTATATTTATGCTCACAAATATATGGGACGAATGAAGAATGAGAAGTGGGCTGTTCCTTTGGCGTTATTTTTCGATTTACCATGCAACCCTCCCTTTTACAAGTCATGTCTGCCTAATCTAGTTCACCTTCTCTTAAACTGTTTATGAATGTTCTCATCCATTCCAGGTCATGGTATATCTGTAATATCATCAATCCGGTCTGGATATCTGTAATAGTCATTCATTCCAGGTCATGGTATCGGTAATATTCATTCATCCAGGTCATGAGTATATCTGTAATATTCATTCCCTCTAGGGTCATGGTATATCTGTAAATTCATCCAGCCAGGTCATGGTATATCTGTAATATTCATCCAGGTCATGAGTATATGTGTGTAATAATCATTTCATCCAGGATATGGTTATATCGGTAATATTCATCCATCGCCAGGTCATGGTCTAATCTGTTAATATTCATCCATCCCAGTCATGGTATATCTGTCATATATTATCAGGGTCATGGTATATCTGTATATACATTCTCCAGGTCATGATATATCTGTAATATTCAATTCATCCAGGGTCATGGTATATCTGATAATATTCATTCATCCAGGTCATGGGATATCTGTAATATGATTCAATCCAGGTCATGGTATATCTGTAATATTCATTCCCAAGGTCAGGTATATCTGGTTAATTATACATTCATCCAGGTCATGGGGGAATATTATCGGTAATTCATTCATTCCAGGTCATGGTATATCTGTAATAGTCATTAATCCAGGTTCTGGTATATCTGTAAATTCCTTCATCCAGGTCATGATAATATTCTGTGAGATATCACAAGGTTGGTATATCTGTAATATTTCATCCATCCAGGTATGGCTTATCGTAATATTCATTCATCCAGGTTATGGTTATATCTTAATCTAAATTATCCAGGTCATGAGTCTATCGAATATTCATTCTCCAGGCATGGTATATCTGTAAATTCATTCAATTCAGGTTATGGTATATCTGTAATATTCATTCATTCCAGGCCATGGTTTATTTATCATATTCATTCATCCAGGTTCATGTTAGATTCTGTACAATGATTCATCCATCCAGGTCATGGTATATTGTAATATTTTGTCTCATCAGGTCCCCAGATATCTGTTATATTCATTTACAATCAAGCTAATAAAACAGTATGGTGTTAGGTACTCTGAATGCAAGGTGTGAATTGCATTATGGCTAAGAGGTTTTACCAAAAGGGCCGCGGGTGAGTGTCAAAAAGCATAGGATCCACTGTCATGTTTGCTACCCACTTACACATCAAAGCTGCATGGACTTCAAGCAATTAAAAACGTTGCGCTCATATCTGAGCCATGGATTCAGAGTTCTGTGGCTGTACCCAAACCAATACTGTGCGTTTAGTTAAATAATTGCGGCTAGTACTTTAATGGTACAGCGCGTTATGTATTGGGATCGGGGGTAGGCTAGATGCATGTGGCACATGGGGATGGCCAGTTCGGGTTACCACCTGGATCGCCGCGGATTTATTCCCGTTCGTTGAACGGCGGATTTTTCTGGATTTTCAGCCTTCCGAATTCTGAACGCGGATTTCTGTATTTCGAAAATTTCGAAATACAGGATTTCTCGTATTTTTGAGGATTTGTCATTTTAATGGGTCCGCTCGGGATTTTTGAATTTTCGAAGTGTTTGGGAAAAATTCGCGGTATCCGGAGCGGTCAGATTTGCGAAGTTTCTGACTCTATAGGGCACAATGGAGCTGTGGGGCGACTTTAGACATGTCCACCCCCAGATACCAATAATGAAAAAAAAAACACCACAAGATCACGATATGTACTTTCTCCCGGGGTCCCTGAGTGAAATATTAATCTGATTTTGCCAGTCCTTTCTTGCTCTGTGATCCCTTCCAGATAGCAGCTACAACCATGAGCAATATGAGCACTTAGAGCTCCTTCTTGTATACCTCCTATGCGGCCTGCACAAAGATCGTAACAAACTGGCAAAGCTTAAAGGTGAAGCATAACCGCTTTAGTAAACAAGCCCCTGTGCAAATTGATGATTGTTAAAAGAATATAAAACTTGATATTGAAAGTGTGAAGGGTAGGAAGAAGACACAAGGAATCCAAACATCGTGATAGAACCCCATTTTAAGGGAAACCTTACAAAAAGTAAAAGAATTTAGACTATCTAATCCAGTCCTACAGGTGTTTTAGTTAAAATATGGGAAGCTACAATTATGAAACATTCTTTAAAGGAAAAACCCCCAAATGCAATCCAAGGGCTGGATTCCAAATCCAATTTCTAAAGGTGGGATTGAGATGCCTGATTGTGTCATGTTAAATTAAAATCAACGGGAGGTAGAATTTCCCAATTACAATGTTTTATTTAAAGCAAACCATTCATTATAACGTACGTAGACCAGGTTCTAATGGGCAAAATATATGACATTTAATAAACCATGTGTGGTAGCTCCCTCCTCTGTATCAGTAATCAATGGCTTGTGGACTGGCTGAGGCTGGCTATTGGAATCACATGTACACGAGCAATATACTGAACTGTCTGCTCTCCCTAAACATGTTTAGCCAAGTGAAAAAAGTGATGTTATAGTAAAGAGGGTGACAAAACCCAAACTTCACTGCAAAAACTCAACCCATGTCTGAATAGGACACAATAAAGTCATTAAAACTTATAACAGATATTGTGTAGAGGTGGATTTGGAGAGGGATATGGGATGGGGAAAAGCAAAGTACAGAATCCAAAGAATGGGGGGAAAGGAGAATTAAAGCAACAAACAGAGACGAGCAACAAGGGGAGCATGATTGGAAGAGAAAAGTCAAAAATACGGACCCCAATCATTTTGTTCATCCATAGCCACACATAGATAATAAACCTGTGTAAATTATAGCAGATGATGAGTCCCACTGGATGGATTAATGGTCTACTACAGTAAATACTAGAGGTCTATAGGTTGGGTTTAAGTGAGGCGGTGGGGCCATGCAAATGAGCAATGAGTTGCGGTTCGAAATTAACAAAGCAATCATGTCATTTTTTTTGGCTCTGGTTATTTCGTAGCGATAAATTGCTCAATTTTATACAAATTAGCAAACGCACTTCTTTCTTGGTTATCAAGGCAACTTGTCTAAAAAAAAATAAGTCAGGTGGTTTTACATGGAGCCTGCAGTATTCTTTAAATCACCAATTACATCTCTGGCTGAGCCTGTGAGAAATTACATTGAGGTGAATGTTTCAAACTTCCTGTTCCAATAGTTGAGTGACATCACTGACCTCTGCCCGCCAATACACCGTGAGCAGCAGGCCTCAGTAAAATAATGGGGGGAATCAGGAAGTACATAGTGGTGGAAAAAATGACAGTTGAGATGTGGAGCTATTATGCAGCAGAGGCTGTTTGCATATGACTACCAGTCGTCACATGGCTGAAAACAGGAAGTGTTCAAGAGCCGTAGTAATATTGCTTAAAGGGCACTATACCCAATCAAACAACTTTACAGTACCTGAAAATACAATGTGAGAGAAGTAAAATGTTTTACTTAGGGATGGCGGTTCGCGGCTCCGAAAACCGATCGCACGGATTAGTCTGTTCGGCGAAACGGCGAATGTTTCGGATTTCCGACTTCTGAACTTCCGAACCGCGGATGTCTCGGATTTGCGAAAATTCTGTAATTTCGAGGCTATTTGTCATTTACTGGGGTTTTTTTTTGGTTTTTTTTGTGCTCGCGATTTTCGAATTTTCGCATTTTTCAGACAATTTCGCGGATCCTCGAGCGGAACGGATTTTGCGTAAGTGACAATTTCTAGTTTTACTCAATATTGATCTGTGCCTTGTTTTGTCATATAATTATATGTTAGTGAGTCTCCTACCAGGCCCCCACCCTCGCCTTACTCACTAGCCTTCCTTGTAGTGTCCTGCTGATCGAACTTATACAGTTTCGCTCTGCATCCTCACCATGGACCTGCGCTCGCTACACATCTCTCCTCCCCCCCCTTCTTTTTCTCTGATGATTTCGTCCTTGTGCCGGACCGTGGCGGCCCGGGCTCTGGCGTGCCGGTTTTCCCAGTCCCTGTGTGCTTGCACTTGCTGCTTTCGGGCTTCTGGCCTCCCCCGCTTTCCCCACGCCCCCGTTTTGCCGTCCGTGGGCTCTTCTGCCTCTGCCTTTCTTTTCCCGCCCTCTCCTTCCTCTCCCCCGTCTTCGCGCTGTGCTTTCGGTTTCTTTTGCCGGGTGTGCTGGCCGGCTCTTCTATCCTTTCTTCTCTTTGCCCGGCCTTTGCGCCCCCCCCAGTTCTCCCTTTCCGTCTCCCTTCTCCTTTCTGGGGGTCTTTTTTGGCTGAACTCGTTTTTGCCCCCTCCTTCTGCGGCTGTGCCCCCCTTCCCCCCCTTCCCTGTTTCCTCCTTCCTCTCCTTGCGCCCTTTTGCCTGGGGTTTTTGCCCGCTTTTTTTTTTTTTTTCGCCCTTCCCCCCCCTTTGGTTGCCTCCTTGGTTCTGATTTTTGGCGCGGTTGTTGCCTCTTTGCCTCCACCGCTCGCCCTTTGGCCCGGTCTGATCGCTTTCCCCCTGGCCCCCCTCCCCTCCCTGGCCCTTTCCCCCTGGGCCCCCTTTCTCCCCCTTGGCCCTCTCGGCCAGTCCGGGCTTCCCCCTTCCCCTCTCCGCACTGCGTCCCCCCTCTCCTCCTTGTCTTTGGGTCCCTCTCGGCCCCCTCGTGGGGGTGTAGCGTTTGTCGCCTGTCTCTCTGCCCCGCGCCTGGTCTGGGTCGCCCCTTTTTTCCCCTGCCCTGCCTGTGTGCGTTCCCTCTCTTGCTCTTCCTCCTTTGCCTTTGCCCCCCCTGCCCCCTCCTGTTCGTTGTCTGTCCCCCCTTGGGCTCTTGTTTTTCTTCCCCCCCCTTTCCCCCCCGTGCCACCGTCTTCCTGCTCCCCTCCCGGACTCTCGGGCGCCTCTTTCTCCCTGTCCCCCCGTCTCCCCCCCGTCCCGGCCCCCCCCGCCCCCCGCCCCCCCCCCCCTTCTCCGTTTTCTCCTGCTGCCTGTCCACCCTCCCACTGCCCTCCTTGCTCCCCGTCTTTCGCCCTGCCTTGCCCGGTTTTTCCCTGTACCCTCCCCGTATGCCGTGCCATTCGCCCGCTGCCTGGCTTCCCCTCCCGCTCCCTGCGCCCGCTGTTCCCCGGTAGGCGTGATAGAATGACATTTATATACAAATATAAACCCTGGAAAGACTATGTTACTATTGGTGATTTAATGACATTTATATACAATATAAACCCGGAAAGACTATGTACTATTGGTGATATGAATGACATATATACAAATATAACCCTGGAAAGACTATGTTATATTTGTGATATGAATGACATTTATTTACAAATTAACCCTGGAAAGACTATGTTACTATTGGTGATATGAATGACATTTATATACAAATATAAACCCTGGAAAGACTATGGTACTATTGGGTGATATGTGACATTTTATACAAATAAAACCCTGGAAAAACTAGTTACTATTGGTGATTTGAATGACATTATATACAAATATAAACCCTGGAAAGACTATGTTACTATTGGTGAATGAATGACATTTAACAAATATAAACCCTGGAAAGACTATGTTACTATTGGTGATGAATGACATTTATATACAAATATAAACCCTGGAAAGACTATGTTACTATTGGTGATATTGAATATGACATTTATATACAAATATAAACCCTGGAAAGACTATGTTATATTGGTGATATGAATGACATTTATATACAATATAAACCCTGGAAAGACTATGTTACTATTGGTGATATGAATGACATTTATATACAAATATAAACCCTGGAAAGACTATGTTAATATTGGTGATATGAATGACATTTATATACAAATATAAACCCTGGAAAGACTATGTTATATTGGGATGATGAATGACATTTATATACAAATATAAACCTGGAAAGACTATGTACTATTGGTGATATGAATGACATTTATATACAAATATAAACCCTGGAAAGACTATGTTACTATTTGTGATATGAATGACATTTATATCAATATAAACCCTGGAAAAACTAGTTACTATTGGTGATTTGAATGACATTTATTAAAATATAAACCCTGGAAAGACTATTGTACTATTGGGTGTATGAATGACATTTATATACAAATATAAACCCTGGAAAAACTATGTTACTATTGGTGATTGAATGACATTTATATACAAATATAAACCCTGGAAAGAGATATGTACTATTGGTGATATGAATGACATTTATATACAAATTAAACCCTGGAAGACTATGTTACTATTGGTGATATGAATGACATTATATACAAATATAACCCTGGAAAGACTATGTTAATATGGTGGATTGAATGACATTTATATACAAATATAAACCCTGGAAAGACTATGTTACTATTGGTGATATGAATGACATTTAATACAAATAAAACCCTGGAAAAGACTATGTTACTATTGGTGATATGAATGACATTATAACAAATTAAACCCTGGAAAGACTATGTTACTATTGGTGATATGATGACATTTTATACAAAATAACCCTGGAAGAAGACTATGTTACTATTGGTGATATGAATGACATTTATATACCATATAAACCTGGAAAGACTATGTTACTATTGGTGATTTGAATGACATTATATACAAATATAAACCCTGGAAAGACTATGTTACTATTGGTGATATGAATGACATTTATATACAAATATAAACCTGGAAAGACTATGTTACTATTGGTGATATGAATGACATTTATATACAAATATAAACCTGGAAAGACTATGTACTATTGGTGATATGAATGACATTTATATACAAATATAAACCCTGGAAAGACTATGTTACTATTGTGTGATTTGAATGACATTATATACAAATAAAACCCTGGAAAGACTATGTTACTATTGGTGATATGAATGACATTTATATACAAATAAAACCCTGGAAAGCTATGTTACTATTGGTATATGAATGACATTTATATACAAATAAACCCTGAAAACTATGTACATTGGTGTATGAAGACATTAATAAAAATAAACCCTGGAAAGACTATGTTACTATTGGTGATAGAATGACATTTATATACAAATATAAACCCTGGAAAGACTATGTTACTATTGGTGATATGAATGACATTTATATACAAATATAAACCCTGGAAAGACTATGTTACTATTGGTGATTATGACATTATATACAAATATAAACCTGGAAAGAATATGTACTATTGGTGATATGAATGACATTTAAAACAAATATAAACCCTGGAAAGACTATGTTACTATTGGTGATATGAATGACATTTATATACAAATATAAACCCTGGAAAAACTATGTTACTATGGTGATTGAATGACATTTATATACAATATAAACCCTGGAAAGACTATGGTACTATGTGTGATATGTGACATTTATATACAAATAAACCCTGGAAAAACTATGTTACTATGTGTGATTGAATGACAATTTATATACAAATATAAACCCTGGAAAGACTATGGTTACTATTGGTGATATGAATGACATTTATATACAAATATAAACCCTGGAAAGACTTGTTACATTGGTGATATGAATGACATTTATAACAAATATAAACCCTGGAAAGACTATGTAATATTGGTGATTTGAATGACATTTATATACAAATATAACCCTGGAAAGAACTATGTTACTATGGTGATATGAATGACATTTATATACAAATTAAACCCTGGAAAGACTATGTTACTATTGGTGATATGAATGACATTTATATACAAAATAAAACCCTGGAAAGATAATGTTACTATTGGTGATATGAATGACATTTATATACAAATATAAACCCTGGAAAGACTATGGTACTATTGGTGATTGATGACATTTATATACAAATATAAACCTGGAAAGACTATGTACTATTGGTGATATGAATGACATTTTATACAAATATAAACCCTGGAAAGACTATGTTACTATTTGGTGTATGAATGACATTTATATACAAATTAAACCCTGGAAAAAACTATGTTACTATTGGTGATTTGAATGACATTATATACAAATATAAACCCTGGAAAGACTATACATTGGTGATATGAATGACATTTATATACAAATTAAACCTGGAAAAACTATGTTACTATTGGTGATTTGAATGACATTATATACAAATAAAACCCTGGAAAGATATGGTACTATTGGTGATATGAATGACATTTATATACAAATATAAACCCTGAAAGACTATGTTACTATTGGTGGATATGAATGACATTTATATACAAATATAAACCCTGGAAAGACTATGTTACTATTGGTGATTTGAATGATATTATATACAAATATAAACCCTGGAAAGACTATGTTACTATGGTGATATGAATGACAATTATATACAAATATAAACCTGGAAAGACTATGTTACTATTGGTGATATGAATGACATTTATATACAAATTAAACCCTGGAAAAACTATGTTACTATTGGTGATATATGATGACATTATATACAATTAAACCCTGGAAAGACTATTTACTATTGGTGATATAATGACATTTATTACAATATAAAACCCTGGAAAGACTATGTTACTTTGGTGATATGAATGACATTTATATACAAATATAAACCTGGAAAGATATGTGTACTATTGGTGATATGAATGACATTTATATACAAATTAAACCCTGGAAAGACTATGTTACTATTGGTGATATGAATGACATTTATATACAAATATAAACCCTGGAAAGACTATGTTACTATTGTGATTTGATGACATTTATTACAAATATAACCTGGAAAGACTATATGTTACTATTGGTGATATGAATGACATTTATATACAAATTAACCCTGGAAAGACTATGTTACTATTGGTGATTTGAATGACATTTATATACAAATATAAACCCTGGAAAAACTATGTTACTATTGGTGATATGAATGACATTTATATACAAATATAAACCCTGGAAAGACTATGTTACTATTGGTGATATGAATGACATTATATACAAATATAAACCCTGGAAAGAAAATATGTTACTATTGGTGATATGAATGACATTATATACAAATATAAACCCTGGAAAAGACTATGTTACTTGGTGATATGAATGACATTTATATACAAATATAAACTGGAAAAGACTATGTTACTATGGTGATAGAAAGACATTTATATACAATATAAACCCTGGAAAGACTATGTTACTATTGGTGATATGAATGACATTATATACAAAATTAAACCCTGGAAAGACTTGTTACTAATGGTGATATGAATGACATTTATATACAAATATAAACCCTGGAAAGACTATGTTACTATTGGGTGATATGATGACATTTATATACAAATATAACCCTGGAAAGACTATTTACTATTGGTGATTGAATGACATTATATACAAATATAAACCTGGAAAGACTATGTTACTATTGGTGATATGAATGACATTTATATACAAATATAAACCCTGGAAAGACTATGTTAATATTGGTGATATGAATGACATTATATACAAATATAAACCCTGGAAAGACTATGTTACTATTGGTGATATGATGACATTTATATACAAATATAAACCCTGGAAAGACTATGTTACTATTGGTGATTGAATGACATTTATAATACAAATATAAACCCTGGAAAGACTATGTTACTATGGTGATATGAATGACATTTATATACAAATATAAACCCTGGAAAGACTATGTTACTATTGGTGATATGAATGACATTTATATACAAATAAAAACCTGGAAGACTATGTTACTATTGGTGATAGAATGACATTTATATACAAATATAAACCCTGGAAAGAAATGTTACTATTGGTGATATGAATGACATTTATATACAAATTAAACCTGGAAGACTATGTACTATTGGTGATGAATGACATTATATACAAATATAAACCCTGGAAAGACTATGTTACTATTGGTGATAGATGAATTTATATACAATATAACCCTGGAAAGAATTGTTACTATTGGTGATATGAATGACATTTATATACAAATAAACCCTGGAAAGACTATGTTACTATTGGGATTGAATGACATTTATATACAAATATAAACCCTGGAAAGACTATGTTACATTGGTGATATGATGACATTTATATACAAATATAAACCTGGAAAGACTATGTTACTATTGGTGTGAATGAATGACATTTATATACAAATATAAACCCTGGAAAGACTATGTTACTATTGTGATTGAATGACATTTATACAAATATAAACCCTGGAAAGACTATGTTACTATGGTGTGATATGAATGACATTTATATACAAATATAAAACCCTGGAAAGACATGTTATATTGGTGATATGATGACTTATATACAAATATAAACCCGGAAAGACTATGTTACTATTGGTGAATGAATGACATTTATATACAAATATAAACCCTGGAAAGACTATGTTACTATTGGTGATTTGAATGACATTATATACAAATATAACCCTGGAAAGACTATGTTACTATTGGTGATATGAATGACATTTATATACAAATATAAACCCTGGAAAGACTATGTTACTATGGTATATGAATGACATTTTATACAAAATAAACCCTGGAAAAACTAGTTTACTATTGGTGATATGAATGACATTTATATACAAATTAAACCCTGGAAAGACTATGTTACATTGGTGATATGAATGACATTTATATACAAATTAAACCCTGGAAAGACTATGTTACTATTGGTGTATGAATGACATTATATACAAATATAAACCCTGGAAAGACTATGTTTACTATTGGTGATTTAATGACATTTATATACAAATATAACGGAAAGACTATGTACTATTGGTGATATGAATGACATTATATCAAATATAACCCTGGAAAGACTATGTTACTATTGGTGATATGAATGACATTTATATACAAAATTAAACCCTGGAAAAACTATGTACTATTGGTGATTTGAATGACATTTATATACAAATAAAACCCTGGAAAGACTATGTTACTATTGGTGATATGAATGACATTTATATACAAATATAAACCCTGGAAAGACTAGTTATATTGGTGATATGAATGACATTTATATACAAATAAACCCTGGAAAGACTATGTACTATTGGTGATTGAATGACATTTATATACAAAATAAAACCCTGGAAAGAAATGTTACTATTGGTGATATGAATGACATTTATATACAAATAAACCCTGGAAAGACTATGTTACTATTGGTGATTTGAATGACATTTATATACAAATATAAACCCTGGAAAGACTATGTTACTATTGGTGATATGAATGACATTTATATACAAATTAAACCCTGGAAAGACTATGTTACTATTGGTGATTGAATGACATAATTACAAATATAAAGCCTGGAAAGACTATGTAACTATTGGTGATATGAATGACATTTATATACAAATATAAACCCTGGAAAGACTATTGTACTATTGGTGATATGAATGACATTTATATACAAATTAAACCCTGGAAAAACTATGTTACTATTGGTGATTTGAATGACATTTATATACAAATATAAACCCTGGAAAGACTATGGTACTATTGGGGATATGAATGACATTTATATACAAATTAAACCCTGGAAAACTAGTTATTATGGTGATTTGAATGACATTTATATACAATATAAACCCTGGAAAGACTATGGTACTATTGGTGATATGAATGACATTTATATACAAATATAAACCCTGGAAAGACTATGTTACTATTGGTGATATGAATGACATTTATATACAAATATAAACCCTGGAAAGACTATGTTACTATTGGTGATTTGAATGACATTATATACAAATATAAACCCTGGAAAGACTATGTTACTATTGGTGATATGAATGACATTATATACAAATATAAACCCTGGAAAGACTATGTTACTATTGGTGATATGAATGACATTATATACAATATAAACCCTGGAAAAAACTATGTTACTATTGGTGATATGAATGACATTTAATACAAATAAAACCCTGGAAAGACTATGTTACTATTGGTGATATAATGAAATTATATTACAAATATAAACCCTGGAAAGACTATGTTACTTTGGTGATATGAATGACATTTATATACAAATTAAACCCTGGAAAGACTATGTTACTTTGGTATATGAATGACATTTATATACAAATATAAACCTGGAAAGACTATGTTACTATTGGTGATTGAATGACATTTATATACAAATTAACCTGGAAAGAATATGTACTATTGGTGATATGAATGACATTTATATACAAATATAAACCCTGGAAAGACTATGTTACTATTGTGTGATGAATGACATTTATATACAAATATAAACCCTGGAAAGCTATGTTACTATTGGTGATTTGATGACATTTTATACAAATATAAACCTGGAAAGACTATGTTACTATTGGTGATTGAATTACATTATATACAAATATAAACCCTGGAAAGACTATGTACTATTGGTGATATGAATGACATTTAAATACAATTAAACCCTGGAAAAACTATGTTACTATTGGTGATTGAATGACATTTATATACAAATATAAACCCTGGAAAGACTATGGTACTTGGTGATATGAATGACATTTATATCAAAATAAACCCTGGAAAGACTATGTTACTATTGGTGATATGAATGACATTTATATACAAAATAAACCCTGGAAAGACTATGTTACTATGGTGATTTGAATGCATTTATATAACAATATAAACCCTGGAAAAACTATGTACTATTGGTGATATGAATGACATTTATATACAAATTAAACCCTGGAAGACTATGTTACTATTGGTGATATAAGACATTTATTACAATATAAACCCTGGAAAACTATGTTACTTTGGTGATATGAATGACATTTATATACAAATATAAACCTGGAAAGACTATGTTACTATTGGTATATGAATGACAATTTATATACAAATATAAACCCTGGAAAGACTATGTTACTATGGTGATTGAATGACATTTATATACAAATATAAACCTGGAAAGAATATGTACTATTGGGTGATATGAATGACATTATATACAAATATAAACCCTGGAAGAGACTATGTTACTATTGGTGATATGAATGACATTTATATACAAATTAAACCCTGGAAAAACTATGTTACTATTGGTGATTGAATGACATTTATATACAAATATAAAAACCTGAAAGACTAGTACTATTGGTGGATTGAATGACATTATATACAAATTAAACCTGGAAAAACTATGTTACTATTGGTGATTGAATGACATTATATAACAATATAAACCCTGGAAAGACTATTTAATGGTATATGAATGACATTTATATACAATATTAAACCCTGGAAAGACTATGTTACTATTGGTGATTTGAATGACATTTATATACAAATATAAACCTGGAAAGACTATGTTAATATTGGTGATTTGAATGACATTTATATACAAATATAAACCCTGGAAAGACTATGGTACTATTGGTGATATGAATGACATTTATATACAAATTAAACCCTGGAAAAACTATGTTACTATTGGTGATTTGAATGACATTTATATACAAATTAAACCCTGGAAAGACTATGTTACTATTGGTGATATGAATGACATTTATATACAAATATAAACCCTGGAAAGACTATGTTACTATTGGTGATATGAATGACATTTATATACAAATATAAACCCTGGAAAGACTATGTTACTATTGGTGATTTGAATGACATTTATATACAAAATAAAACCTGGAAAGACATGTTACTATTGGTGATATGAATGACATTTATATACAAAATAAAACCCTGGAAAGACTATGTTACTTGGTGATTTAATGACATTTATATACAAATATAAAGCTGGAAAGACTATGTACTATTGTGATATGAATGACATTTATATACAAATATAAACCCTGGAAAGACTATGTTACATTGGTGATATGAATGACATTTATATACAAATAAACCCTGGAAAACTATGTTACTATTGGTGATTTGAATGACATTTATATACAATATAAACACCTGGAAAGACTATGGTACTATTGGTGATATGAATGACATTTTATTACAAATATAAACCCTGGAAAGACTATGTTTCTATTGGTGATATGAATGACATTTATACAAATATAAACCCTGGAAAGACTATGTTACTATTGGTGATTTGAATGACATTTATATACAAATATAAACCCTGGAAAGACTATGTTACTATTGGTGATATGAATGACATTTATATACAAATTAAACCTGGAAAGACTATGTTACTATTGGTGATTTGAATGACATTTAAACAAATATAAACCCTGGAAAGACTATGTTAATATTGGTGATATGAATGACATTTATATACAAAATATAAACCCTGGAAAGACTATGTTACTATTGGTGATTGAATGACATTTATATACAAATATAAGCCTGGAAAGACTATGTAACTATTGGTGATATGAATGACATTTATATACAAATATAACCCTGGAAAGACTATGTACTATTTGTGATATGAATGACCTTATTATACAAATAAACCCTGGAAAAACTATGTTACTATTGGTGATTGAATGACATTATATACAAATATAAACCCTGGAAAGACTTGTGTACTATTGGGATATGAATGACATTTATATACAAATTAAACCCTGGAAAAACTATGTTACTATTGGTGATTTGAATGACATTTATATACAAATATAAACCCTGGAAAGACTATTGTACTATTGGTGATATGAATGACATTTATATACAAATATAAACCCTGAAAGACTATGTTACTATTGGTGATATGAATGACATATATACAAATATAAACCCTGGAAAGACTATGTACTATTGGTGATTTGAATGACATTTATATACAAATATAAAACCTGGAAAGACTATGTTACTATTGGTGATATGAATGACATTATATACAATATAAACCCTGGAAAACTAGTTACTATTGGTGATATGAATGACATTTATATACAATTAAACCCTGGAAAACTATGTACTATTGGTGATGATATGATGACATTTATATACAAAATAAACCCTGGAAAGACTTGTTACTATTGGTGATATAATGACATTTATTTACAAATATAAACCCGGAAAGACTATGTTACTTTGGTGATATGATGACATTTATATACAAATATAAACCCTGGAAAGACTATGTTACTATGGTATGAATGACATTTAATACAAATATAAACCCTGGAAAGACTATGTTACTATTGGTGATTGAATGACATTTATATACAAATATAAACCTGGAAAGAATATACTATTGGTGATATGAATGACATTTATATACAAATATAAACCCTGGAAAGACTATGTTACTATTGGTGATATGAATGACATTTATATACAAATATAAACCCTGGAAAGACTATGTTACTATTGGTGATTTGAATGACATTTATATACAAATATAAACCTGGAAAGACTATGTTACTATTGGTGATGATTGAAGACATTATATAACAAATATAAACCCTGGAAAGACTATTGGTACTATTGGTGATAGAATGACATTTATACAAAATTAAACCCTGGAAAAACTATGTTAATATGGTGATTTGAATGACATTTATATACAAATATAAACCTGGAAAGACTATGTACTATTGGTGATATGAATGACATTTATATACAATATAAACCCTGGAAAGACTATGTTACTATTGGTGATATGAATGACATTATATACAAAATAAACCTGGAAAGACTATGTTACTATTGGTGATTTGAATGACATTTATATACAAATTAAACCCTGGAAAGAAACTATGTTACTATTGGTGATATGAATGACATTTATATACAAAAACATGGAAAGAATATGTTACTATTGGTGATATAATGACATATTTTACAAATATAAACCCTGGAAAGACTATGGTACTTTGGTGATATGAATGACATTTATATACAAATATAAACCCTGGAAAGACTATGTTACTATGGTATATGAATGACATTTATATACAAATATAACCCTGGAAAGACTATGTTACTATTGGTGATTTGAATGACATTTATACAAATATAAACCTGGAAAGACTATTGTACTATTGGTGATATGAATGACATTATATACAAATATAAACCCTGGAAAGACTATGTTACTATTGGTGATATGAATGACATTTATATACAATATAAACCCTGGAAAAACTATGTTACTATTGGTGATTTGAATGACATTTATATACAAATATAACCTGAAAGACTATGGTACTATTGGTGATATGAATGACTTATATACAAATTAAACCTGGAAAAAACTATGTTACTATTGGTGATTTGAATGACATTATATACAATATAAACCCTGGAAAGACTATGTTACTATTGGTATATGAATGACATTATATACAAATATAAACCCTGGAAAGACTATGTTACTATTGGTGATTTGAATGACATTTATATACAAATATAAAGCCTGGAAAGACTATGTTACTATTGGTGATTTGAATGACATTTATATACAAATATAAACCCTGGAAAGACTATGGTACTATTGGGGATATGAATGACATTTATATACAAATTAAACCCTGGAAAAACTATGTTACTATTGGTGATTTGAATGACAATTATATACAAATATAAACCTGGAAAGACTATGGTTACTATTGGTGATATGAATGACATTTATATACAAATATAAACCTGGAAAGACTATGTTACTATTGGTGATATGAATGACATTTATATACAAATATAAACCCTGGAAAGACTATGTTACTATTGGTGATTTGAATGACATTTATATACAAATATAAACCTGGAAAGACTATGTAACTATTGGTGATATGAATGACATTATATACAAATATAAACCCTGGAAAGACTATGTTACTATTGGTGATATGAATGACATTTATATACAAATTAAACCCTGGAAAAACTATGTTACTATTGGTGATATGAATGACATTATATACAATTAAACCCGGAAGACTTGTTACTATTGGTGATATAATGACATTATTTCAAAATATAAACCCTGGAAAAGACTATGTTAATGTTGGTGATATGAATGACATTATATACAATATTAAACCCTGGAAAACTTTGTATATTGGTAATATGATGACATTATATACAATATAAACCCTGGAAAGACTATGTTACTATTGGTGATTTGAATGACATTTTATACAAATATAAACCGGAAAATATGTAACTATTGGTGATATGAAATGACATTTATATACAAATATAAACCCTGGAAAGACTATGTTACTATTGGTGATATGAATGACATTTATATACAAATTAAACCCTGGAAAAACTATGTTACTATTGGTGATTTGAATGACATTTATATACAAATATAAACACTGTAAAGACTATGGTACTATTGGTGATATGAATGACATTGATATACAAATTAAACCTTGGAAAAACTATGTTACTATTGGTGATTTGAATGACATTTATATACAAATATAAACCCTGGAAAGACTATTTTACTATTGGTCATATGAACCACATTTATATACAAATTTAAACCCTGGAAAGACTATCAGGGATATTCAATAAAAGTTCTTATCATTTAAAATGGTGCTAATTTTGCCCCAACCAATCAGATGTTAGCTTTTAAATGTTAAATAAAATCTGATTGGTTAGGGCAAAATTAGCACCATTTTAAACAATAAGAACTTTTATTGAATCTCCCTGTATGTTACTATTGGTGATATGAATGAAATTTATATACAAATATAAACCCTGGAAAGACTATGTTACTCTTGGTGATATGAATCACATTTATATACAAATATAAGCCCTGGAAACACTATGTTAATATTAGTGTTAGAAACCACATATATATTAAAAAATAAACCCTGGAAAGACTATCAGGGTTATTCAATACAAGTTCTTATCGTTAAAAATGGTGGTAATTTTCCCCCGACCAATGAGATGTTAGCTTTCAAATGTTAAATAAGATCTGATTGGTTGGGGAAAAATTAGCACCATTTTTAACAATAAGAACTTTTATTGAATCTCCCTGTTTGTTACTATTGGTGATATGAATGACATTTATATACAAATATAAACCCTGGAAAGACTATGTTACTAATGGTGATATGAACCACATTTATATACAAATATAAACCCTGGAAAGACTATGTTGCTATTGGTGATATGAATCACATTTATATACAAATATAAGCCCTGGAAAGACTACGGTATGTTACTATTGGTGATATGAATGACATTTATATACAAATATAAACCCTGGAAAGACTATGTTACTATTGGTGATATGAATCACATTTATATACAAATATAAACCCTGGAAAGACTATGTTACTATTGGTGATATGAATCACGTTTATATACAAATATAAACCCTGGAAAGACTATGTTGCTATTGGTGATATGAATCACATTTATATACAAATATAAACCCTGGAAAGACTACGGTATGTTACTCTTGGTGATATGAATGACATTTATATACAAATATAAACCCTGGAAAGACTATGTTAGTATTGGTGATATGAATCACGTTTACATACAAATATAAATCCTGGAAAGACTATGTTGCTATTGGTGATATGAATGACATTTATATACAAATATAAACCCTGGAAAGACTATGTTACTATTGGTGATATGAACCACATTTATATACAAATATAAACCCTGGAAAGACTATGTTACTATTGGTGATATGAATGACATTTATATACATATATAAATCCTGGAAAGACTATGTTACTATTGGTGATATGAATGACATTTATATACAAATATAAATACTGGAAAGACTATGTTACTATTGGTGATATGAATGACATTTATATACAAATATAAACCCTGGAAAGACTATGTTACTATTGGTGATATGAATGACATTTATATACAAATATAAATCCTGGAAAGACTATGTTACTATTGGTGATATGAATGATATTTATATACAAATATAAATCCTGGAAAGACTATGCTACTATTGGTGATATGAACCACATTTGCGGTTATTGTCAAGCTTAGAAATTTAAAGCAGAGCCTCCTGGAATGTGACCATGCCCAAGATATTGTTGTCACGGCCACACACCCAAACATCACGGTCACGCTCATACCCCAACCATCAAGGCCACGCCCCCAAATATAACTGCCATGCATTGCAACCGTTCCCCCAAATGTTGTGACCACACTACCAGATACTGTGGTCACCCCCCAAAAAAACCAAAACATTATGGTCCGCCCCCAAACATCATGACCACACCCCAAAGCATCCCAGGTCTGTTCCCAAATCACACCCACATACACAAACATCCTGTCCATGCCTCCAAACATCACAGGCACCCCCCCAAACACCACTCCCATGCCCCTAAATGGCACGGCCACGCCCCCCACTTTTTAAAACAGCATGCCCATTCCCCCAAATATCGCGACCACCAAATGTCACGTCCAAACCGCCTGTCCACACCCTAGAATGTCGTGCCTCCACCCACCGCAACATCGCAGACATGCCCTATCCACCTATTCAAACTGGAATGGTTGGGGTTTTTTTTAACTGGACTTAAGAAACAGACACACACTGCCCACATGTCACACACTTCACAGACAGTTACAACTAAAAGAACAAAGACATCATGGCACTTTCAATTTGGGCCAGAAACTAACTTTATTGATTGGGATCTAATAGTCAATATAAAGTGATCCTTGAGCAAGGATAAAGTGCAAACAAAGTGACATACTGCTAACTAGTGTGCGAAAAATTGAGCATGCTTAATAAAAACACACAGGGCTCAGACAGCGTAACAGAACGAAGCCTGGCTTTAACAACACAGACAAACAGCCACACATCACATGCTTCAGAGACACTGACATGCGTCAGTCACTCAAGTGCTTCGATATTCAGTTGCAATCAACATGTTGCCCCATGACAAATTCCATGTAGCGTGTATTCACGAGTAGTTTCACCACAACATTTGTATATTTATGCTCCAAGTGAAAAACTGATAACGTTGTATATAAAGTTTTGCAATAAACATATGTGCTATACGTCCCTCAAGCAATGTCCCCTCCTCAACTCATAACTATTAAATACATGACGTATATTACCAACTGTGCACTTCTTTTTCCACCTGTCTCTTCTATCTAAGCCAAACACACACCTGCACGTAAAAAATGCTTTTCCCACAAGTGTACACGGGCAACGCAGGGTACAACTGCTATTTGCAGAATATTTCTGAAAATGCTCTGTTTATAACAGGGGTGTCAAACTTGCGGCCCTCAAGATGTTTGAATACTACAACTGGGGCTGCTGGGAGTTGTAGTTTTCAAATATCTGGAGGGCCACAAGTTTGACACCCCTGGTTTATAATGACTTTGAACCTGCCACTGCATTATATGCCTGTGGTTACTGGTTCGATCTTTCCCTGTGTTATTTGACTCATTTTGTTTCCTAGGGCTTCCCTGTGGTTTGTAAATGTAAATATTTACTTTTAACTGAAAAATTCTTTCACAACCACCCCAACAACTTCCTGAGCTGCAGGCAGCCATTCCTGTGTGTGAAAGATAAGGCGTTTATGGAGCTGATATGTCAGTACATTAGGCCCAAGGGCCAATGAGCAGTAAGATTTTGGTTCTGAAAAGAAGAAAAAGTTATTACTTATCACACATGTAAAGGGAAAGTCGTGTTTATACTGGAGAGAGACATTTTCATCGGTTCTTTATATGAAAGATTGAATTATTTTTAATTAATGTTTAAAAAGGTCTGAAATTTGTAAAGTGATTATTATTCGACATGGTCTGATTTGTATTTAAACTATCCTGTAGGTCCAGGAGTCTCCCTGATTTTGTGTAGGTTTCCTGCACCCCTGCAAGACCCAGGGAAGCTCCAGGAACTCCGTGAAAACCAGGTACCCGTGACCCACCCAAGAAAGAAGGGGAAAAGACCTGCCAAAAGAGAATTTGGCAACTTACATGTGTGTGTGTCTGTGGAAACTTGGTGTCAGTGGCTTAATTAGGAATCACTGGGCCCCCCTGCAAAACTATGATGGGAACAGGTTGTGATTATGGGCAATAAGTGCACATTGGAGAATGATTAAAACACTATTTATGGGGGCGTGGTGAAGTGCGAGACAAGATGGAAGCTTAAGTCTCTAGCTCCGTGATCAGCTATAGCATTATGGCCAAACCACAGCCTTATTCAGCATTCTCCAGCTTGGCCAACCACTCATAAAGTCTTCCCACACAATGGAGGAAACATGGGGAAAGTTCCAGAAAACGGGACACAAGAGAGACACAGACCCCACAACTTGACAAGTTGACACTTGGAAGGTACGGACATGCACATGGACTCCGCATCGCTCCGTCCCTTCATCGCTGACATCACAGAGGGGACTTGGGGAAGAGACACCCCTAACCCCTGCTATCCCTGAGCAACAGGATAGCAGGGAGCTGCTATTTTTAGAAAAGCCCTGCTTTTCTAAAAAAATTACCGACTCCCTCACTAAGGAACTAATCGGGGCCTAGCAGACCTGCGCACAGAACTGTCACAACTCGGAGACAGAACCAGCCACATGGAGGATCACTTAGATGATCTTTCCACATACACTCAACAACTCGACTCCACTCAACTCAACCTCAAATCCAAAATCGAGCTACTGACCTCTAGACAGGAGGATCATGAAAATAGAGACAAAATGTATGGCTAAGAGGAATTCCAGACACCGTAAAAGATGAAGACCTGCAAACGTACTTACAGGAATTCTTCCAACAAATAGCCCCACAGATCCCATAGGGGGAATGGCTGATGGACAGTGTGCATAGGGCACTGGGGCCTAAACCAGCACCAAATATGGGGCCTAAAGATGTAATGACATGCCTACATTACTACTCCAGTAAAGAAGCCTTGATGCAAACATCCCGCAACCATCCCTCCATGGTTGCTCTGTAAATTGTATGGTCTCAAATTTGGACAAATCAATTCTAGATCCTTTAACATATTTGTATAGGGTTATCATATTCCCAACATTGATAATCTCTCTTCATAACACAAATTCTCCATTCCTCTTATCAGTTTAGGTTCCGACAACTGCGCTGCATCCTTAAAATGAAGCCTTGCAGGGGCTCTATACAGATGTACAGTTAAGTCCTGCTCCTTTGATGCTACGCTCCTTTTTTAAAATGTATTTTTCTTTTAAATTGCTTTTAACTTATAATAATACATAGTTTAGATTTAATGAAACCAAAATGTTATTTTGACATGGAGCGAGTGTTCACATATAAAGAAAGGACTTGAACTTAATTTATATGAATCAGTGAGATTTTAGTCCAAATTTAACATTGTAAAAGGTGGTTACAGTTTGAGAATCAAGTGTGCAACCACTAGAGGGCACTTTTCATGCTTGCACTGCAGAGGTTTTAAATTAGTCAACTAATTGAAACAGTGTGTATTAATCACATGATCATTTCTTAGAAATACCATTCAAAGTTGTTTGGGTAGGTAAGCCAACGTGGCTCAGGGGACACATAGATTTTAAGGGATTTTGCCTTAAAAAATGTAGCATAAAGCTGTTAGTAATTAGTATTATTGTGCTCTAGATGTATTTTACATGATTTTATAAATGCGGCTACTGTTAAATAATAAATTATGGGGGTTACCATGGTTAGCGGTGGGACCAGAGAACACTCCACCATGAAGAGATGTTAAAGGAATAGTTCACTTCAAAACTTAACTTTCCCTTTAATGTATTGGAGCTATGCCTTGCCTTCCATTCTTTCATCAATTGACCAGGAGCTACGGATGAACATAGAAGATATTTACCTTACACGCGATCCTCTGCAGAGACATTAAAAATCCCAAACAGTCACCTGGTTTAGATTAACTATAACGCGCATTGTCATGCATGCGGGCTATAGTTAATCTGGACCAAGAAGTGGTCAGGACCTGTCACTGCTGCAGAGGAGGAGGATCATGTGTCTTCTTTATTTGTCCATGGCTCCTGGTCAATTGATTGAAGAACCGAAGGTAAGTGCTTGTGAAGGTTCTCATTCATTCAGATCATGGTATATCTGTTGTATTCAATTAGATCAACCGGACTCCGACTGGCTTTCTCAATTCAGAATGACTTAAACAAGAATCTGTGGCAATTATGTACCCTGGAAAATCCCAATTATCATATCACAGCCAGGTGTTAAGGGCGTGATTAGATAGTGGCTAAGAGGTGTTATAGGAATGCCCAGAGTAAGGTGTCAAAACAGCATTGTACATGGCAGACAGTTGGTGTCGAACCCCCCCCACCTCTATTTAGGCTTGGTTTCTTTATTTTTACATAAATGGCCTCCTTAACACCTCTCTTGAACCAGTCACGTTCCTTTGCCAATATGTTAACATTACAATCTTCAAAGGTATGTCCTTTATCCTTACGATGCAGGACAGCAAGACAAGGAGTAACTCAAACGTGTGAACCGAATTCGGCCATTTGAGGATTATCGAAAACGCTCTGTGGAAAACAGGAAGTAGAGGTAGATGCCTCTAATGAAGTGTCGTATATTGGCATGAAACGTATCAGGCATACTTTAACTTTTGCTCCCATGTTTCTTGTATATAAAGTGTTTTATATTGGATAAGGAAGAGTCCATATATTTGGTTGCAGTTCCCCATCCATTATGAAGCAAATGATCCTACCTTGTTTTCCTCATGACCCATTTAGACTTTAGGCCCAGTCGCCTGTAGTTAGAACCCCTGACACAATACAGCCCAGAAGATACACCTCTGGGTGAAACAAATGATCTCAGATAATTGAAAGGCAATGTCTTCTCAGCCAATGAATGATGCGTACTGTATATATTCTTATTCTATATTCGTTGCTAACACCATGGTTAGGACATGGCAAATCTTTTTTAAAAATGATCTGAAAATGTTACTAAATAATATTTTTTTCTATTCTTTCTCTTTCCGGAACAGTTTTTCTTGCACATATCGCTGGGGCTGAGGTCATGACATGAACAGGTTCTGCCCTCATCCCAGTGCGTCCCTCAGCACTAAAAGTAATTATAGACTAAGGATATTGTGAATGCTGTTAGAGCGCTGAGGATTGGGGATACATTTCAGAGCTGTTTTGGTGGACTGAGTCTGACCTTGTATCCTGTTTAATCTTCACAGCCTTTCCCAAGTGCTCAAAGGATTGTGTTCAACCAACTGAGAAGCTATGACTCAATATACACTTGACAGAATGCATATGTCCTCAACATGTAAATAGAATGGCATTACACCCAGACCATGTGCCAGCCATGGAAACCATTTATTAATTGCCCTATATTGGTACAAAAACTGGGGGGGTTACTTTCAGGTCAACAAGCTGAATTTGGTCAAAAGTGAAAGGTGTGTTATATACTGTAAGTAGTGTGGTAGTGTGTGTGCAAGATACACTGTATTACATCAGAGTGTGGCCTCTAGGGACCCATAGTTTTTAGATAGCCAGTTCCAGAACACATGGGTGCATTGGCTACCTGTTTCCAGTGGTTTATCCAGCCCTGGACTACAGAATTTTCAAACACAATCAGTTCTGTTGCTATTGTAGTGCTACAAGATTGTGTACAATACAAGGGACACACCCCTGGGTGGGACCCTATGACCTAGGTATTACTTAAAACTTGTGTCCCCATTTAACATGATGACTCATAATTCATGTCATGTAAAAAGGAAGTGATGATATACTTCCTAGCCATTGACATATGTGTTCCCTTAACTGAACTGCTCCTTTGCTTTAAATTCTTTGGGCTATAACCAATTATTTAAATTAGCCTGAAGTTATTAAGAGGACAAGTCCATCTTCATTTGCATGCTCGTATTTGCAGTTCATTATTTACCCCCTAGAGATGTACACCTGTTCTGGGTTGAGATCAGTTCTGCTGGTGAGAGTGCTGTCTTGGCCTAGCCGTTTTGGCAGCACTCTCACAGCACTCTCACCAGCAGAACTGAACTCAACCCAGAACAGGTGTGTGCCTTACTGGACTTGTGCCTGAATACCACCTATTTCAAATACAGGGATAAGTTCTATAAGCAAAAACACGGATGTGCTATGGGATCTCCAGTTTCACCCATTGAAGCCAACCTTTACATGGAGGAGGTAGAAAAACTGGCGCTTAATACCTTTAAGGGCATAGCACCCAGCCACTGGTTCAGATATGTGGATGACACCTGGGTTAAAATCCACCAGAAGGAAGTACAAGCTTTCACAGAACACATTAATGCGGTAGACCAAAACATCAAATTTACAAGGGAAGAGGTACAAAACAACAAACTGGATTTCTTGGACTGCTTGGTAGAAGTCAGGGAGAATGGTAAACTGGAAGTAGAGGTTTACAGAAAACCAACACACACAGATCAGTATTTGATGTTTGACTCCCACCACCCTTTAGATCACAAGCTGGGGGTCATCAGAACCCTGCAACACAGAGCTGAGAACATCCCCATTAGCACAGAGGTGAAGGCTAAAGAAATGAAACATCTCAGAGGAGCCCTTAAAACTTGTGGATATCCAGACTGGGCCTTTGTCAAAAGAAGCAGAAGGAAAGATAAGAACACGAATGCCAACAGTGAAGGGGAAAAGCAAGACAGGAGAAAGAACATGGTCATCCCATATGTAGCAGGGGTCTCCGAGAAATTAAGAAGAGTTTTCAAAAAACACCGTATCCCTGTCTGCTTTAAACCGAGCAACACGCTGAGGCAGCAATTGGTACATCCGAAAGACCCAATACCGAAACACAAGAAAAGCGACATCATATACGCAGTGCAGTGCAGTGAAGAATGCTCTGATTTGTATGTGGGGGAGACCAAACAACAACTGCATCAACGTATGGCCCAGCACAGAAGAGCCAATTCCTTGGGTCAGGACTCAGCCGTGTACCTGCATCTTAAGGATAAAGGACATACCTTTGAAGATTGTAATGTTAACACATTGGCAAAGGAATGTGACTGGTTCAAGAGAGGTGTTAAGGAGGCCATTTATGTGAAAATAAAGAAACCAAGCCTAAATAGAGGTGGGGGGTTCGACACCATCTGTCTGCCATGTACAATGCTGTTTTGACACCTTACTCTGGGCGTTCCTATAACACCTCTTAGCCACTATCTAATCACGCCCTTAACACCTGGCTGTGATATGCTAATTGGGATTTTCCAGGGTACATAATTGCCACAGATTCTTGTACAAGTCATTCTGAATTGAGAAAGCCAGTCAGATGACTAGCGAAACATCTTTAAGAACTAAACTTCAAGTCCAGTTGATCTAATTGAATACAGATATACCATGACCTGGATGAATGAGAACCTTCATAAGGATATATATCACAAATTATTCTAAAACCAATCCTATTACCAATCCCTTTAAATAACACATATATTACTCTAAATATGTGACACTTGAGAAAGTATATTCCAGCACCGTAAGACTTCTATATTCTATTTGATTTGCTAGACATGATCTATACATATAAAATTGGATTGCACGTATTTGCCAGGGGTGGATGCCTATCGGGATCAAAAGTCCTGCCCAAGCGTATACAGAAAGAACTATGCAAATATATCAAACTTAGCTCTTTGTCTGCTTTACTGGAGAACTTGGTTGGCTAAATATAACGCTCTAGATTAAAATAGGAAATCAAAAATGCTGCAGCAACACTGCACTACGCGTTTCACTAATTATAGCTTCATGTATTACTATTACATAATACTAATTATTTACTGATATTTAAATTTGACTAGTGGCTTTCTATATCATATAAGAATTGTAAGTAGGAAAATGATCTGTGATTTTTATTTGGGATTATTTAAACCAGTTTAATTGTTGCTATTTTCTGGAAGGATCTAAAATTTGGATAGCTTTTAGGAACCAAATGAATGTTGTATACATAGGGAAATAAAAGAAAACCTAGATACACTAGATACATTGTCGGCATTTTGCCTAGTTTGTGTATGTAACTTAAGGCTTATTGTACTGCTTTAACACTGCATTTATAAAAACAATCCCGGGCCTTGCATTTGCCTGATACTCTAGAGAATCTTTCACATTATCAGACTTTAGAGGGGAGTTTACACTGTAGGAATTACTAGATTACAGAATGTGATTAAAGCTCAGGGGAAGACTGGCCCAGTAGGCTGAGGGGCAAATGCCCCCCGGGCTGGTCTCAAATGAAAAATTTGGGCTGCCACAGAAACTATTAGTAAGTTGATTGCTTGAAAGGAAAAGCACATGCTTCTAGCTCAAACATGGGCAAGGATCAGGAAACTCATTCTCCATCAGATCATTTACCAGTCAGCCCTCAAGTTCATTAGCAGTGTTAGTCAGCCCTCCAGTACATTAGCAGTGTCATCAGCCCTACAGTTCATTAGTCAGTGTTTTCAGCTATTAAGATCATTAGCCAGTGTTGTCAGTCTTTCAGATCATTAGCCAGTGTTGTCTGTCCTCCAATTCATTAGCCAGTGTCATCAGCCCTCTAGTTTATAGACCAGTATTGTCAGCCCTCCAGTTCATTAGCCAGTTTAAGTCAGCCCTCCAGTTGAATAGCAGAATTGTCAGCCCTCCATTTTATTACCTAGTGTTAGTCAGCACGCAGTTTATTATTCAGTGTTTTCCACCCCTCCAGTTCATTAGCTGTTGTTAATCAGCCCACCAGTTCATTAGCCAGTGTTGGCCAGCCCCCCAGTTCATTAACAAGTGTTAGTCAGACCCCCGTTTCTTATTCAGTGTTTTTCAGCCCTCCAGTTAATTAGTTGGTGTTAATCAGCTCTCCATTAGGAACAAAGGAAACTTTGACTTGACTTAGAAAGTGTACCCAGGGGTTAGGTCTTTGGGTCCTTGTAAGGGGGAGGGGGAAGACTTTAGGACTACAATTGTCCTATAACCACATCACTATAGGAATATTGGCCTTAAAAACGGGTGTAACTTAAACAAAGTGTGTGACCTTAGCAGAGTGGGTGTGGTTAAAAATGTTGCAGTGTATTTGCCCGCCAGGCCAAAAGGTCCCAGTCCTACCCTGTTAAAGCTTTAAACCTCCAATGAACTAAACCCATTTGCAAATCATAAACCCCATCCACAAAGTAAAAGCAGAGGGAACAGGGAAATCCAAAGGAAAAGTTAATGAAATGGGAAATGTGAAAGAACCAAAACACTCTGAGTAGCCCCACATAAGGTTCCTCCTACATCGGTAACTAAGTTAGTTCTACTTTGGGTAGTTTCATTAGTAGTTAATTGGCCCCTGATTCTCTGCAAAGGTCCTTGTTATCTAGTGGGACACTGGGAGGAAACCTTCTTCTTCTATTACCTCTACACTGATATCAGGGGGAAAGGGAGACCCGTCACCAGTTCCAAGTTCTAATTAACCCTAATCCACCTCTGAAATATTCTCCAGTTTTGCCCCAGCTTTATAGGTGTTGGTGGATGGGAGTTTGCCAGAGCTACTAAATGCTTTTACTTAAGAAATTACAATTACCAAATAAAAACACATTTAATATGCAAAGTGTATTTATTGCTTTATAAAGGGTATGGGGATGATTAAGTCGATAAACTGCATTATATTAGGACTACGTATGGTTGACAAGTTCTGCACAACGTACTGTTTTATTTTGTTTATAAATATAAATACATCTCTATTGTATTATCCAAGTGCAGGCTTAACATTTGTTTAAGGTCAGCATGTTAAAAAAAAGCCTCTGGTATAAAGAAAATGACAGCTGCAAAGCCAAATGTTTTGTATCTCTCTGATACGGAGAGCCCTCTGTTACGCTGTCTGGTACACAGGTTCTGGGGGGGAATGAAGTAAACATATGTGGCATATGATATTCTAGGGTGAACTTTAACACACTGACTGCCTAAGGCTCAGCATCCCTCCCCTTTCTTCGTACATTTATATGTTATATTTTATTAAATACTTATTTCTCTTTAATTCAATAAATGCAAAATGTCTAGAAAACCAAATCAATAGGTTCCATTTGTTACATAAATGAAGACTATAGGTGCTGTCCAATTCCAAAGTAGAATAAAAAGAAGCAAGATGGTGAACTCAAAGGGTCTTTTCCAAAACGTTTATTCATATAGTGTTCAGCAACGTTTTGGCTTGTATCCTAGAGCCTTTATCAAGCCTATCTGTTCAATTAGATCAACTGGACTTGAAGTTTAGTTCTTGATGACGTTTCACTAGTCATCCGACTGGCTTTCTCAATTCAGAATGACTTGTACAAGAATATGTGGCAATTATGTACCCTGGAAAATCCCAATTAGCATATCACAGCCAGGTGTTAAGGGCGTGATTGGATAGTGGCTAAGAGGTGTTATAGGAATGCCCAGGGCAAGGTGTCAAAACAGCATTGTACATGGCAGACAGTTGGTGTCGAACCCCCCCACCTCTATTTAGGCTTGGTTTCTTTATCTTCACATAAATGGCCTCCTTGACACCTCTGTGAAAATAAAGATCTTGCTTCTTTTTATTTTATATATATATATATATATATATATATATATATATATCAATTAACAAGTTGAATCAGCACTCCAGGTATATAATAATGATAGGTAGGGTGCACGCACATAGGGGTATCCGTCCTCCCCAGTATGTACAAGAAACAAGGCAGGTAGGTGCAGCACTCCAAAAACTTTATTTACATTCTTCTCATAGCAGCAACGTTTCAGTAGAGATGGACTAGAACTGGAACCCGAGTTCGAGCCGAACAATTCGAGTTCAAACGAACCCAGACTTCTCGAACTATCCCGGATCTGGATTTGCGATATTTTCTGGACTTTCGATAATTATAGAATGTTCGAACGTTCGAGGCGTGCAAATATGCGACCAAAAACTCTGTTATACCAATACACGAGTAAATATCGAATATCGAATCCGCAAGTAAAATGTCTATTATACCTATACGCGAGTAAATATCGAATATCAAATCCGCAAGTAAAATGTCTATTATACCAATACGTGAGTAAATATCGAATTCTAGAATTCGCGAGTAAAATGTCTATTATAGCAATACGCGAGTAAATATCGAATATCGAATCTGTGACTTAAATGTCTATTATATCTATATGCAAGTAAATATCGAATTCTCGAATCCGCAAGTAAAATGTCTATTATACCTATACGCGAGTAAATATCGAATACTCAAGTAAAATGTCTATTATACCTATACGCGAGTAAATATCGAATCCACAAGTAAAATGTCTATTATACCTATACGCGAGTAAATATTGAATTCTCGAATCCACGAGTAAAATGTCTATTATACCCATACGCGAGTAAATATCGAATATCGAATCCATGAGTAAAATGTCTATTATACCTATACGCGAGTAAATATTGAATTCTCGAATCCACGAGTAAAATGTCTATTGTACCTATACGCGAGTAAATATCGAATCTTCAAGTAAAATGTCTATTATACCTATACGTGAGTAAATATCGAATCCACAAGTAAAATGTCTATTATACCTATACGCGAGTAAATATTGAATCCTTGAGTAAAATGTCTATTATACCAATACGCGAATTCTCGAATCTGTGAGTAAAATGTTTATTATACCCATACGCGAGTAAATATTGAATTCTTGAATCTGTGAGTAAAATGTCTTTTATACCAATACGCGAGTAAATATTGAATATCGAATCCGCAAGTAAAATGTCTATTATACCAATACGCGAGAAAATATCGAATTCTCGAATCCACAAGTCGTTCATGGAATAATTTTTGAATGTTCGAACGTGAGAGCTCGAAAGTAGCGTGCGTGAGAGTAAAATCGAGTTTACGAATGTCCTGGATATTCGAACATGTTCCCCAGACCATTTCCCAGGTCCCACAGCCATTTATATTAAGTTACCATTGATATTTTAATTGTATTTTATTTGAACTTTTCAAACTATTTGACTCCCATTGACTTTAATGGGTCCGTTTTCGAACTTTCCATATAGTTTGAAAGTTCGAAAACGGACCGAACTTTCCAAAGTTCGGCCATCTCTATGTTTCAGGACACTCCAGTCCCTTCATCAGGCTTACACAAATGATACTAATTACCATTAGATTTATATAGTCTGATTGGTATGACATCAAATTACATGACAGTCACATGACTTACATCTCATCACATGACTACAGCTTAATAATACATACACACAGGGAGATTCAATAAAAGTTCATATTGTTTAAAATGGTTCTAATTTTGCCCTAACCAATCAGATGTTATTTAACATTTGAAAGTTAATATCTGATTGGTTGGGGCAAAATTAGCACAATTTTAAACGATAAGAACTTTTATTGAATAACCCTGACTATATATACAGGATACAGGGTTTATAGGTAGACATACAAGTCATAATCCCTATTTAGGCCCCTGGGCCACAGCGTATCTAATTTATGTATCCAAAGAGACATCTCATCGTCTCAACAATCTTTCTCTGTTGCCACCCTAGGTGACTTCCGTACCTGTTCTAGTACCAGAAATGTTATATCATTAGCATCGTGTCCACACTCTGTGTAGTGCTTGAGGACAGGCAAAGTGAGTTTTTACATCTTACAGACGATCTACTGTATGTTGAGACACTCTTTGTTTAACTTTCTGTACTGTTTCTCCCACATATAGAAGATTACATGGAAAATCAACACATACATGCAGTAGTCAGTGTCACGTGTAGTGTCCATTTACAGTGTTAACCCATTCTGTGCTAGGGTGTACAAGTAGTTGTTTAAGTAGTAGTGTAGTGTGGACACGATGCTAATGATATAAAATTTCTGGTACTAGAACAGGTACGGAAGCCACCTAGGGGTGACAACAGAGAAAGATGCTGAGACGACGAGAAGTCTCTTGGATACATAAATTAGATTAAAATCGATGAAAGGATATAAAAAATGAATCACCTACTAGCCCTTCTATGTCAGGGGTGGCCAACCAGAGCAGTAATTGGGCTACAGGTGTAGCCCCACCCTTGAGCCGCCTGACAAACCCACACCCCACCCTCCGGGACCATTGCGTGCCGCGGGTTGGGCCTCACTGTTCTATAGGTTTTATATTATATTATTAGCTGCTACTAACGAGTAGCTACAGCATTTTGTGATCAAAAATCCTGGGATAACTGCAATTTAATCTCTATAATAAGTGGTAACATTTTCATAATGAGATCAAATTAATGTCAAGTTCAACCTGTTGTTCCAGGTTTCTATTGCAGACCCCCAGTAAAATGAATTGACCATCCCTGCAATACCTGTAATAAAGAGGTATTTTACTATTGGCTGTAGCAGAGTGAAATGTAGGCTGTAGGATTGCAGGATTTCCGTACAGAATAATAGTTATGGACTGGAAATTGTCTGAGCTGACAATGCATCCTGATAGATATTGGGGTAACAGAGGATTGGGGCTCCTACATCTTCCTTTCAGCACAGTTCCAATACCAGACACGAAATCCCATTTGATGTTTATGTTAATAAAGCATTTTAATGTGCTTCCTTCTCCTACATCAACACTACATGTACAGATTTTCATAGAATTCTCACCAGGTATTTTAACTCTCCAGCTAGGTGAATGTCTAAATTCAAACATGTCTCTATCCCATGCTTCCTAATTATGGTCCAAATTAACAGGGCATGTTTTTAAACAGCTGATCCCGCGTATGAAGGAAACATGATAGTGGAGGTTATGGCGGGCCCTCTTACCGATCGGGCCCCCCACTGCAGTCGTGGGGGTGCAGTAGTTATGCCACTGCTCCCAGCATTCCCTGGCTTCCCTCTGTAGTTGAGGAATGCTGGGAGTGGTAATTTTTCAAAATTCTGGAGGCACACCATTTGAAAATACGTGGGTTAGGCGATAATGGTTGGACTAGATGGACGTCTGTCTTTATTAAACCTCCTATGTTACTATTATTAAGTAGAGAGGATTTTTTTTAGCTGGCAGGTTTTTTTTACAGAAAGTTTCTAAACCTGCTGTTCACTGAGAAACTGTATTGGAATCTATAGAAAAAATGAAATGATACCATTAACATTGACTGCTAGATAAGCTCCCTGCTCAGTCTGCCCCAAAATGTTGGGAATGGCATACTGAACATTAGAAGCACATTCAAATCAATAATAATGTTCTGGTATTTATATCTGGTATGATTCGTAGGTAGTGCACTTTATGGGCTAGGCCACACTGCCTTGTTTTAAGGCGCAATCCAATTGCAATCCAAATGCGTGTTAAAACGCACACACTAGTGTCGGACAATTGTTGTGGCCACACTAGTTGCGCTGCGATCCGTTAATTGGAGCGCATGTGATCTGCATTTTTTGCGCAATCTTATCAGATTGCTTAACATTGTGCTGTTGCAGCGCATGGAAACGCACATGCTTTGAGACATCTCATTGGGAGTTCAGGAGGCCCTATTCCACTGAGCAATTTGTTTTAATTGGTGGTTTGAGTGTGTGTGGGTAGGAGGGTAATACTTGGTAGTTTGGGGCATATTTATTAAGGCATCAAATCACTTAAAACAATACCACAATACCATGCCTTCTCCGGACTGAAATCAGATTTGTTCCAATACGTTTAACATTCGTATTGTATAACTGGAAAATAACTCCAAGGCCTAGTACAGTATATAGTTGCAAAATGGCACACTTTTTATAAATAATATAAATGGGCCCCTTTGTGTGAATCCTTTATCAGAAACAGAAAGTGCTTTGTAATATAAAATCATATTTGATATTTAATGAATGACCGGTTGATAATAAATATTTAATCAGCCCTTTTCAGGACAAAGTGACTCCATGTTAGTGTTCCTACTGCAACATTGAAGTATGGAGAAAGTATCAAGAGAAAAAGTTGTTTTAGTTTGAATATTTTTACTTTAATGTCCATTGTATATGCACATTGTAAACCGTTCTGATACCAGGCAATTAAAGACAATGTTACATGTAGTGTAAATAGAAATCACCATAAGTACACTGTTAATAAATCCATTGGGCTGGTCCTGTAACTTTTGTGCTTCTTTGCTGCAAAGTCCAGAGCAGCTCAGAAGTGGAATCCTGGAGTAAGCTCTTCAGTTATTGGCCTTGACATCAGGGTTGCCTGGGGATTCCTCCACTGAGCATGCACCAAAGCTCTCAGAGCTCAGAGGAACTGCTGTGATTCTTAAAATATTGGTATGGTTTATTGCATATAGAGGCACTGTTGAGTTGTGTAACTACAACAGTGTTGCGGTTCTGGGAGGTGATCTAGCTAAATGTAAATTAGCGTTTTGGGGCAACGAGTACATCCAGTAGTATCTGCAAAAACAGGTGAAAAGGTTTGTGCATGCTATTAATTTGCTTTTTACTGGGTTACTGCTGTTAGATAGCACCCAGTTGGTTGCAGCACATTTATAGCCTGGGCAAATTGTGCACCTTTTAGTGCATTAGTCCAATGTTAATTGCAAATAAATTGTATTTTAGTTTTTTGCTATGATGTAATGGGTTAACAGGAAAACCTTGCCCTTTATAAAAGGGTGGTACAGTACCAGGATATGTGCTGCAAAGGAAGTGGCTTGCAACCACAAAATGTTAAGCACAAGCAGGGGCGTAGGAATCGCTATAGCAACCATAGCAGTTGCTATGGGGCCCGGAGCCAAAAGGGGGCCCGACCAGGTTCCCTGAAGAAATATCAACCCTCCAAATAAAAATGTTACCTCACATAGTCCAGCCCCACAAACCTCGTTTTCGTTTTACTTGATGCTCCCAGGCTCAGATATTCTACTTACAAAACCGCAGCTCCTCTCTTCATCGTGGTTATGGCCATCAGTCATGGCCATGATGGTGATGTTAAGGCCAATGGTTGACGGCCGTTACAGAACAAGCCTTGTTTACTGCTGTGCTCACTTGTAAATAACCAGCTTGCAAAAGCAGCGATGGAGAAGTGGCCACGCCAGCAAGGGATCTGGGTTT